>JAANYP010004306.1:0-532299 GCA_020465985.1 Centrapalus pauciflorus
CCTTCCAGTCGATTTTATATTGAAACTTGTATCCGATTGTTCTGGCTCCTCTTGCGAAGACAAGATGCTCCATACAGCCTTTACCAAAGAGTAGACTTGGCAAAGCCTAGCATACATTCTGCACTGGTCACACGCAAGCTGCAAGGAAGAGCCTTTTTGCTGTTGAATCTAAGTGGGTTTTCTATTCCGACCCCTACACGTGTGTCTTCTCCGGCCTGTAGTTTTACCCCACCCGTTATCTGTTCCTCTTTCCCCCGACCCGCTACCAGTCCCTTTCCTCCTGTTCTGCCCCTCTCGCCGAGCCCCCCGCTATTTTCCTCCGGAGGTTCCCTCCCGCCTTCCGTCGCTCTGCCCAAACATCCTGCTTCTTGTTTGACTCACTCGATTGCCAGCTCTTTCTCGAATAGCTCTCCGACTCTGGTTCATCACGTTAAGTCAAGGACGCGCCGCCTCCTTACCCCAAGCTTTCCGCTACAGCCCGCTACGGCATTACGAAGTTTCTCGTGATGCCGTTCGGCTCTGTACCCATGCACCCCGGCATCATGGACCTCATGATCGTGTGGCAGACCCATGTTTGGACTAAATCAGTTCTCGTGTTTCGCATAGACGATAATCTGAGTTACTCCAAAAACGGAGGGCTGCATCCTTCTATTCATCTGCGGCAATTGCTAGCTATTATTAAGAGAAGAAAGAAAACTCTACGCAAAATTCCTCTAAGTGCGAATTTTGGCTCAGACAGGTATAATCTCTATTATATAAGTCTTGAGCTGTTTCCTTAACTATTCTATGATCCATTTCAGAATTTGAATTTCTATCTTGATTCTTATAGATCCAGTTCCTTGGCCATGTTGTTTCTGGCGAAGGAATTTCTGTTGATCCGTCGAAAGTCGAGGCCGTTCAGAAATGGCAAACGCCTCGCAATGCCTCTGAAATAAGAAGTTTCCTCGGATTGGCTGGTTACTACCGGCGATTCATAAAGGACTTCTCGAAGATTGCTGTACCTCTAACGACGCTAACACGAAAGAATACTCCTTTCGTTTGGTCTGATAAACAGCAAGAGGCATTTGACATTCTGAAGCAAAAGCTTATTCAAGCGCCGATTCTATCCTTGCCAGAAGGTAATGACGATTTCGTTGTTTACAGCGACGCTTCTGGTACTGGCTTAGGATGTTAATTATGCAAAGGGGAAAAGTAATTGCCTACGCTTCAAGGCAATTGAAAGACTACGAGAAAAGTGCACCAACTCATGATCTTGAGTTGGCTGCTGTTACCTTTGCACTGAAGATCTGGCGTCACTATCTATATGGGACTCGGTGTCAGCTCTACACCGATCATAAGAGTCTCAAATACCTTTTCACTCAAAAAGATCTGAATATGAAACAGCGTCGATCCTTGGAGCTTATCAAGGATTATGATTGCGAGATCTTATATCATCCCGGCAAAGCAAATGTTGTCGCGGATGCATTGAGTAGAAAAGTGTATCCAGAAAAGTGCTGCTATGCCTTAACTCCAGTTATATTCTCTTCTGATCTTATTGAAGATATTCGAGTTGCTCAAACTGAAGCGCTGAAAGAAGAGAACATATATTCTGAAAATCTAAAAGGGCAGTTACAATTTCTAACTCTGAACCATTTGGGACTTCACTGTCTCAAGGGAAACCGAATCTGGGTTCCTAAATATGGTTCTATTCGTAGCACTCTTCTGTCCGAAGCTCATCAGTCCAAGTTATCCATTCATCCTGGCAGTTCAAAGATGTATTTCGATCTGAAAGCCGATTACTGGTGGCCAGGTATGAAGAAGGATATCGGAAAATGTGTTGAAAGCTGTAGAGTATGCCAGATGGTTAAGGCAGAACATCAAAAGCCCTTTGGAGATATGCAACCACTGCCAGTTCCTGAATGGAAGTGGGAGCATATAACCATGGACTTTGTCACAAAACTGCCAAGGACCAAGAGACAACACGACTCCATCTGGGTAGTCGTGGATCGATTAACGAAATCAGCACATTTTATTCCGATGAAAGAAACTTATTCTCTTGATAGATTGGCGCAGCTGTACATCACTAAAATTATTTCACGACACGGTGTGCCAAAGTCTATCGTATCAGATCGTGATAGTCGTTTCACGTCCAGATTCTGGCAAGCATTACAAGAAGGGATGGGTACTCGGATTTCTATGAGTACTGCTTATCATCCAAATGCAGATGGCCAGAGTGAGCGTACTATCTTAACTCTTGAAGATATGCTTCGTGCCTGCATTCTTGATTTAGGTGGTAACTGGGATGACCACTTGTCGTTGGTCGAATTTTCCTATAATAACAGTTATCATTCTACAATCAAGATGGCTCCTTTTGAAGCTTTGTACGGAAGAAAGTGCAGAACTCCTACCTGTTGGCGCGAAACCGGCGAATCGCCAATAGCAGGACCTGCCCTTCTACAGTTGACTCATGAAAAGATTCAGCTTGTTAGAAGGAATATACTTGAAGCTCAAAGCAGGCAGAAGTCGTATTATGACAACCGACACAGATCAATAAGTTTTGCGGTTAACGATTGGGTGATGTTAAAAGTATCCCCAATGAAGAATGTGGTGCGGTTCATTAAAAGAAACAAGCTAGCTCCGAGATTTATTGGTCCATTCAAGATCGTTGAAAAGATTGGGAATCAGTCTTACCGTCTTGATCTACCAGCAGACTTAGCTGGAATACATCCTGTATTCCATGTTAGTCATCTAAGAAAGAGTTTAGCTGACGAAAGGGAAGTTCAGATACCACATGTTAACCTGCAGATTGATAAGAAGCTTCGCATGGTTGAAGAGCCAGAACGTATTCTGGACTCGAAGACCAAAAAGCTTCGGAATAAAGAGATACAGATGGTGCTCGTCCAGTGGAAACACCACAAAGGTTCGCATCAGTCTTGGGAATTGAGAGATGTTATGAAAGCTACATATCCCGGTCTGTTCAAATCTAGCTAACTTCGGGGACGAAGTTTGTGCGTGGTGGAGCCCATTCTGTAACAACCTAATTTTTATCTAGTCGTAAACTCAGTAACATTTTGAACTGATAATGCAATAATGTTAAATTATTTGAATTATAATTTAATTAATAATGAAATATTAAATTAAATTATATAAATATTTAATCTATGAATTTATTTAATTATTAAAGAAAATAAAATAAAAGAGATATAATATACAACAATGAAAGTGAGTTAGCTAGCAAATATAACTAGACGACGTATATAAACGAGAAATTTAAACTCAGAATTCAGATTTGTCTCTCTCTCTAACTCTCTCTCTCTAAAACTCTCTCTAGTTTCTCTCTCTAACTTCTCTCTAAAATTTCTCCTAAACCGACTATCCGATTATCAAGATAAATATACCGTTAGGAAGATCTCGGCGAATACTACGCGATTATACCAAATTCCTGCGTGAGATCATACGGATTGAGGTAAGATTTTATAATTTTACGTTTTATATATATATTCGGTATTTCGAATCTATTAAACTTTATGAAATTTAAAGCTATTTTATCAGATTTAACTAAAGATAAGTATAAGATAATCGAACATAGGCTTAATATTGATTATATTTGTGATTTATGCCTTAGAAATCCAAGTTTTAGAGTTGTAAATATGATCAGATTCGAGGATATTATGATCAGATTCGAAAATGCATAGAACAGACTCGAAATGGTGTTAGATTCGAAAATATTCAATTAGATTCGAATTGGGTGTATGGTTCGAATCTAATCATCTAGATTCGAGATTATGTAGGTTCGAATCTATGTGTTCGAATCCAGGAAAGTGCATCGAATCTAAGTCTTAAATTCAAATCTATATGCATGGATGGCTTGAATCTATATCACTAATTCGAATCTATCCCTTAGAATCTATTCTATAGAAGCTTCGAATCTAAGTCATCAGATTCGAATGATATGTATTCGAATCTGATCTATGTTCTCGAATCTAGTTAGTTAAACTCGAAATGTGTAGGTGTTTCGAATCTGATGCCTTTAAATTCAAAATCTGATTTGTTCCAAGCTTAAGATGATATATGAACAAACAATTATCAGAATCAGATAAAATAAAGATCTTAACGACTAAAGAAATGATAATAATGATATGATATGATAATTCTGGACAGGTTCAGTGAAATTCTGAACATCTAGACAAATATTTTAAAAAGATTTAAAGCGGGTCAGAGATTTGATTTGACAGAGAAAAGAATTGACAAAATCCTGAGATAACTCAGGTGGCAGATTCATATATCTGTTTGACCAAGACCCAACACTGTGAGTTATAGATATTCAAATTGAACATGCAAAGATCCGTTTGAGATATATTGATGCTGTTACATTATTTGACATTCATTTATCAGCTGGATTGAGACCTGTGCACACCATGGATGGGTGTTGCCCAGTGAATCATGATAGCTAATTGCTTATCATTTCATATTGCATTTATTAGCGTTTCAGACTTTGCTTTATGATTCGTTGCTATCATGATTCCTAAGACTTATGCTTATTTCATTAATCAGACTTGATAAGATTTATTCAGCTTGACTAGCCCTTATGGTCTATTGTTCTAGACCCGGCTATTTCACCAGTTCTTATGAACTTGGTAATGACCTCCGATGTTCGGCCATGTTGACCTACTGGTAGCTAGCCCAGTATGTGGCTGATCCCCACGATATAAGCGTGAGTGTGGTTTGAACATCATCCGATCTTAAGATACTATATCTCAATCATGATGAGGGCTGTAGCGGCAGCCAAGACTTATCACGCTTAGAATTATGACTCCGCTTGACACGCATGTTAATATTGAAAATCTATAAACTCACTAAGCTTTGCTTACAGATGTTGCTTTAATATTTTACAGGAAAAAGCAAAGGAAAGTCACCTGCCGGACCTAGTTCTTAGGTCTTACACGATCAAGACAGAAGTATCATAGACCTCTACTCAACGATCTCATTTTGGTACTAATTGGATGATGATATTGTGGTGATCTGGGTAGATTTCTTTTGATAATATGATGACATGAATTAGATTAGACTTGTGCCCTTTATAAGTTTAATTTAAAAACTTAATCTGTATTAAACTTAAATCTTAATAGCTTGTACTGTAATTTAATTTTCCGCATTATAATTACTCTATCTTAGTTTGATTGATATCGTATTGCATGATGTGGGACCTAGACTGGTGAGAACTGCCCCGTAAGGGGTGGTCTTCACAAGAAAATGATAATAATGATATGATATTAATATGATATGATATGATAATTCTGGACAGGTTCAGTGAAATTCTGAACATTTAGACAAAGATTTTAAAAGATTTAAAGCGGGTCAGAGACTTGATTTGACAGAGAAAAGATTGACAAAATCCTGAGATAACTCAGGTGGCAGATTCATATATCTGTTTGACCAAGACCCAACACTGTGAGTTATAGATATTCAAATTGAACATGCAAAGATCCGTTTGAGATATATTGATGCTGTACATTATTTGACATTCATTTATCAGCTGGAATGAGACCTGTGCACACCATGGATGGGTGTTGCCCAGTGAATCATGATAGCTATTTGCTTATCATTTCATATTGCATTTATTAGCGTTTCAGACTTTGCTTTATGATTCGTTGCTATCATGACTTCTAAGACTTATGCTTACTACATTGATCAGATTTGATAAGATTTATTCAGCTTGACTAGCCCTTATGGTCTATTGTTCTAGACCCGGCTATTCCACCAGTTCTCACGAACTTGGTAATGACCTCCGATGTTCGGCCATGTTGACCTACTGGTAGCTAGCCCAGTATGTGGCTGATCCCCACGATATAAGCGTGAGTGTGGTTTGAACATCATCCGATCTTAAGATACTATATCTCAATCATGATGAGGGCTGTAGCGGCAGCCAAGACTTATCACGCTTAGAATTATGACTCCGCTTGACACGCATGTTAATATTGAAAATCTATAAACTCACTAAGCTTTGCTTACAGATGTTGCTTTAATATTTTACAGGAAAAAGCAAAGGAAAGTCACCTGCCGGACCTAGTTCTTAGGTCTTACACGATCAAGACAGAAGTATCATAGACCTCTACTCAACGATCTCATTTTGGTACTAATTGGATGATGATATTGTGGTGATCTGGGTAGATTTATTTTGATAATATGATGACATGAATTAGATTAGACTTGTGCCCTTTATAAGTTTAATTTAAAAACTTAATCTGTATTAAACTTAAATTAAACTTAAATCTTAATAGCTTGTACTGTAATTTAATTTTCCGCATTATAATTACTCTATCTTAGTTTGATTGATATCGTATTGCATGATGTGGGACCTAGATTGGTGAGAACTGCCCCGTAAGGGGTGGTCTTCACAGGATGGTATCAGAGCACTAGTTTGAGTGAATCAAGTATTACGTAAGTATACTTGATCTCAAACTGAAGCAATACATATATATCAATCATTTAGGTGGATTGAACTGAGATAGGATGTACAGACTATTAGGATGGGAAAAGGGTACATAGATCTAAGTCTATAAACTGATAGTTAATTGATTTTAATTTTCAGTAGAAGATGTCAGGATCAGGATCAGGTGACATACCAAACAACATGACCCCACAACAAATGTTTGAGATGATGCAACAATTACTAGCACAACACTCAGAACAACAGAATAAGATTATGCAAGAACAGTTTCAGGCCAGAGATGAGGCTGAAACTAAAAGACGTAATGATAAGAAAAATAAGCGAAAAGATAAACAAGTTCAGAATGAAGAATCTGATTCTGATAACTCTACCCCTGAAACTCAAATCGAGCAGCCTAAAGGCTGTAAGTTTAAGGATTTCAAAGCAAGCGGTGCCCTGAATTTTGAGGGTACAGTTGATCCGATTCAGGCGATGGATTGGATCAGTCATACGGAAGAAATTTTTAGAATCTCTGACTGTTTAGATTCTAAGAAAGTGAGCTACGCATCTGCGTTGTTTGTTGGAGCTGCTCGTGCATGGTGGAAGACACAGCGAAGCATATACGGTGAGGAGGTGATTCAGACTTTAGAATGGGAACAATTCCTCGAAATGTTTAATGCCAAGTACTGCCCGATCGACCAGCGAGATAAAATGGAAGTACAACTGATGCAGCTGACTCAGGGAACAAAGACAGTCGACGAATACGAGCACGAGTTTTCGCGATTATGCGGTTATTCTTCATACCAAGTGGCAACAGAGGAAAGGAAAATGAATAGGTTCCGAGTAGGACTCAACCCTAGATACAGACATCCGATGAGCGCGATTAAATATAAGAGTTACTTGGAAATGGTTGAAGCTGCAAGACAAATCGAGAGAGGATATCTAGATTACGGCGATCAGCTATACGCTCCGTCTACCAATCCGATGAACCCGTCTCCTCCAAAGAAACAGCGATTTGGCAGATTCTTTAAGCCAAATAGATCTCAGACTCAGCAATCCTATCAGCATAATTCACAACCGAAAGCCCAAGCGTATTCCCTTACAAACGAACCACGATTCTGTAGGCGATGCAGAAAGTCACACATGGGGTTGTGCAATCCAGAAGATGTCACTTGCTTCTCATGCAACATGATAGGTCATAGCAGCGAGGAATGTCCACAGCAGGGACGTGGATGTGCAAAGTGCGGGAAACGAGGGCACTTCATGTATCAGTGTAGAAGCGGGCCGCGATATCAGTCTCAATCATCTGCGGGAGGTTCTTCGGGAAAAAGTTCTGCTGCAACGCCAATTGCCCGGACACGAGCTTTCCAAATCACTGCCGAGGAAGCCAAAGAAACGCCTGATGTAGTTACGGGTATGTTTTTACTTAATTCGATTCCGGCACGTATACTATTTGATTCTGGCGCAAGTCGTTCTTTTATATCGACTTCTTTTGCATCAAGACTACATAAAGCTCCATCAAAACTTCCTGTGATTCTAGACATTGAGACAGCCAGTAACAATTTCGTTATGGCTGATTCCGTTTACCGAAACTGCACTCTACTTGTAAATAACATTGTATTCAACCTCGACCTCATCCCGATACCGTTAAAAGAGTTCGACGTTATTATCGGCATGGATTGGCTAACGAAAAATGAAGCTACTATTGTCTGCAACCGCCGAATCATCCGAATCAAGACTACAGACGACCGAGTTCTTCTCCGTGGGGTGCACCAGTACTATTTGTTAAAAAGAAAGACGGAACTTTCCGTATGTGCATTGATTACCGCGAGTTGAACAAGGTTACAATAAAGAATAAGTATCCTCTGCCCAGAATCGATGATCTGTTTGATCAGTTACAAGGAGCCAGTTACTTTTCGAAAATAGATCTCCGATCTGGGTATCATCAGTTAAAAGTCAGAGAAGAAGATATTCCAAAAACAGCCTTCCGTACAAGATACGGTCATTACGAATTTCTCGTGATGCCGTTTGGATTAACGAATGCACCAGCGGCGTTCATGGACCTTATGAATCGCGTGTGCAGACCTATGTTGGATAAATCAGTTATCGTGTTCATAGACGATATTCTGATTTACTCCAAAACGGAGGCTGATCATTCTATTCATCTGCGACAATTGCTAGAGTTATTAAGAAAAGAAAGACTCTATGCAAAGTTTTCCAAGTGCGAATTCTGGCTCAGACAGGTATAATTTCTATTATATAAGTCTCGAGCTGTTTCCTTAACTATTCTATCAGAATTTGAATTTCTATCTTGATTTTTATATAGATCCAGTTCCTTGGCCATGTTGTTTCTGGCGAAGGGATTTCCGTTGATCCTTCGAAAGTCGAGGCTGTTCAGAAGTGGCAAACACCTCGCAATGCCTCAGAGATAAGAAGTTTCCTTGGATTGGCCGGTTATTATCGGCGATTCATAAAGGACTTCTCAAAGATTGCTGTACCTCTAACGATGCTAACACGAAAGAATACTCCTTTCGTTTGGTCTGATAAACAGCAAGAGGCATTTGACATTCTGAAGCAAAAGCTTATTCAAGCGCCGATTCTAGCCTTGCCAGAAGGTAATGACGATTTCGTTGTTTACAGCGACGCTTCTGGTACCGGCTTAGGATGTGTTCTTATGCAAAGGGGAAAAGTAATTGCCTACGCTTCAAGGCAATTAAAGGATTACGAGAAAAGTGCACCAACTCATGATCTTGAGTTGGCTGCCGTCACCTTTGCTCTAAAAATCTGGCGGCATTATCTTTATGGGACTCGGTGTCAGCTCTACACCGATCATAAGAGTCTCAAATACCTTTTTACTCAGAAAGATCTGAACATGAAACAGCGTCGATCCTTGGAGCTTATCAAGGATTATGACTGCGAGATCTTATATCATCCCGGCAAAGCAAATGTTGTCGCGGATGCGTTGAGTAGAAAAGTGTATCCTGAAAAGTGCTGTTATGCCCTAACTCCAGTTATATTCTCTTCTGATCTTATTGAAGATATTCGAGCTGCTCAAACTGAAGCGCTGAAAGAAGAGAACATAGATTCTGAAAATCTAAAAG
Source organism: Centrapalus pauciflorus (assembly GCA_020465985.1). Lineage (NCBI taxonomy): Eukaryota > Viridiplantae > Streptophyta > Magnoliopsida > Asterales > Asteraceae > Centrapalus > Centrapalus pauciflorus. The sequence continues at coordinate 9,511 of JAANYP010004306.1, forward strand.
GGCAATTACAATTTCTAACTCTGAACCATTTGGGACTTCACTGTCTCAAGGGAAACCGAATCTGGGTTCCTAAATATGGTTCTATTCGTAGCACTCTTCTGTCCGAAGCTCATCAGTCCAAGTTATCTATTCATCCTGGCAGCTCAAAGATGTACTTTGATCTGAAAGCTGACTACTGGTGGCCAGGAATGAAGAAAGATATCGGTAAGTGTGTTGAAAACTGCAGAGTCTGTCAGATGGTTAAGGCAGAACATCAGAAACCCTTCGGTGATATGCAACCACTACCAGTTCCCGAGTGGAAGTGGGAGCATATAACAATGGACTTCATTACGAAGCTGCCAAAGACCAAAAGACAGCACGACTCCATCTGGGTAGTCGTTGACCGATTAACGAAATCAGCACATTTCATTCCAATGAAAGAAACATATTCTCTCGATAGATTGGCGCAGCTGTATATCTCTGAAATTATTTCTCGTCACGGTGTGCCGAAGTCTATCGTTTCTGATCGAGATAGTCGCTTCACATCCAGATTCTGGCAAGCATTACAAGAAGGGATGGGTACTCGGATTTCTATGAGTACTGCTTATCATCCAAATGCAGATGGCCAGAGTGAGCGTACTATCTTAACTCTAGAAGATATGCTTCGTGCCTGCATTCTTGATCTAGGTGGTAACTGGGATGACCACTTGCCGTTGGTCGAATTCTCATATAATAACAGTTATCATTCAACGATCAAGATGGCTCCTTTTGAGGCTCTATACGGAAGAAAATGCAGAACTCCTACCTGTTGGCGTGAAACAGGTGAACCGCCAATAGCAGGACCTGCCCTTCTACAGTTGACTCACGAAAAGATTCAACTCGTTAGAAGAAATATTCTTGAAGCTCAAAGCAGGCAGAAGTCATATTATGATAACCGGCATAGATCAATAAGTTTTGCGGTTAACGATTGGGTGATGTTGAAAGTATCCCCAATGAAGAATGTGGTGAGATTCATAAAGAGAAACAAGCTAGCTCCAAGATTTATCGGTCCGTTCAAGATTGTGGAAAAGATTGGAAATCAATCTTATCGTCTTGAACTACCGACTGACTTAGCTGGAATACATCCTGTATTTCATGTCAGTCATTTGAGAAAGAGTTTAGCTGACGAAAGGGAAGTTCAGATACCACATGTTAACCTGCAGATAGATGAAAAGCTTCGAGTGGTTGAAGAGCCAGAACGTATTCTGGACTCGAAGACCAAAAAGCTTCGGAATAAAGAGATACAGATGGTGCTCGTCCAGTGGAAACACCACAAAGGTTCGCATCAGTCTTGGGAATTGAGAGATGTTATGAAAGCTACATATCCCGGTCTGTTCGAATCTAGCTAACTTCGGGGACGAAGTTTGTGCGTGGTGGAGCCCATTCTGTAACAACCTAATTTTATCTAGTCATAAATTCTGTAATAATTTGAACCGATAATGTAATAAAGTTACATTATTTGAATTATAATTTAATTAAGTGATGAAATATTTATTAAATTATATAAATATTTAATTTATGAATTAATTAATTATTAAAGAAAATTAAATAAAAGAGATATAATATACAAAAATAAAAGTGAGTTAGCTAGCAAATATAACTAGAAGACGTATATAAACGAGAATTATATTCACAAATCTGATTTACACTCTCTCTCTCTAACTCTCTCTCTCTAAACTCTCTCTCTAGCTTTCTCTCTCTAACTTCTCTCTAGAAATTCTCCTAAACCGACCGTCCGATCATCAAGATAAATATACCGTTAGGAAGATCTCGGCGAATACTACACGAATATACTAATTTCTGCTTGAGTTCATACGAATTGAGGTAAGATTTTATAGTTTTACGTTTTATATATATTTGGTATTTTTCGAATCTATTAATTTTATGAAATCTAAAGTTATTTCTATGAAGTTTAACTAGAATAAGTATAATATAATCGAGTATAGGCTTAATATTGATCATATTTGTGATTTATGCCTTAGAAATTCATGTTTTAGAGTTGCAAATATGATCAGATTCGAGAACATTATGATCAGATTCGAAAATACATAGAACAGACTCGAAATGAAACAAGATTTGAAATATACTCGAATCTAACCATTAGATTCGAAAATGCCTAGATTCGAAACCCTGCATAGAATCGAACCCTTGCATCTTCGAGTCTAAGTGATTAGATTCGAGACACACACACACCCACATGATTCAAGTTTTCAGATTTGAATGGTGTAAGCCAATAGATTCGAATGGGGTACATATTTCGAATCTAATAGATTCGAATGGTGTGGTTCGAATCTAAGACCAATAGATTCGAATGGGTATTCGAATCTGCTTATTGGAATTCGAATCTGATGCCTTTAATTCAAAATCTGATTTCGTTCCAAAGCTAAGATGATATATGAACTAACATGTTATCAGAATCAGATAAAATAAAGATTTTAATGACTAAAGAAATGATAATAATGATATGATATTAATATGATATGATATGATAATTCTGGACAGGTTCAGTGAAATTCTGAACATTTAGACAAAGATTTTAAAAGATTTAAAGCGGGTCAGAGACTTGATTTGACAGAGAAAAGATTGACAAAATCCTGAGATAACTCAGGTGGCAGATTCATATATCTGTTTGACCAAGACCCAACACTGTGAGTTATAGATATTCAAATTGAACATGCAAAGATCCGTTTGAGATATATTGATGCTGTTACATTATTTGACATTCATTTATCAGCTGGATTGAGACCTGTGCACACCATGGATGGGTGTTGCCCAGTGAATCATGATAGCTATTTGCTTATCATTTCATATTGCATTTATTAGCGTTTCAGACTTTGCTTTATGATTCGTTGCTATCATGACTTCTAAGACTTATGCTTACTACATTGATCAGATTTGATAAGATTTATTCAGCTTGACTAGCCCTTATGGTCTATTGTTCTAGACCCGGCTATTCCACCAGTTCTCACGAACTTGGTAATGACCTCCGATGTTCGGCCATGTTGACCTACTGGTAGCTAGCCCAGTATGTGGCTGATCCCCACGATATAAGCGTGAGTGTGGTTTGAACATCATCCGATCTTAAGATACTATATCTCAATCATGATGAGGGCTGTAGCGGCAGCCAAGACTTATCACGCTTAGAATTATGACTCCGCTTGACACGCATGTTAATATTGAAAATCTATAAACTCACTAAGCTTTGCTTACAGATGTTGCTTTAATATTTTACAGGAAAAAGCAAAGGAAAGTCACCTGCCGGACCTAGTTCTTAGGTCTTACACGATCAAGACAGAAGTATCATAGACCTCTACTCAACGATCTCATTTTGGTACTAATTGGATGATGATATTGTGGTGATCTGGGTAGATTTCTTTTGATAATATGATGACATGAATTAGATTAGACTTGTGCCCTTTATAAGTTTAATTTAAAAACTTAATCTGTATTAAACTTAAATCTTAATAGCTTGTACTGTAATTTAATTTTCCGCATCATAATTACTCTATCTTAGTTTGATTGATATCGTATTGCATGATGTGGGACCTAGACTGGTGAGAACTGCCCCGTAAGGGGTGGTCTTCACAGGCCCACCCGCAATTAAAACATAGCGTGTCTCGGGAAGTGCACCCTGCCAACGTATGGCCGGGTTGGCCGCAGCGGAAACAACGTACATGACGGGGATCACACTCCCTGGTGTTCCTCTGACGGCACCTCTTACACCACCTCTCCCTACTAACAGACGCAGAACTCGAAGCTCCTCCCCTCTGCTCGGACCTACTATAACGACTGCCACTATCATCGGGCCTGCGGTCGGACCTCTGGTAAGACCTATCACTCTGTCTATCTCCCCCCTCTGACTCAGTATGTCGGCGATCATCACCCCTAGGCTGAAAGTGGCTGGAGCGGCTATCTCAATCCATATCTCTGTCTCTACCTCTTACTGAACCACCAACATGCCCGGCTGACTGAACGATTCGTGGCTGCTCTACGACGGGATCTCTACGGGATAGCTCACTCTCCCGCCTTCGTGCTAACTCAACTGCCCTGGCATACGTCGGTATGTATCCCGTGTCAATGAACCCTCGGATCTCCTTACCCAACAACATCATAAACCTGTTAATCTTCCGCGACTCTGTACTAATCTATTGCGGTGTGAACAAGCTCAAGTCAATGAAGATCTTCTCATACTCATCAACGGACCTCTGTCCTTGAAACAACCTTAAAAAGTTAATCTTCAACTGCGCTCAATGGTCCTCTAGACAGTACTACTCCTCAAAACGGGCCCTAAACTGGTCCAATGTCATCGCATATGCTGGCGCTTCTCCCAGCATGTCCCTAACAGTCCTCCACCACTGCTGAGCACTGGTCCGAAGCTGAGCACTAGCAGACGTCGTCATCTGGTCGGGGTGGTAGCCGGTGATACGGAATGCCATCTCTATCTCCTGCAACCAATACATGGACTTAACGTACCTAGGATCTCCATGATACTCTCGTGGATATGCGGCAAGAAACTCCTTATACTTACATCCCTTGCCGGCCGCTCGTGACGGCCCGACCCCTGAAATCTGACCACCACCTTTGCCCTGGATAAGGGTGTGCAGCGCCTCGGTGCGTCCCTTCTCATACGCCTCCTATAATCGCTGGGCAAACTCCTCATCTAACATACGTCCCCTGGTGGGACCCTCAGGTCTCCGCTCGTCTGCCGTAAGGTCTCTGCACAATACAAACAACATTACTACAACAACAATAACATAACTCTACAATTTCTTGGACCTACTCATCAAAGATCAAGCCCAAGGATCTAGACACTGGTTTAAGACTAAGCATCACTAATGATACTTAAATCTTAATCTAATGCTCTGATACCAAGCTGTAACACCCTACTTTTACCACTAATACAAAGTAGTTATTGTAGTCCACATCATCCAATCATAAACATCAACATCATGGGTAAACAGCTAGTTAACTACGAAACATCCATGGCAATCATAAAGTCACAACGACACGGGAACCAACTCCGTTAGTAAAGTCTGTCATCCAAACATAATTACTGTTACAGTCATCCCAGAATATCAGTGGCGAGTACGCCAAAGCACAACAGACAAAGACTACTTACTAAAGCAGTCACTAACTACGATCCACGCGCCAGGTCCGGGCTAGTACCCGCAGTATCTCTAGCCTCTGGTTTCACACCTGAGTTGCACATGTAATAAACTGTCAGCTGGAAGCTGGTGAGTTACTATAAACGACATTAAAATAAGTTTATAAAACAGTTAGCACAATGTAACAACTGGCAATCAACTCAACATGCGGCCGGCATCAACAGCCCGACGCGTCATCGGGAGGAACCTGGGATAGCCTGCGTAGCCTACTCCACAAAGTAGTGGCTAGGCCAGGACTTGTGGGCTGGGAATGACCCAACAGGCCTCTACTATGCGTACGAAAATTATACGCGTGATCCACGTGCTCTGCTCTGTGCTAACAAGTATCAACGTATGAAAGTGATCCGCACTGGACCCGAAAAGTAAACAACAAAAGTAAGTAACTCACCTAAAGTACGACTACAATCCCGCTACCAACTGCGGTCTGGACAAGTCCCATGCGTAACTACAAATCCTGGCAACAATCCACACAACTACAATGTAACGACTAGCTAACAACCCATAACAGCTATACAATTAAACTCATAGGCCCAACACAAGTCAACAGGTCAAGACCCACGATCGCGGCCTAGAGCACGGCCGGAATCGCGGTCGTGGTCCCCTTATCGGGGACAGTCACCGCGGTTGCGGTGACCCCGCGCTGATCATCCTATTGCGTCCGGGCTCATCCGAGCGCGGTCGTGCTCACCTGAACTGCGATCATCATCTCAATCATGTTTCACTACCAGCGATCCACCTCAGCCGTCTTACCTTGATCGCGGTCGCGACCAGGGGAACGCGGCCGCGATGCGACGACAAACAGAGCAGTTCATGCTCTGTTTTGCACAGCCATGGGAATCAACTTCCCAATCCTAACAATACATACTTCTGGAAATAAAAAGCATCCCCGCACATCAGTAGCATAATTTAACACAATTCAATTCATTTACAACGGATTACTAACCTCAACTTAGTTGTTTGGCTTAATCTTGAGTTTGCAAATGAAGAAGATGATGAATCTTGATTCCTGGCTACTTGTTGCTGGACTTCTAGGCTTCAATCCCTCCTACTACCTTTCAGCTAGAAAAGCACACCCATACACACTCTTTGAGTTTGTGAAAAGTGAAGAAAATGGAGCAATTCTTGGATATATATATATATATATATATATATATATATATATATATATACGTTTTGGGTCTGAAACCCAATTAAAACGGGTATAATACTCGATATTCACTAGTCAAGCACCTGTTTACTCAATTAATCCACATTTTAATACTTCGGGATTAGAACGTTAATTAACTCATTAAAACAACCCCCAAACCCATAATTACTATTAAACCGGTTATTATCTCAACCGATTAAAATTACATGTAAAAGCAACCTACTTTACCAAATCACATGTAATTAACCAATTAAATTTCACCAACTCATTGAGATAACTCCCAAAGCCAATAAATAACTTACATGTATCTGCTGCTGGTTTTCGGATGTTACACAAACTAGTGCCTAGGGATATCGCCAACAAGAATAATCGACTATGATGAGACGTTTGCCCCTGTAGCCAGACTTGAAGCAATCAACATCGTTCTGGCATACGCGACTCATAAAGACTTCACCATCTACCAAATGGATGTGAAGACTGTGTTTCTCAATAGAATTCTATAAGAGGAGGTGTACGTGGACCACCCTGAAGGATATGTCCATGATTCTAGACCATCATATATCTATGCTCTTGATAAATCTGTATACGATTTAAAATAAGCACCTCGGGCATGGTATGACAGATTGACAGTCTAACAGAATGCTTACTCGGTTCTGGTTTCTCTAAAGGTATGGTTGATACAACCTTGTTCATATGACATAAAGGTAATGACATCCTACTCATTCAAATTTATGTAGACGATATCATATTCAATTCTACCAAAACTTCACTCTGTAAAGAATTTTCAAAATTAATGGAATCGAGGTTCGAGATGAGTATAATGGGGAAAAGACTTTTTACCTCGGATTACAAGTCAAACAACTTCCTGATGGGATTCTCATAAATCAGTCAAAGTACATCCACGATCTCCTAAAGAGATTTACGATGAAAAACTGCACTTCAATGAAAACTCCCATGTCAATTTCATCAAAGCCTGATGCTAATCCAATGGGTAAATCCACTCACATCACGACTTATCGAGGAATGATTGGTTCCTTACAAAATTTAACTACAAGTAGACCGGATATCATGTTTGCTATATGTCTGTGTGCTCGTTTTCAAGCTAATCCTAAACAGTCACATTTGGCTTCTGTTAAATGAATTTTTTGATATTTAAAAGGCACGCCTGACCTTGGTCTTTGGTATCCGAAAGGAACCAGTTCTTAACTAACTACCTACTCAGATGCAAATCATACAGGTTGCAAACATGACAGGATAAGCACATCAGCTCATATCCAGTTTCTCGGAGATAAACTCGTAAGTTAGGCATCAAAGAAACAGTATAACGTTTCTTTGTCCACTGCAGAAGCCAAGTATGTTGTTGCCGCAAGCTGCTGCTCGCAACTACTTTGGATGCACACTCAACTCCGAGACTATAGCTTTAAACTGCACCGCATTCCTATCTACTGCAACTTAATTAGCGCAATAGCCATTACTGGTAACCCTGTACAACACTATCGTGCTAAACATATAGATATTCGGTACCGTTTTATAAAAGATCTTGTTGAAGAAGGTACCTTAGAATTACACTTTGTAAACACAGAAAATCAGATAGCCGATTTTATTCACAAACCCTTTAAATTAAAAACGATTTAATTTTCTAGTGATCAAGTTAGGCATGCTGAATTTATATACGTAAATTAATTTATAATGCAACACATTTGTAAAGTTTATATGCTTTCACAAAAGACATATTTTTTTTCATTGATGTTACGTTATCCAGTAATTTATGTATTGTGTTTATTCATTGTAATTCTAGTCTATGTGAAAATTTATTCTGTTTCATGTTCGATCGGGACACATCAAGGTAAGTTTATAGAGTGTTCGTAGTGTTTTATATGCACACTCGGAGGGAGAGAATTAATTTATTTCGATGTGTTACTTTATTGTATGCATTTTTTTGTTATTTTACATTCAGTCTATGTCTACTTTGGTGTGTTTTAATTTTTTTTTCTTTTTAATGTCAGTGATATTTTTATAAATCAAAAAGCCAAAAAGATTTTTTTGTGTGTTTTATTTTTTATCTGTTTTCAAGTTTAAAGTTAATTTTATTTTGGTTTATTTAAATTTTTTTAAAAAAAGTCCAAAATGATTTTCTCCTTATTTTTCTCTTATTTTATTTTTTCAGTTTTTTAAAATTTTCGGTTTATGTTTTTTTCTTTCTTTGTCTTTTTCTTGATGTAATTTTTGTTTTTTCAAAATAAGAAACCGGGTCGGGTTTCACCTTAACGTGTAACAACCTGAACTTTAAATTACGACAATTAACAAGTGTTAGAATATATTTTAGATTGATGAATTAAATAAGTTTAGGCTATATTGTGTAATTAATGAAAAGTTGACTTGTGTATATAAATAGAATTTTCTTTGTAAAAGTTACTGATCTGACATTCTGATTTTGTACAAATTCCTTGCACGGAAATATTGGTAATTAGGGCTACAGTACACATTCAAGTTCATCATTTTGTAATCCTTCATTTTGTGCAATAATCATTCGGTTAGTATTTCGATTCTATTCTTATTTGTTTCTAGTGATTGTTTTGATTGATTATACGAGAATAACAATTGGTATCAGAGCATGGAAATGATTTTTGATTGAATTTTTGAAACTTTTTCACTGTTTTATCGGAAGTTTGGAAAAATCGAAAAAACCCCTAGGGTTTTTGATTCAGTCAGTGATTGATTGTGAAAATTTGATCGAAGGAAAGGAATTGCATATCGATCAGATCAATCTGTAAGGCTTAATGTTCATTATAAGTTAAATGATATTTGTTCTAAGAGATTTAAAATATAATTTCAATGTAAGTAATAAAAGTTCTATTAAGTTACTAAAAGTAATAATTAAGTAAAAAGAGCTAAATTATAAGTTTAATATATGAATTTAAAAGAAATGAAAGAAAAGTAAGTTTGGTGGTGATAATGAAAAATTAAAAACATGCATATAATTATATAAATACCCCCATATGAGATGTTCAGCTCATTTATTAAATTGCAAAGAAACCCAAGCATTTTCCTGCTTTCTTCTATACGTTTTCTTCATCAAGTATCATCATAATTTTGCATCCACAAGTCAAGGAACCAAGTTAAAATCAGCAAATCCAACTACAATCAACAAGATATCAAGGTACTTTCAAGATTTAAAAACATCTCATGTGTGTGCAAATAAGGCTACGGGAAAATTTGTATAAGTCCATAACTTCAAAACCATGATATTGAGTATACATTAGTGTTGAAAGTTGAATTAAAACACATGCATGCCTTTGTTATGAGTTTAATTGAATTTATTATCAATTTGAAGGCTTAAAAACCAACTTTGAAAACAAAAATTCTGAGCTTTAAAAGATGTTCTATCTCTACTATTTCTTTTTGTTTGGCCATGAAAATGAGAAGCCAAGAAGGCCATATGGCCTTTGGCCAGAGTTTGAATACATATATATGTGTTTTGTACATTATTTAGAAACATGAAACACCTTTAATCCCCTTTGTATTGCTGCTGCCACTGTTGTCTTTGAAAGAAAAACAGAAAGAAAGGAACAGAAGTGTAGTAGTGTGCGTGTGTTTGCATAACCGTGAAAGGGGAAAAGAACCGAGATTAATCTCCATTACACTAATCTCAGATGTTTGTGTGTAATCTCTGATATGTACTGATCATCTAATAAACCCAGCAGCCTTCTCTCCTTTTGTGTATGTCCAGCGAGATCAGGAATAGTACATCAGTAACAATTCCTCCTCTTTTATTACACAAATCTCGGATGTTTCAATGTGTAGTAGGAACCTGTTATTTCCTTTTTGCATAATCTCGGATAGTTTGTGTGTGAATCTCGGTTATTTTATATAAGCAAACAACATTTTCCTTTTGGATTATACAATCTCGGATGTTTTAACATTTCCCAACTGCCCTTTTAGTTCCATTAATCTCGGATATGTCTGCTGTGGGAATAAAACAGAATTAGCAACCCTTTTCTTTTCATCCCACAATCTCTGTGAAAAGGACCGAGATTCATCAATTGATGAATCTCGGATATGTGCAGAACCCAAACAACTAAAACAGCAACAACTTTTTATTTCCCATTTTTATTCTAAGTGTTTTGTTAAGTTGTATGCATGTTTGTGAGGGAGAAACAAGACCTAATATATATAAATAATAGTGTGTGTGTGTGTGTGTGTCGATGTATAAACAGAACACAGGAACAACAATCAAGTCATTTATCTTTTCATAAAGATTAATGTGTGAAGTGTGTGCAATATGTGTACAGTGGGTGCAGTGTGTGTGCAGTCGTGTATATATATATATATATATATATATATATATATATATATATATATATATATATATATATATATATATATATATACCTGAGTGTGCGCAGCCAAAGAGCATCAACAGTCCAGCAGCCAAGTCTTTCTTTGTTAAGTGAGTGTGCAGCTTTTGTTTTATAAACAGAAACAGCAATACAACAGCCCTTTTCACCCCTTTTGTATCACTAATTTCAGAGATATGTGTGTGTGTGCCCAGTTACAAACAGAAACAGAAAGCATATGTCCTTTTATTTACAAATATAGTATGTGTGTGTCCATTTAGCAACGTCACAGCAACTATCCTTTCCTTTGAATTATATATATAAGTTGGTGTATTGTGTCTTGTATGCTGGGAAATTAAATAAACCAGCAGTCATTTTATGGAAAATCCTTGGATTATTGCATGAGCTTAGATATAAAAAATATACATACAAACTCCTAAAACACTTCCCATTGATTCTACATGTATTTAGTTCTTAAAACAATCCAAAACTTTGTTTATACTTGGCATAAATTGATGAAAGTGTGTGTTGTGATATTTCGGAAAACAACATATATGTGAGTTATTGACCATAATTAAAAGGTCATTTGCCAAACTTAATTGGTCTTAAATTCTATAAACCCTTAGCCTAATTCCATGACTTAATACCTTAGACATTTGGCATAAATTCCTTTGTCTTTGGCCTTGCTTATAAGGCCTAAGATGGCAAGACTTGATTAGATAAAGAGGAGCTATGAGGATGCTATTAATAATTAAAAGAAACCCTACATAGGATAAGGAAATATATAGATGGACATGTACCTTTGTGACCCGTAGAATGAACTAACAGGTCACGCATGTCCATGAAAAGCATAAAAAAGGACATAAATGTTTATAAGTCATTTAAAGCATATTCCATATATGGCAAGCAAAACTATTGAACCTTGAATAAAATGATTTAAGCGAATTGTTGACCATATTCATCTCAATATAGTCAAAATATGAGACTTTGAATTTAAAGACCAACGAATGAACACTGAATATACTATTTAGATGATAAAGACTAATAAATGTGAGAATGATATGAATAACAGATTGAGCAACATGAGAAGCTAAAAGTCATATTAAAGAGCATCAACGAAGACTGTAGCAAAGTGGCAAGCTCTCTGTAAGTCTGATGTAAGTCGGATCATGGTTCTAACCCACTACAGATTGTGAGCAACAGAGCCAAAGCCAGAAAGTGCAAATTAACCAGTAACAGTGAGTTGTATATTTTACTTTAACTACAAATTATGTGAATTGAGACTTTTGTTGCATTATCTTGATGTTATTGGCATTCAGATCTTATTGAGCATATTGTTATAATTGTCATGTTTCCTATGAATTGTTGAGCTGAGCATTTCTTCTTCTAGCTTCTATTCTTTGACAAGTCATTTGATTGTTAAGCTTAACACCAACACTATTGCTCAGTGTGGGGATAATGTTAGGCTTATGATGTGCTGATTTACATGATGAAAGCATAGAGGGTAGCTAGAGCTGAGCATTCCGATGATACCCATACAAAGCTAGCCCAGTACGTGGCTGATCCCCACTAATGATGCGTGCGTATGGTGTTATCATTATCCGAGCATTTATTATGAATTTATCTAAAAGTCTCAAGAGCAACAACATTTTTATAACTGGGAGCTGAGAAAAGACGCGCATCAAGAGCATTTAAATTGGCCAATGTCCCTTCGAGATTTGACCTGTGCCTAGTGTAGTGCATGAGAAATAGAGTTGAGCTGTGCATGAGCCGAGTGCAGTGCATGAGCTTTTCGCGTTCATAATAGCATGTTAAATGTGAAATTCTACAATCTCACTAAGCAAGTAATCTTACCCCGTTGTTGCATTATTTTTCAGGTAAAAGCAAAGGATTGGCAAGAGCTAGTTCATAGGTTAGGACTCTGAAAGAGCTTGAAGTGCCTTAGAACATGTTTCATCATCATGGTACTTGACTAACGATAGACCTTTGGGGTTTGGGGCTAGTTTATATTATGTAATTTGATGTAATAGTCCAGAAGTTTGTACCTTACTACTTAAATTTGTCTCTGTTTGTAATTAACTTTAATTTTGAACTGTTAGTTATTATCTTAGTTTCCTGATTGATATTGTATTGCTACTGGGGCCTAGTCTTAAGACCTTTGAGAAATCGGGGTATTACGGGAGGGTATCAGAGCAAATAGTTTGGGTGAATTATTGTATTACGTGTAATACATTATCTCAAACTTATGCAATGATATAGTATCAATCATGACAGGATGACTTGAACTAAGATTGGTTTCAGAGACTAGTTGGATGGGGGCATGAAATGCTAGACGAATGAGCTAAATATTTAGTGATTTGCATTACAGAGCTATGTAAGGAGAAGGTGTACCATCAGGTGGCATGACCCCAGAGCAAGTCCTTGAAACTATGCAACAACTAATAACCCAGAATAATGAACAACAATACAAGCTTATGTTAGAACAAATAGAATCAATAAATAAAACTGAAAAGAGAAATAAACATAAAAAGAAGCAAACTGAACAGTCAAACAAATCGGATTCTGATAATGTGCATGTCAATCAACAAGTTGAACAGCCAAAAGGCTGTAGATTCAAAGACTTCAAAGCGAGTGGTGCCATAACATTTGAAGGCACTGTGAATCCAATACAAGCGTTAGATTGGGTAAGTCATACTAGGGTGTTATATGTGGACTAAATACCCGAACCGAACCACTACCAGTCCCGAATAGCACCGATTGTAAAGTAACGGTCCGGTCCTCGAGTTTAGATTTTAGCCAAATTCTGGTTTGGTCCTAACCGGGTTAAGTCCGGTCCGTTTCGATAGCACCCCTAACCTTTGGAGTATGTTTCGAGTTTTTCTACACCAAATACCCGAAGTGAACCGGTACCAGTCCCGAATAGCACCAATTGTACAGTAATGGTCCGGTCCTCGGGTTTAGAATTTAGCCAAATTTGGGTTCGGTACTAACGGGGTTCGGTCCCAATAACACCCGTAAGTCATACTGAAGAAATCTTTAGTATCTTAGAATGTCTGGACAACAATAGAGTTAAGTTCGCTACAGCACTGTTTGTGGAGCTGCTAGAGCCTGATGGAAGACGCAAAAGAGCATCTATGGTAAGGAAGCAATTAACGCACTGGACTGGGATCAGTTCTTAGAAATGTTCAACGCCAAATATTGTCCAACTGATTAACAAGAGGAGCTCGAGATGTAGTTGATGCAGTTGAATCAAGGAACTAAGACCGTTGACGAATATGAGCATGAGTTCTCGAGACTTTGCGGCTATTCGTCATATCAAGTAGCAACAGAAGAACGTAAGATAAACAGATTCCGACTGGGTCTGAATCCAACATATAAAAAACAAATTAGTAGCATAAATTTCAAGATGTATCTCAGTATAGTGGAAGCAACAATAATGGTGGAGCGAGAATTCACAAATCTCAGTTGTGAACCCATTATGATGGCTATAAGCCCAACTTGTCCATCTCCACCTAAGAAGTAGAAATCTAGTAGAGCCTATGACATACAGTCAGAAGCACGACCGTGTAAACATTGTAGAAATTCATAGTGGATGCTGCAACCCTAGAGATGCGATCTATTACACCTGTAAACAGGTTGGACATGGAAGTGATGAGTGCCTGGAAAGAAACGATACGTGTTATAATTGCGGCGAACATGGACATTATGTTAAGCATTGCCAAAATGCACGCATGCATACTAATCCTGAACAACATACTGGCAGAGCAATCCAACAGAGTACTACAACGATACCGACTGCAAAGGCGCGAGCTTTCCATATATCTACTGAGGATGCCGAGGAGACACCAGAAACGCCAAAAGATCACGTTGGTAATTAATATTAAGTTTATTATATAATGAAATGCTTTAAATTCAATTGTCAGATGAATTTCAAATCCAAAATAAGTATTGAGTTAACTGTACAACCCTGTCATCGATAGTGAATATAGGTATTGGTATCCGAATCATCCACGATTCAAAAGCTCTAAGGAAATCAAAATTTAATCCTAAACACAAGCTTTTTCGTAAAACCTAGTATTCTGAATGATTACAGTGTGTCTTGTAATGAAGCAGAGGTAGAAGTTTCTAATTCAAATAAAATTAAATGAGAAGATAGTGTTTGAACCAAATTGTCAAGCACCCAATGTCAACATGATAGAAATCAAAGAAGTCAGAGGCATAAAGCTAAAGTCAAACAAGAAATTAAATTGAAATTTTTGTAAAGTCAAGTTATTGGTCATAAATGGCCAATCAAAAGCCCATTATATGTCAATATAACCGGGGTGCTGGATTCTCATTATGTCAATGCGATACTAGTGAGATATCCAATATGGATTCAATTGTCAGATGAATTTCAAATCCAAAATAAGTATTGAGTTAACTGTACAACCCTGTCATCGATAGTGAATAATGCGGATGACATATGTGTTGTATCAGTTGAAGTTACAATACACATATCTTTCCAATAAGAAATTATACCTATAAACAATATATTGGTATCCGAATCATTCACGATTCAAAATCTCTAAGGAAATCAAAATTTAATCCTAAACAGAAGCTTTTTCGTAAAACCTAGTAATCTGAATGATTACAATGTGTCTTGTAATGAAGTAGAGGTAGAAGTTTCTAATTCAAAAAAAAATTGAATGAGAAGATAGTGTTTGAACCAAATTGTCAAGCACCCAATGTCAACATGATAGAAATCAAAGAAGCCAGAGGCATAAAGCTAAAGTCAAACAAGAAATAAATTGAAATTTTTGTGAAGTCAAGTGATTGGTCATAAATGGCCAATCAAAAGCCCATTATATGTCAATATAACTGGGGTGCTGGATTCTCATTATGTCAATGCGGGACTAGTGAGATATCCAATATGGATTTGTTATTCCACCTAATTATGCATAAAACGAAAAGCTTCTGCCAAGAGAGTGAAGTAATCTTAAATTCAGAGATTCACCAATGAAAAGTCAAACGTAAGTCTGTACACATAATTAAATGGAATTCTTATTCCGTTTTCTTTTCAATGCAAAGTAATTGCAAGTCTTCACAACAGTCAGTGCAATTCAGAAATCTGATAAGCGATTGATGATCATAACATAACATCATCAATTAAAAATTGTTCCATAAAGTACAGATATTAGAATCCCAAAAGCTCTGCAGCTAGTTCAAAAGCAAATGAAAAGAGATATGAGCTAAATGATATATTGAGTTGCTAGCCGAATTATTTGAATTATAAATCTCAAAGAATAAGCCCACATAGTAAAGGTATAAACGATAAGTCGGAATTCCTAAAATGTCTTAAATCAGTGCATAAATCAACTAATAAGCTGTATGATATAGAACAGGCCAATAAATGTATCGGTTATGAAAGCTAAGAGGCATAAGCTATGAAATACAGATGGTGATCAGTAAATAAACACCAAAACGTTTGTGTCAGATTTTAGGGATTCATGCCTACCTTGAAATTCCTAACTACTCTAATCTGAACAAAGACAACTTCGAAGATGAAGTTTATGCGTGCTGGAGCCTATTCTGTAACAACCTGAACTTTAAATTACGGAAATATACAAGGCTTAATGCTAATTATAAGTTAAATGATATTTATTCTAAGTGATTTAAAATATAATTTCAATATAAGTAATAAAAGTTGTATTAAGTTAGTAAAAGTCATAATTAAGTAAAAGGGGCTAAATTATAAGTTTATTATATGAATTTAAAAGAAATGAAAGAAAGTAATTTTGGTGGTGAAAATGAAAAATTAAAAACATGCATATAAATACCCCCATATGAGATGTTCAGCTCATTTATTAAATTGCAAAGAAACCCAAGCATTCTTCTGCTTTCTTCTATACGTTTTCTTCATCAAGTATTATCATAATTTTGCATCCACAAGTCAAGGAACCAAGTTAAAATCATAAAATCCAACTACAACCAACAAGATATCAAGGTAATTTCAAGATTTAAAAACATCTCATGTGTGTGCAAATAAGGCTACGGTTCCTGGGAAAATATGTATAAGTTCATAACTTCAAAACCATGAAAATGAGTATACATTAGTGTTGAAAGTTGAACTAAAACACATGCATGTCTTTGTTATGAGTTTAATTGAATTTATTATCAATTTGAAGGCTTAAAAACCAACTCTGAAAACAAAAATTCTGAGCTTTAAAAGATGTTCTGTCTCTGCTATTTCTTTCTGTTTTGCCATGAAAATGAGAAGCCAAGAAGGCCATATGGCCTCCGGCCATAGTTTGAATACATATATATGTTTTTTGAACATTATTTAGAAACATGAAACACTTTTAATCCCCTTTGTTTTGCTGCTGCCACTGTTGTATTTGAAAGAAAAACAGAAAGAAAGGAACAAAAGTGCAATAGTGTGCGTGTGTTTGCATAACCATGAAAGGGGAAAAGAACTGAGATTAATCTCGGTTACACTAATCTCAGATTTGTACTAATCATTTAATAAACCGAGCGGCCTTCTCGCCTTTTGTTTATTTCACGTAATCTCGGATATGAAAGATCCGAGATTCATCAAAGGAGGATCTCAGATGTTTGTGTATGTCCAGTGAGATCATAAACAGTACAACAGTAACAATTCCTCCTCTTTTATTCACAAATCTCGGATGTATCAATGTGTAGCAGCAACCTGTTCTTTCCTTTTTGCATAATCTCGGATAGTTTGTGTGTGAATGTCGGTTATTTTATACAAGCAAACAACATTTTCCTTTTGGTTCATACAATATCGGAAGTTTTAACAATTCTCAACAACCCTTTTAGTTCCATTAATCTTGGATATGTCTGCTGTGGTAATAAAACAGAAATAGAAACCCTTTTCTTTTGTTCCCACAATCTCGGTGAAAAGGACCGAGATTCATCATTTGATGAATCTCGGATATGTGCAGAACCCAAACAACAAAAACAGCAACACCTTTTTGTTTTCCCTTTTCTATTCAAAGTGTTTTGTTAAGTTGTATGCATATGTGCTGAAACCAAACATCAAAAACAGCAACAGCTTTTTGTTTTCCCATTTCTATTCAAAGTGTTTTGTTAAGTTGTATGCATGTTTGTGAGGGAGAAACTATACCTAATATATATAAAAAGCAGTGAGTGTGTCGATGTATAAACAGAACACAGAAACAACAATCAAGTCATTTATCTTTTCATAAAGATTAATGTCCGTGCAGTGTATGCAATATGTGTACAGTGGGTGCAGTGTGTGTGCAGCCGTGTGTGTGTGTGTGTATATATATATATATATATATATATATATATATATATACACACACACACAGATATATATACCTGAGTGTGTGCAGTGTGTGCAGCCAAAGAGCATCAATAGTCCACCAGCCAAGTCATTCTTTGTGTGTGCATACAAGTTAAGTGAGTGTGCAACTTTTGTTTTATAAACAGAAACATCAATACAACAACCCTTTTACCCCTTTCCTATCGCTAATTTTAGGGATATGTGTGTGTGTGTGTGCTCAGTTACAATCAGAAACAGAAAGCATATATCCTTTTATTTACATAAAACATGTGCCTCTTGGATCTATCGAGGCGTGACGTCGTCAAACTAGTACGGAATCCTCGTTTAACGGTAACGGAATAATCACGTAGAATCACACGCGAGAACACGGATCCAAACACGATGCTAGTCCATAGAATATCAACCCCACAAGATGTATCGCTCCTCTGATCGCTATGTTTATCTCAAAATCTTCTGAAAGCGAATTCTCAAAGTTGTAAATAATTCTTGAACAGAAGTTCATGTTATACACGCTAAGTTCGTGCATGGCCCAAGCCCACGAACTTATAAGTTCAAGCCCATGCAGATAAGTTCGTATGAACTTATCAAGGTTAAGTTCGTATGAACTTATCAGCCATAAGTTCGTAACTCACGAACTTATCTAGCAATCATGAACTTATCATCCATAAGTTCATACCTCATGAACTTATCTAGCAATCGTGAACTTAAAATGCAATCATGAGCACAATATACAATCATGAACTTAAGACATAAACATGAACATATAATCATGAATTGTATTAATAAAGCCCTATTTATTACAAATGACTATCAATTATAAAACTAGACTCCTGTTGTTACACATGTGTGACAACAGACTCCCCCTTGACGATAGATTCTAGTTGATTTTTCATTGATCTATAGTTCTAGGCTTATTTAGATTGCTCCCTTGCATGCAGTCCCTATTCAATACAAACTCTGACTACTCTTTGGTATTTCCTGCCTTCAGATTTCCAGCCTTCATGAAAGAAAATCGGTTGCTCTTGAAGCTTCTGCAGGTCACCCCGGGATAGGTTTACGAGATGCAAGAGATCATATACCTTCAAAATAACTTTTTCTTCTTCGTCCTCCAAAATAGGTTCAGTTGTTTCGTTGTCGACGTACCACCACTTCATGTTTTCCATGTGGCATGGTCTTCAACAGAACCTTCCTCAAGCACTTAACTGGTTTGTACACCATCTTAGCCCATGGTCTCCCAGTAAGAGGATCTATTCTTGATTCATCCACCACTCTTTTACCAGCTCTTGGCTTAAGCCTTCCAAACCTTCCAGATCGACCCTCTCTTCTGATAATTTTTGCAACTACTTTAGCGTAAAGGTCGTCTCCTAGGTTTTTAAGGTCCTTCCAAGCTAACTCCTTCACTTCACACATGGGCAAAGAGTTAAAGTCCTTCAGTCTTCTTCTCAGATACTGTAGCCCATCTCTTCTCTTTAAGATATATAGCTTCAGTTCTCTGTCAAAGAACTAGCTTAAGATTCCACGTGACAGAATTCCTGGACTTGGCAATTTCATCTTCTTCTTCGTGGCTAAGTCCATATTCTTCTTTTCTCTCCTAAACCACCATCTCTTATTCTCTTCCTTTGAGAGCTCCCTGTTAGGCATTTCAGGATCTAATTGATCATTTAATGCACATCTTAGCGTATCCAGATATATCAGACTCTGATCTTCATATACATATTCTTCTGTGGCAGGTTGCTTATGTACAAAAACTTCATCAACATTATCATCTTTGTCTAACATCACTTCATTATCAGACTTCCAGCCAGGTACATCTTCAGGAACAAACTCTCCTTCCTCAAGATCCTCCTGTTCCAAGTCATCTTTAAAATCAAACCTTATCTCTTCTCCATCTAACTAACCCTGATAAGGCTCCGATCAGATCTTCTTCAGTAACTTCAGTTGTATCTGAAACTTTGTCTTTGCCCTTGTCAGCTGAAGAACCAGACTCCCTCTGCGGATCAGCAAGCTGAGCAGATTGTTCTTTCGAAAAATCTGTCAGCTCATTGTCTTTGCTAGCACTAGGGTCGTCTCCTTTATCTTCCCTCTAACTATGCCTCAAGGCATATTCTTTGCAACTCTCCCCTTGAGCTGGACAATCTTTCAACAATTTTTCCAGTATAACCTCAACATTTGCAATATTTTATATGCGGATCAGCTACTGTCTGATCCAACCGGGCATAATGCTGTTGAAGTTCAAGAACTGCCCTTGTCAGCTGAAGATTTTGTACAGCCTTACCGTCAATCTGAGCTTTGAGTTGACCAAAGCTCTGGCTGGTCGATGAGGTTGTCTCTGGAGAGGGTGAAACTGATGTTGATGGTGCTTCTGTGGTGGTTACTGTTACGGAGGTTGAGGGCATCGTTTAATCTGTCTTTTGTCGCTTCGCCCTCTGATGCCTCTCAACCAAAGCCTCTTCATCTGGCTCATATTCTTCATCGTCTTCATCTTTCAGCTGCCATGTTTGCTATTGTGCAGTGTGCGACACTACCAATCTCGAACGATAACGACCGAGAGTCGTCGACGGATTTGCAGCCTCCCTGATATCTATGGCTGCATCTAAGTCAGTCTCTGAATCAGGCTCAACAGCGTAAGTAGATTGCTCCGGTTAATAATTTTCTATATCTTCAAAAATGTTTCCAGGAGCTTCACAGGGTTGAAGAATATTTCGAATCACCTCTTCAGCAATATCGGCTTGTGCTGCTCCACCGTGCGAAAAAATCTCTTCAAAAGCCTCTTGTCTTGGATCGGCTTGAATGACCGGTGGAGAAGCCAGGCGCTACTTCTTCTGTAGACCCTACAGGCCCTGTTGCTTGTTATCCAACCAACCATCTCTAACTGGAGCAACGTATTCCTCATTAATCAAAGCACCAAACAACGGTGTAAGCTATGGGTGCATATTTTCAGCCCATATTTGGCTGTGGCTTTGACCTTCAGCAAAAATCCTTTTGTCTATGCCTGCAACAACAACCACCTCCGGTGAAGGTGGAAAATCCGGCAAACAATAACGAATTATCATCATAACAAACCGAGGATACAATAAAAATTGCTCACGACTAGGAGCCGTAATTTGATGAATAAACTCATGAAAGAAGAATCCTGAAAAACTGTACGACTTGTTGTAGACCAGTGAGATCATCCCTGATTGAAGCTTGGATGTCTCGAAACCAGCCTTTTTTAGGTGCTAGACACATTAGAAAAATGTGCATCAAGTACCGCCACTGCTATCAGGCCACTTTTTAAATGTAAAGCCTTGTCCAAATCTTGTGAATAACCCATTCTCTGAAAAGCCCCTTCCTGAAATTGAGCTGAGGCCATTTTTGGAGCCTCAGTCCCCAGATTCAGAATTAGTCTCAAATCAGCTTCCAAGAACGCTATCAGCTGTCCATTGACTATCGCCCTGAGTACAGGGGGCATGACTGAGCTGTCCAAATGTAGAGTGCTGCAGAATTGGCGGATATACTCTATCATCAGAGTAGGGCTATGCGTCAATGCATACACCACTCGAGATCGACTCAGAAATGAAAGAATTTCTCGGTATTGGCCAGCTTCTGGTGTCTGCATGTCAATGCTCAACACCATATTGCGCTTATTCACAAAAGCACGCTATGCCATTCCTGCACATGCAATTAAATGGTTAAAATATAAAAAAACAATTTTTTTGAAAACACTTAAGGATGCACGAACTTAGGTAAGTTCGTACGAACTTAAGACCATTCGAACTTAAATATAAGTTCGCACGAACTTAGTGTGGCTAAGTTCATACGAACTTGTTTAAATTTTGAATTAAGTTCGCACGAACTTAGAACGCATAAGCTCGTACGAACATTGTTATTAAGTACAAGTTCGTGGTCAGCGTTTTTCAAATGAAACTCCAGATTTACCAACTTTTTTGACCTAATCGACCCATGAAACTAGTCCTAGAAGGTTCAAATTGAGTTTATTAAGGTTCCATTTTAAGTTTTATAGCCTAAAACTTAGAGTTTATAACCTTTTTTTTATATCTAAACCCAAATTACACGATAACAATCCATTTAAACTCCCAAATGCTACTTACTTTGTTGTTTAGAAGTTAAACCAAAAGTGAATAGTGGTAAGTTCGAGAGAAATCAATGGGATCTTCGTGAAACAGGAAGAAAGTCGTTGGATGTCCGACAAGTTCATAATAGCTTTTGTAAGTTCGTTGTCGCCTATTAAGTTCGTGACGAGGAAGTTCGTTTGAGGTAGGTGAATGAATTTATTGTGGTGTCACTATTTATAGGTCCCACATTCTATTCTTCGAACTTCATTGCCTTAAGTTCGTACGAACTTAAGTTCGTGCGAACTTTGCCAATAAGTTCATACGGACTTACTTTGTCATGAACTTAAGTTGATACTTGAAAAAACTTGAAAATTTTTCAAAATTTTCAACTTATCGCGGAACAGATCACATTGAGCAACTGATTATCACGCATCTTTTGTTTTTCCAACAGAAATGCATCCAAGTATCTGATCTCGATCCTACTTATTTAAAATTTACTTAATTAAAATAAATTAAATTAAATGAAAGATAAAAATAAATTGCAAGAACTTAAAGACAAAATTAACAAACTAAATATTTTTGCGAGAAAATCATAGAAGATTCAATCAGATAGCATACACACCATGCCGTTTATTGAAATAACACAAACTAAATATTTTTGCCAACGCACTTCTGGAGTTGCACTTTCACACTTTGGAATTTTAACATCCCTTTAATGTTTGTTGTAACATACACACCATGCCGTTTATTGAAATTGTTGTCCACTTAAACACGTAACACTGGAACTTTCCTTTGGCCTTTTTATTTATCAAGAAATTACCTTATGTATCCCACACTTAGACATACTCCTATGATAAAGACAAACATAAAATCATTATGACTTTTTGGCATATGTAAATCATCTTCAAAAGGCAACATCGCACACAGGTCTGTACTCACGTACAACAGAGTGTCTTAGTTTGTCTTAGGGTAAAGCATATTTCTTATATGTACTTACGTACAACAAAGCGACATATCTTGCTATATTAAGTCAAAACAGCGGTGACAGGTCTGTACTTACGTACAACAAAGCGACATGTCTTAACTTTCTTTACGACTCATGCTTGCTCTTTATTTAAGATGTATTTTGATGAAGCAATACATCCCCTAGACTGATTTACATACCTCATTCATAACTAAATTTTATGTGAGCCTTTAACACATAAATTAAGATCTATTGATCATACGTCTAAGTTAGCAACACATCCGACAATTTCTGGATTGTTTTATTGGTTTTTTGGAAAATTCTTCATGTTTTACGCCTACCAACACATCAGAACATGAATATGTATATTACTGAAGTTTATAGTGCATTATGTGTGAAAGTTTAACACTTAGAGTTTGTTAGCTTACGCTTCAATCTCGTCATGTTGAACCTTGAACTCTGAGACCTCTCTCCTTGTTTTCATTTTTCTCTTTTTTTATGTATTTATTACTTTATATATGTGTGTGTGTGTGTGTATATATATATATATATATATATATATATATATATATATATATATATATATATATTAAATAAACTAATTAGAAAAACAAATTAAAAGCTAAAAATTAAGAAAAACTATCTAAAGAGCTCAGGTTACTCTGGATTTTGCATCCCGTTTAGTTGGACTAACAAATCATAGCGTGATCTATCAAATGTTTTTGTGAACAGATCTGCATAGTTGTCTTTCGTTGGAACTTTTACCAATTTAATCAGCTTTTTCTCAGCACAATCACGAATAAAGTGATGACGTATATCAATGTGCTTAGTCTTACTTTGCTTTATCGGATTATTGGTTATTGCTATAGTGGATTAGTTGTCTATCCTAATTGGAGTATGAGTATAAGTCAAACCGTAATCCCATATTGCTATTGGATCCATAGAACCTGTGAACAACAGCGCAACTAAATATTCGGCTTCGCATGTGGATACGACTACCGAGGTCTGTTTCTTGCGTTGCCAGGGTACCAGTCTCCCTCATAAGAACTGACAACCTCTGGTTGTTGACTTTCTATTCAAGCTGCACCCTCTATAGTCCCAGTCTGTGTAAGCTGTAATGTTCACAAACTACGGATCTATCAGGGCGTGACGACATCAAACGAGTGGGGAATCCTTGTTTAACGATTACTGATCGATCACACGGAAACACGGAGACGAACAAGATGCCAGCCGATAGGATACCGACCCTACACGATGTATTGCTCCTTTGGATGCTGTGAAACTCTCTGAAATCGCCCTGTATCTCACACACACGATTCTAAAAGTCAATTCTCGAAGTGTTTTCAATTTTGCAATGATAAGTTCATGTTATAACCCTTAAGTTCGTGCAAGGCGCAAGCCCACGAACTTATCGATTCAAGCCCATGCAGATTAGTTCGTATGAACTTATCAGGCCTAAGTTTGTAGCCTATGCCATATGAACTTATTCGTAAGTACATAGCCTCATGAACTTATCACCATAAGTTCATAGCCTCATGAACTTATTCTTATAAGTTCATGCCTTAAGAACTTATCATGAACTTAACATGCAAACGTAAAAATCATACACAATCATGATCTTAATCCATAAATATGAACAAACAAACATGACTTGTATTAATAAAGCCCTATCTAATACATATGACTATCTATTACAAAACGCTATCGTCACACCAGGCGTACCAACAGACTCCCCATTGACAATAGCTTCTAGTAGATATATATTGATCTACTGATCTAGTAGATATATATATATATATATATATATATATATATATATATATATATATATATATATATATATATATATATATATATATATATATATATATATATATATATATATATATTGTCACAAAAATAATAACAATATGCACTTTATTCTTTCAACAATTCAAGGAAAACGTGGCCTGAACATTACATGCATGCATAAACAAAGGAAATGGAAAGTAGTTGAATGCATGTGGAATTAGTTTCACTCAGAATAAAGGAAGTTAGGCTGTAGAATTGCCTGGAGATCTGGGTCTGTTTACAGAAGTCCAAAAAACAGATCAATTTTAAATTTACCGTAATTCTTTTTTAAAATTTTTGTTGTAATTTTTGTAGTTTTGGGTTTTTACTCTACATCCATAAAAGTAATATCAAAATTTATGTGAATTATCCTGCTATACTGCTTCTTCTTGATTAATGGGTTAAAGTTTTGAAATTTAGTTTTTTATGTGTTCTTGACGAAAGGTGTATGGTGTCTATTTGGTTTGGTTCTTTTCTCCTACGGTTTGTTCGTCTCCATAAAAAAGTTATCTGATTTCTTTTGAAAATTATAAGAAAATTGGGAGACTGATTTCTTTTCTCCTATATTTGTTTGTCTCCATTTCAACGTCTGTTGTATCTTCATCAAATTCAAGAAGAAATGGGATTATCGTTGGATTTCAAGGTTTGTCTTCTGAGCTTGAAAGGCAGAGGTTAGAGATGTATTGTTTTCTTCATTTTCAGGTCAGTTTTCCTTTTTATTTTCTTCCCTGTAATCTTTTTCATTCATCTTCATATGATAAAAAAAGAAAAAAAAAGAAAAGAAATTAGTCTCACAGTTTTCTTAAAATTTGCAAAAGAAATCAGATAACCCTTTTAACATTTGCAAAAGAAATTAAAGTCTCTCATGTTCTCTTAAATAAAGCTACTGTCCATCACAAATTTCAATCAAGATCCAAATCAAGTCAAAGAAATCATCATGAGGTCTTCAAGCATCAAGATTATCATAAGATTTAAGATAATTCGATGTTTTACATATGCTCTTGAATGTGAGAATGGAACCCACGGTTCCTCAGAAGATGCAAATGCTTCAATTGTTCTTCAGATCACAAAATTAAAGATAAATTACTGTTGTAAACTTAAAATCAATCTCATGCATGTGTTGGTTATTTGATTAATTGAAGTTAATTTCATTTTGAAGCCTTAAATCCATGCCAGAAACTTAATGTATGTTTCTGCACATGTGTTCTATCTTTCTAGTTCTGTCCGAGAATGAGATGGCCAAGCAGGCCAATTGGCCAATTTGGCCTTGGCTTTAAGTCAAAAGGGTTGTTAATTGTTGATCATTTGATGCATAATACGCCATAAATCCTAGCATTCTTGCTGCTTAAAATGATTAAAAAATGTTCTCCATATGTGTTTTGTTTCTGTTTTTATTTCAATAAATCAGGCCATGAATGGCCCTTGGCCTACGGTCTGGGCTCTAGACTCATTTTCATGTTGTTCTTGAACATTTAGATGCATAAATCGCCACTTAAACCTTCTGTCTTTCTCTTTTATGTCATTCACAAAAAATAATTCTGTTCAATGTATGTCATAAAAAAATAGAAAGTAATTCATGCACTGAACAGATATCTAAATTGGAAAGTAGTCAATTAATAAAAAAGTGGTGTGTGTGGCTGTGATTTGTATTGCGTGTTTGAATGTACAGAAGTGTGTGAGTTTTAAAAGCTCAAACAGAATCAACATCTATGAATATATGTGTGTGCAGAGTGTATGTATGTACTGTGTGTCTGCTGTCTGGTAATTCAGCAACAGTAGTTTATGATGCTATATGTATGATCATGTGTCTGTGTTGTATATGTATAAATACATGTGTGTGTTTTGGCATTCATCATCAGCAGCAAAATAAGGCTGCATGTGTGGGTCTGTTAGTTGAATGGGGACTCCGAGATTCATAAATCACAGAGTAGGAGGTTGGGATGGGGGCTGGATACCGTGATCATCCTTCCTTCAAGTTTCCAGCCATGATGAATTCATTCTCTTTGTTTGATGGTTTGTAGATCTAAGCCGTTTATAAACTATTTAACTTTCTCTTCAGTGCCATTCTCTTCATGTTGCATTGCTGCATGGCTCTTTTTTTTATTAACAGTTTTGTCTTCTTGCTTGTTTTTGTCCTTCACCTCACACTCTATTATCTCTATAAGTCTTTTCTATCTTCTGTTCTTAACTTCAAAAGTTTGTACTTTTTAATTTTTGTATTTTACAAATCTATACGATACCAAACATGCTAATACTCTTTTCTCAGGAAATTCTATTCCCTGTGTTATTGCCAGATACTTATGGTAGATTGTTGATGCACTTATTTACTTGATTTTGTATCACAAACAAATGAAACCTCACTTTTAAAACAATGCAGTTTTCGTTCTTATGTGAATTCACACAAAAATTCTTGAAGAGAGGTAAATAAATCCACTAATTTTCATTTATTAGAATTGTTGGATTCAAAAGTATACCTTTTGTCTTTGAGATTTAATTTGCAGTGGTAAAATCTGGTGTGGTATTCATTTTGTGAAGGTTTATTTGTATTTTTATGACAGTTAATTAATTAACTTGTGTAATTATTAAAGATAAATAACAGAACGTGGAGCTCAATACAAAACTATTATACATCTTATACATAGATTCTTGCTGCATCATGATATCTTGATAGCTGATATTATCAACCAACTATATTTACAAGTCAGATGGACTAGATACAGTCGTTTCCTCATCGGTCGAACAAGATATGGAGTCGAGTGGATCCATTCGCTTGCTCACTAAATACCGTTCGTCGATCTCTACAAGCCTTCCGTGATCAGAACCTTCGAGTTTTCGATCAACCTATCTTTTTTGTTTTGCCAAAGAGGAGAACTGCACTTCGAATACTCTTCTCACCTTCCTCGATCTTATTTTCATGGCATTTGCTGGTGATAACATTGTGCAGGTTAGTAAGAGCAGCAGCTAATGTTTTACACATTGTTACAGATATCGTCTCATAGCATTTGCTGGTGATAACATTGCGGCATTCAGATCGACGAATTGAGAGTGAAGAATTTGCAAGGGAACCGGATTTTTATGTATATGAAACTATGGAGGGCATCTAAGGCCATGGCTAAGGCGGATCAACGATGCTGCTGCTACGTAGATGTCGATCCATGGCATCGGATTGTTGAATTTTGAATCGTTTAGGGAACCCTCCGCCGTGCAGCCGATGTTGAACATCTTTACTGGTAGGATTGATTGTGTCTCTTGCTTGATTCGATCTTGTTCTTGTTCTTGTTCCCTGTGAACGAAAGGTCGACTTAGAATAAATTTAAGTCTGCTATTGATTTAAACAAGGCCGAGTCACAAAATGAAGCAACGATTGATGTGGTATTTAAATCAACTCATCTTCGTGCTTTAACGATTTATATAGAGTCATTAGGATTTCCGAAGGCGAACAAAATTACCAGGTATTTTTTATGGATTTTCTTTGGATTTGTGAAATTTGCCTGTAATAGAAGTTCTTGAGGTGTAAAGTTTAAATTTTATCTTGATGTCTGGAGTTAAAGTTTTGAATCAAGTAGAGTGTCATCTTGATTGCATTCACATATAAAAAGTAAATTAGATTTTTATCAATTGCACTCCATGTTTATGGATTTCTTTTACAATCTGGAATTGAGTTGCGTCTTTTTCATATCAAATACGCTTCTGTTGTTTCTACAATTTGTAGAATGTGGATATGTATGTGCAATAGATGTATAGAGTTTGTGAAAGTCCTGAGATTTCTTTGACTTGTAATTTACAGGGTTGAGTTTGGTTGGGTGTAAGGCCAAACATTTTTAACATTTCTTTGACTTGTAGAAGTATTTGGAAGGAGGATGTAGTTAGCAGTATTGTTATAAGTTTGGTTTTCTTTTATTAAAATGTTGTCTTTGCATTAGCTTTACACACATAACACATACCAAAATGGGTCATTAAGTTGTTGTATAGCTTTAACATTTAACGATATAAGTCTTTTTTACTTCTTACTTTTCTAATGTGAGAATTCCCAAAAAACCGAAGATATGTATTGTGTTATCAGTTTATTTTTTTTCTCAAAAGGGTTTTTTTAGAGTTATTACGCAGTGCCTCCAATATCCATGAGACGGCTCTGCTACCAAGTACCAATGAATCTTTTTTTTCACACGTAACTTGACGTTAAAAATTAAACATAATACCAAATACCAATTATGTCTATTCCAAAATGACATTGCCAACAATCACATTTCATCTTCCTTTTATATTTATAAAATAATGGTATGCTATTGAATAAACACAATCACATAAAAACTATTATTGCCACCGCTGCTTTGCGCGGGTACATGACTATATATATATATATATATATATATATATATATATATATATATATATATATATATATATATATATATATATATATATATATATATATATATATATATATATATACACATACATATACACATATATATATATATATACATATATATACATATATATAAAAGTACGATGGAACACAATAAGGTGGCCAACAACCAAACTTAATTGTATTTCAAAAGCTACAAAACATTTAGCAAGAAATTACGTTTCAAGGTACTTTGATGTTTAAGCAACTTTATTAATTTATTATCTACTCTGTAATATTAATTACAGACACTTCATTGCACGCACGATATTAAATTAAAGCGTGATAGTTCGGTTATGAGCCAAAGACAGTGCCAGAGTGTAATAAAGCCTATTTAAAAGTGTCAAAGCCTAGATAGCTGACTTCCAAGTCAATTAAGCGAATCCAAAGCCAAAAGCTAGAAATTAAAGCCTAGATAAGCAAGTGCAACCATTTCAGAGCAATATAAAGCATAGAAAAGCCAGTGCAAGCATAAAACAGTACAGTGAGTAACAGGTTATTCATGTTTACATGTATTATATGTAATTGAGACATAATTTGCTTCTATATGCCTTCTTTGGACCTCAATAGAGCTTTTGTGAGTAAAGGTGAACACTGTGGTATAGGCGGTGCCCAACTTAGCCGGATCTTACATCTGATCTATTATTATGCACATGTTTATTGCTATCTGCTTATCTTTCAGCATATTATACAGCATGACTCGTTTATGCATTTCTTTGTGCATTCATAAGCATTTTACATCACAGAAAGCAATTCTGATGCACACCACTATCCCCAAGCATTTATGCGGGTAGCTAGCCCCGTATCACCGACTGATCATCGGAAGCGGTAACCCTGATGGTGGCATCATCCTTTCAGCGTGCAATGTCTCAATTGGTGCATGTACTCATTCTAGTATAAATAATAAAAGTAAAGCAAGCAAGCAAGCATTACAGCCTTTATAGGCACATTCCTTTAGCCACATATCTTACATGCATCATGAATTTCTGTTAACTCACCAAGCAATTAGCTTACAGTTGTTACTCACAATTTTACAGGCATAGGTAAAGAGCAAGCTGGACCATCTGCTTATGTCTACTTTCTGATCAACCAAGAGGACTTAGCTCACTATTCAGCTTGTGGTATAGTATTGAGCTGTTTTGGGATCTAGCTAGCTGCTTTATTTATATTGTGATGTATTAGCAACTTAGCAATGAACCTTGTAGCACGTGTAGTGCATGACTGTATTGTAATACTTTATTTAGTTCTTACGCAAGCTTTAGACTTAATGTGATATATTATGGCTGTTGTTATTTACTTCTGGGATTAAGCAAGTGCGTTTAAAGCAAGAATGTGACAGAATCCTTAACCACTCTCTCATATTTTCTGCCCTCTGACCTCCAATTTTCATCAAAGAAGATTGACTGATCTTGAAGCTTCTGCAGATCATCCTGAGAGAGGTTAACTAGGTGTAAAGGATCATATACTCTCAAAATCACCTTATCATCTTTATCTTGCATTACTGCCTCACCCGTCTCACTGTCGACATACCACCACATCAAGGTACTCGACACATCTTGTGGCATACTCTTTAGTGGGACCTTCTTTAGGCACTTTACAGGCTTGTAGAACATTTTGATCCAAGGTCTGCCAGTCAACAGATCTATCCTTGTATCGTCGAGACCCGTTTACCTATCCTTGGTTTTAGCCTCTCAAACCTCCCTGATCGGCCTTCCCTTCTGATTACCTTTGCAATGACTTCAACATAGGGGTCGTTACCAATGTTGATTAGCTCCTTCCAGGCTAAGGCTTTAACTTCACACTTTGACAGAGAATTGAAGTCCTTCAGCCTTATTCTTAGATACTGTAGCCCGTCTTTTCTTTTTAGAATGAAAAGATGCAGTTCTCTATCATAAAA
Organism: Centrapalus pauciflorus; assembly: GCA_020465985.1. NCBI lineage: Eukaryota > Viridiplantae > Streptophyta > Magnoliopsida > Asterales > Asteraceae > Centrapalus > Centrapalus pauciflorus. The sequence continues at coordinate 40,638 of JAANYP010004306.1, forward strand.
CCATCTAAGGATACTACCTGACAATTTCCCTGGACTTGGCATTTTCATTTTCTCCTTCATTGCAAAGTTCTTCCTTTTCTCTTCTTCCCTGAACCACAATTTTCTCTTTTCTTCTTTTGTAAGCTCCTTATCAAGCATTTCAGATTCTGATTCTACATCTAAGGCAGATTTAAGCACTTCTATGTCTATCACGCTCTGATCTTCATTTGTATATACCTCTGTGATAGGTTGCTTCTGTATCACTATCTCATCAGCGTCATAATCTTCGTCTATCATAATCTCATTGTCGGATTTCCAATCGAGAATATCTTCAGGAATGAATTCACCTTCCTCAAGCCCTTCCAGATCTAGGTCATCTTAAAAATAAAACCGGATATCATCATCCTCTAACCCGGCCAAGGCCCTATCATTTCTTCGTCGATTATCTCTGTAGACTCGGGAGCCTTGCCTTTATCCTTATCGGCTCCTGACGATCCAGACTCCCCGTGAATATCAGCAAGCTGAGCAATCTGTTGAGAAAGATCTGCTAGCTCACTGTCCTTTTGCGCGCTGGGGTCGTCTCCTTCATCTGTTGATAGGATAAGACCTTCATCCTGCCCTCGAGCTATTGAGTAGGGGAAACATACCCTTCATCTATACATATCCACATACTCATATCATTGAAACGAGCAAAGTCCACAAACCTATCCTTCAACCAATAATAGTCCTTAATCTTCATAAGCTTAGGTGGTGAATTTGATATGCCCACTTCGTGATCCATTTCCAAAAACTTGTGTAGACTTGACATTCTCGTAAAACCTTTTGCTCACAAACTTATGTTATTTAATTTTTAAAATAAATTTTGAAACAAGTTCGTACGGACTTAGGTTAAGTTCGTACATATTTTACTTTGAAATTCGTTTTACTAATTAAATTCAATTGAAATTAATTTCATGGACACTAAGTTCGTGAGACCACGAGTTCGGGAAACGCTAGTTCGTGTCTGACAAGTTCGAGTCTATCAAGTTCGTAGCTGACAAGTTCGCAGCTAGTCAAGTTCGTAGGACCCTAAACAGAAAAGTTCGTGAACTCTGACAAATTCGAGCGCCGCAAGTTCATGGAGGAGCGTGTCTGACAAGTTCGTGATGCCCTAAAACACCCTCTTAAGTTCGTGCACCGCAAGTTCGTGAAACGACCAAAAATTTGACTTTTCCAAAAACTCAGATTAAATCAATGTTTTTAAGGCTAAAAACAATGAATCTCACCGAATAGATGAACTAAGAGGATCATTGGCTAGAAGAACTGCTCAAATCACCGTAATCACTTTGAAAAAATGTGATATATCCGTAAAAACGCAAAGAAACCTATGAATGTTCAACGAAACACGAAGAACATTCCGTTGTTGGCTCTGATACAACTTGTAAGGTCCACACACTACGGATCTATCAAGGCGTGATGACGTCAAACAAGTGTGGAATCCACGTTTAATGATTACGGATCGATCACATGGAAACACGGAGCCGAAAAAGATGCTAGCCGATAGGATACCGACCCTACACGATGTATTGCTTCTTTGGATGCTGTGAAACTCTCTGAAATCAACCTGTATCTCACACACACGATTCTAAAAGTCAATTCTCGAAGTATTTTCAATTTTGCAATGATATGTTCATCTTATAACCCTTAAGTTCGTGCATGGCCCAAGCCCAAGAACTTACCGGTTCAAGCCCATGCAGATAAGTTAGTATGAACTTGTCAGGGCTAAGTTCGTACGAACTTAAGAGCTTTAAGTTTGTAGCCTATTCCGTATTAACTTATTCTCATAAGTTCATAGCCTCATGAACTTATCGCCATAAGTTCATAGCCTCATGAACTTATCACCATAAGTTGTAGCCTCATGAACTTATTCCCATAAGTTCATAGCCTCATGAACTTATTCTTATAAGTTCATGCCTTAAGAACTTATCATGAACTTAACATGCAAACGTAAACAACATACACAATCATGAACTTAAACCATAAATATGAACAAACAAATATGACTTGTATAAATAAAGCAATATCTATTACATATGACTATCTATTACAAAACTAGACTGTTATCGTCACATTGGGTGTACCAACATAAGCTTCCAGTTCTAGATCTCCATCAGCATGATACCAAAGACCCAGCTTCGGTTTTGACTTTAGGTATCTCAGAATCCACGTCATAGCTTTCATATGCATCTCTTTAGGGTTAGCTTGAAACCTGGCACATAAACAAACAGCAAACATATTGTCAGACCTGGAAGCGGTTAGATACATAAGTGACCCGATCATGGCCCGATGTCGGATCCACATTAGTATCACTATTAGTACCCGGTCCGAGATTGTGATTGGCTTGAATTGGAGTGCTGAAATGTGTTGTGACGTTTGTTCCTTCCATCCCGTAGCGCTCTAGTATCTCATAGACATACTTAGTCAGATGAATTAACATCCCTCCTTTCGTTGGTCAACTTGTAACCCTAGAAAGAAATTCAGCTCCCCCATCGCACTCATCTCAAACTTTGACTCCATAACGTTCTCAAAATCCTTGCACAACTGTTCATTTGATGACCCAAAGATTATGTCATCCACATAAACTTGTACCAGCAGAAAATCATCATTTTTCCTCTTAATGAAAAGTGTAATATCTATACGTCCTCTCTCGAACGCATTTTCCTCTTAATGGCAGTTGCTCCACATGCACCAGTTCCTTCACTTTCCCCTGCAAGAAGGCACTCTTGACGTCTAGTTGATAAACTTTAAAGCCTTTAAAGGATTCAAATGCGAGAAACAATCGGATAGCTTCAAACCTTGCTATTTGTGCAAACACTTCATTGTAGTCAATTCCTTCTTCTTGGTTGAAACACTTGACTACGAGTCTTGCCTTGTTTCGAGTAACAATGCCTCGATCATCTCTATTGCACTTCTCCATGAGGCAAAGACACTAACTCCCAGACTAGTAGTTTCTTGAACTGTGAGAGTTCCTCGTGCATTTCTGCAACCCAAGAATTGTCCTTTAGAGCCATTTGTATATTCTTCGGCTCAACTTGAGAAATGAAACATGAGTACAAACAGGTGTGAAATGCTTCGGAGTCTTTGATCATCGTTAACAGCCCTATGTCAATATTCACATTACTCCGAGTTCTCACTCCTGCGTTCAGATTCCCAATAATGTCCTCAAGTGGGTGATCCTAATGTACTTTCGATATTTCAACTACATCGACTTGAAGATTTTCACCTAGATTAGATCCTATTTCTCCTATCATGGGTGTGAGTTCAGACCGAACATCCTCCTCGTGATCATCTTCTTCAAAGGCTGGACTCATTGTCTGATTCACATTAATAGGCAATGAAGGTTCTTCAGTTGATGGGGACTGTTCTTCTGACGATAGTTCTTCATCAGTTGTTGTAGGAATGATCAAATTAGAAAAGACACTACCCTCTCCATCAAAATTCAGAGTTGAGAAGTCATTCTGCAAATTTTTAGCTTCATAACAGAAAGGAACGTTAAATGATTTAAATAAAATGTCATAATCAAATAACCATTTTGGACCTATTTGGGGCTCTTTCGTGTAACTCGTAACTTCGATGTTAAATACAATTTCTACTGTACCAGTGGTTTTGTTAAAAACCCTCTTGTTTAGTGATTTTGGGACATAAACTGGGAAGTATCCTTTGTCTGCCTTTTCACCAAACTTAGGTTGATGTTTAGTTTTTAACAAAGTGTACGACACCCCAAATGGTTCAAAACCAGTTAAATTAGGTGGATGCTTATTTAAAATCTCGTAACAGGTTTGGTTCAGAGATTTGACAGTAAGGACTCTGTTTAAAACATGACAAACAGTATTCACTGCTTCCCCCCAAATCATTGTGGGAAGCTTTGAATCTGAAAGCATAGTCCTTGCTGCCTCAATCAGTGTCTTATTCTTTCGTTCTGCCACTCCATTTTGTTATGGCTCATATGGTGCACTAAACTGATGCACTATGCCTTTAGTTAGGCAATATACATCCATTACTGCATTCTTGAACTCAGTTCCGTTATCACTTCGAAGACGCTTCACCCTTTTCCCATAGGCATTCTCTACTTGATCTAAGAACCCAATCAGCGTGCCTGCTGTTTCGTCCTTTGTACCTAATAAGAAAACCCAAGAAAATCGTGAGTAATCATCAGTGATAACCAAACAATACCAACTTCCACCTATACTTTTTTTGTTGATTGGACCAAAAAGATCCATATGCAGCAGATCAAAAGTGGAGGAAATTGAGTTCTGAGTCTTAGACTTATGTGCCTTCTTGTGGTGTTTCCCTTTCTTGCATGGCACACATTAGTCTTCAAATTGGAAGCTCTTCATTGGTACACCTTGCACAAGGCCATTTTTATTGATGAAGTTCATCTTCCTTAAGTGCAGGTGAGCCACTCGCTTGTGCCACAGCAAGGATTCTGATTCTGAAGCTTTGGATAATAAACATGTAGATCCCATAGAAGACTCTGCTATGAACATGTCCATCATATACAGATTATTCTTCCTTGGGGCCCTCATCATTATCCACTCTTCAGGAATCCAAAATCCAGGCTTTAGCACTAGCGCTTCCTTCTCAGTAAAATGTACAGAGTGTTGCCTATCACAGATCTGAGAGACACTAATGAGATCATGATCAAGCTTCCCTACTTAGTAGAATTGCTCGAGAGAGATTTTCCCATTAGTGATCGTTCCTAAAGTGTCGAGAGCAACCACTATCCACATACCATTTGTTGCTTGGACCCGTAGCTGACTCCTGCACATGAGACAACACAAGTTAGTTATCATGGGAAACCCAAACCATGACTGTCTTGGTAATACCTTTCTCATCCACCAACGTGAATTCTTTCAAATACCCATCTCTCCTTTCAGGTGACTTGGGATTTTGATCAAGAACAGGTTGTGAATTAGAGTGTTTAACTTCTATTCTTTGCCTTTGGATTGGTCTTTGCTGTTCATCCCTAAAATAATTTCTGTTATAATACATCTCATTGTGATAATTCTAGGCTCTACTTGGTGTCTGATGTCTATTAGGTGTGTGAGACCTAACAGGAGTGTGACTCCTATTTGGTGTATGATTCATAAGGATGGATTGGAGGCCAGACTTTGGTTGACTTTGGAATCTATTTGGTGAATTATTCTTATGTCCTTCATTTTGTCTGGTATACACCGGTGTTTATCTACTCCCTAATCGTGACATCACACTAGAGTTTTTCTCTGAACATTAAGAACTACTCATGTTTGCATCACTAGGCATTGTTTTCAAGGTAGGTAGTTCTTGTTTCCCTTTGTTCGGTGTAGACTCAGTTTTCTTATAGGGACAACCTAAAGCAACATGACCTTTCTCATGACACTTAAAGCAAGACAACTTATAAATTGATTTCTTATATGCACTCTTTGTCTTAGGTGCCTCACAAATATCCTGATTGTTCGTATCAATTGCCTTGTTCATCTCCTCTTGTTTCTTATCACTTATAGTTTCATATTATCTAGTTTTGGCATACTACTGGACTCCACAAACTATATTGTTTTCTTAACCTTAGGAATGTTGGCTCATTTACCTTTACTTCCTCTGATTTAACTGATTCCATGGTCTCATCCTGAGGAGTAGGTACATAGTTGTTATTGAAGGGTGAAGGCACATCTTGATATCCTAGGCCAGTCGGTTTCTTAGACTGTCTCTGTGAATCTAAGATCTTGCCTAAAGTCAAGGACAAATTCCTAAACTTTTCAATCTTGCTATTCGCCTCAGCCACCCTAACCCTGGCATCTGCTAGGTGTACATCTTTTAGTGAGATCTCTTTGGTTAGTGATTCTACATGCTCATAAATTAGTTCATTCCTAACACATTGTTCACTTAACTTGTCTTTTAGAACTATCATATCTTGAGCATCAGCTTTCAGTTTAGCCTTAAGATCTTCCTTGATATCTAATTAACTAGCATTATCAGATTTTAAGGATTGAATTTGAGCAGTCATTGATGAATGTGTCTCTAGTACTAAATTCAGATTATCATTCAAAGTATTACATCAAAACTCATAAATCATGTAAAGTAGAAAAGTTTAGAGTTACATTTTTCCTGTCAGATTCGATGTTGGCCATCTGAGCTGCAAACTCCAAAGTAGTTAGCTTCTCAGTGTTGTCCAGTACCAACGGATCTGAATCGGACTGCTGGGTATCCTCTCCCTTTACTTCTTTTGGTCCAGTATCAGCTTCTGTCACTTCAGCCATGAGGGCACTAGCGTTTGCTTCAGGGTGTGTATTCCAATCATACGTACCATCTAACTGTTTATTAGAAGACACGTTTGTTAGTAAACCAGCCACTGAAGCCTGATTCCCTGAACCGATAGTGGTCTGACGTCCCGAGTTCTAATAGTTATCCATCTAGGGTCTTTGACACTCTCTAGCAAAGTTTCCAAATCCTTGACTGTTGTAACATTTGACCTATGATTTGTCAAATCCGACATTGTTTACACTTAGAGTTCTGCCTACTCTTTTCATGAACCTTTTGACTCTCAGTGTGACCATGGCCAGTTGCCATTGTAGGTCCATCTGCTCCAGATCATCAGGATGAACCTATTCGTAGTCTTCTTCCGAGAGTGTTGGATCGTTGATCTTCCCTTGATACAGTTCCCATATGCTGCTACAAACGATGCTAGAAGCTTGAGTTGCTCCTCAGAAGTCTTAGCACTCATTGGCATCTTTTGTGTACCATTGAGTTGATGATCCCGAAGTAAAATTCTGTGGCTGATCATCTGGTTTTGAGAAACCCAGAAATGCCCTACCAGTAGATTCTTCTAGTTCTCCTGGTATGCTCTCTTGTTCCCCAGTGTAAAAGGCTGTAGCTCAAGACTTAGTTGCAATTGAAACTATTTGTTTAGTCTTACCAAAGTACATCTCAGGATCTTGTACCAAATCATATTGGTTAGACTTTAAATTTCGATCATGTGGAATTTATTTTGTAATAATTAGTTAGTTTTATTTCCATGTAATTTATTTATAGTATTTCCTTTTATTTATAATTTACTTTAGTGTTATTAGAAGTAAAGGGGGCAAATGGTAATTGTTTCATAGTTGTAATAAATATTTAAGGGAAACCCCACCTAGGGTTTCCCACAAGATTGTCGTATTCCCTTTTGCGCAATCATACGGTCGCCGCATTTCTTTACTATATTCTCTAATTATTCAAATACCGAAATTTAGAGCTATCATTCTTTTTGCTTGGATTTTGTACTGAAATCAATAGATTGTGTGCTGATTATCGTTGGGACAAGTATAACAATTGGTATCAGAGCTGGATAAGAGGATTTTAACTGATTCAGTTTTTTTTCTTCTTCGGTGTTCTTCTTGTTCATCATCATCTTTCACGGTTTGATCTTACATCGCATCTAAATATTCTGTTTTTCGTGTTTATCTGTTCTATACTCATTTGCTATCAATCATATACTGATTTTGAGCTTTATTTGTTCAATCGTAACCTGTTTTATTGATTATTTGGTGAACTTATTATTAACTTGTTCTTGAGTTTTATTCTAGGATTTTGGTTAAAAAGCATAGATTTTTAGGTGTTTTGGATACTTGTGATTTACAAAACTTGTTTTAAAAATCACTCAAAACATTTAGAAATAACTTTCAGGCTGTAAACTACATTTTAGTATATTCTGAAAATCTGGAATTATTTCAACTGTTAAAATTCGGACCATCTCGGACCTAAATTCGGATCAAAACTTGGATAATATTTCAGACCAATTCGTACCAAATTTTAGTTGTTCTTCATTTTTAAACATTTTCAAAATCAACTCGGATTATCTGAAATTCGGATCACCAACCGAATTCGAATCACCCGAGTTGCATTTATTTTAAGTTCCCATCCGAGATACTCATTTTTCATCCGAATTTCGGTCCACTCGAGTTTCATTTCACCCGACTTACTGTCTTTCATCCGAAATTCATCCATCCGAGTTACTGTTCATCCGAGTCCACCTTCATCTGAGTTATTGTTCACCCAAATTTGGGTCATCTGAAATTCGGTTCCTGTCCATCCGAAATTTTGTTTCCACTTCAAAAGATCTTACAAATTTAATCAGCACTATTCATCATGTCTCGAGAAGCCCTTGTTCGTGGATCCGAGAACAGACCACCTATTCTCTATGTTAGATATTTAATTTCTATCATGTGGACTTATTTTGTAATAATTATTTACTTAGTATTTAGTCTTGTATTTAGTTTCCTTGTAATTTATTTCCTTGTAATAGTCTAGGGGCCATTTATGCCAATGCTTCAAAGTTATTTAAATGAAGCTATAATAGCTCCTAGGGTTTACTTTTGTAACACACGGTTGAGAATATTGAATACAAGCAGCCGCCATTTAACACATTTACTCTCAACATTCTTATTGTCTTTTCTTCATCATTTCTCAATTATTGAGATTTGTTCTTCTTGGGATTTGATAAAGAATAATAAGGTGCTGATTATATTACGGGAATACATAGTTACAATTGGTATCAGTGTCAGGTTCGTTACAGAAAACTCAGTCTGAGGACCTCATGTTGGTTGTAGGGGGAGCAGGGACAGAATCAACAGAGATTCAGGGGTCAGGGGAACAGATGCAAGAGGCTCAGGAATACTTGATGTTAGAAGACGAGCCTATGTTCGAGGGTCCAGCTCCGCTGGATCCAATGACAGCTATGGTAGAGTTCGAGCCCGTTCATGAAAAAGTTGAAATCATATTGGTGTCTGACTCAGACTCCGATACTGAGGACAACGAACCTTCAATCATTCCTAAACCTGAGCCCGAATCACCGAAAAAATCATCATCTTCCTCCTTTGATTTCCTAAACTCACTACCACCAGCCCCACAAAAAGAAATTCTATCATCCATCCAAGCTCCCCCATCACTCAAAGCATCCCATCTAGTCCAAAGCCCACCAAGATCTCCAAGTCCTCCCCCAGTCCAACAAACTGAACAACCAGGTTCTTCACAAACAAAGAGGGTTGATTGCTTTGATGAAACTCCCGAAGGACCCGGTGAATATAGGAGAGAGGATTTATACTGGGTAGGCCAGTTTTCAAAAGGTGAGGTACAGAATCTACCGCCTGAAAAGAAAGAGGAGCTTAGACAAGAACGGCGGGGGACAATCATAAAATTGCTTGAAGCTAAAAAGTCTGAAATAGAAGAACCCCCCGTTCAGGGTCTCAAAGAATTCCTGCAAAAGTTTCCTCTTGAGCAGTTTCAGAACCCGTTCTTAGGAGAAAGATTTAAGATGGTATTCAGAAAGAAGACTGGATCCTTCAGCAGACGCCTCCTGATGGAACTGACAAATGTAACCAAAGCTGAGCAGGCTGAATACTATTAATTAATGCTCAGGGAGAGGAGGTCAAAAGTGTCAGAACCGAAGATAAAGAAACTCATGTCCATCACCATGTGCAAAAGGGAAAAAGTATACTATCCCGCATTTCAAGTAGAAAGGGAAGATGGCACGGCTGATGAGTTCTTCGAGAATGACCTGGACTTCATAAGTGTGGATGACGTCGAATTCTTACACGACCGATTAAAAACTTGTATTAAAGGGCGTCTGTCTCGCATGACTGCTTTAGGTGCCCTTGTTCGAAGTATGAACCGCCGTTCGATCATTATGTGCCTCAGATACTTCCAAATGGCAATAGAGAGCGCGATGGTTAAAGTGGGCCTAAGAGCTCCTGAACAAGACAGCTTCCTTCTAGCCCACCATCCTGCATACAGAGTTATATTCAGAGGAGGCCCGGGTGTCATTTTTGTCAATCAGAAGGGCTACAAAAGGTTCATGCGCTTTGAGGATCTTCCCTGTTACTCCGACGGTACTCTCAGATTGGTTCGAGTCGCGCTTACTCAGAAAGTTCAAGATTATGACGCTCAACCAGATCCACAACAAAGATGCTCACCGAAGGAGATTCAGGACACCCTCAGCGGCATTGAACTCCTAAACGAACGTCTACATATCAGACAAGTGACCAGACGCTTTGACGTCATCCTTGGACTCCGAGAATCGACTGATCAAGCCAGAGTTCCAGGACCTCCACAATGATCGAAAAGGGGGAGATTGTTAGATATTTAATTTCGATCATGTGGACTTATTTTGTAATAATTATTTACTTAGTATTTAGTCTTGTATTTAGTTTCCTTGTAATTTATTTCCTTGTAAAAGTGTAGGGGCCATTCATGCCAATGCTTCAAACTTAATTAAATGAAGCAACAATAGCTCCTAGGGTTTACTTTTGTAACACACGGTTGAGAATATTGAATACAAGCAGCCTCCATTTTACACATTTACTCTCAACATTATTATTGTCTTTTCTTCATCATTTCTCAATTATTGAGCTTTGTTCTTCTTGGTATTTGATAAAGAATATAAAGGTGCAAATTATATTACGGGAATACTGTGAATTCATATTTCATGCAATTCATGTCAACATAAAACAATCATATGAACAATTATTATCAACACATAAAATCGAATGCTTAGATTGAGATGAGAGAATATTACATTGATGTTCTTGGTGACTTGCACAACACTATTTCTCTATCAATCAGATCCGTGTATGTGTATTCCTCAAATTCCCCATAACAGTACACATACACTCCTATTTATACACAATACAAAGTATTGAGTATTTACACAAACAACCCCTGAACTTTTACAATAAAATTGATTACAACTCTATATAAATTTGTACCCAACAATCTCCCCCTTAGAGATGAAATCAATTTTCAAATTAAAGTACATTGCAGGGAACTTGAACATTCTTTCTTGAAACTTTTCTTGCACCTTCTCTTCGATCTCTGAATCTTCTGATAAAATCTTCTTCTTTATTGTCTCAATCTGATCTTCACATCTCTTCTATTCTGATCTTCTCTTTTCTTGTAAGCACACTCCCCCTTGGATCATGAATAGCTTTTAAATCTCTTCCTTGATCAATTGTCTTGAGATGATGTAGAAATTGCCTTCAGTTGATTTCAAACTACTCAACAGTTGTTTCTGAAATTCAGCTTTTCTCCCCCTCATGATGATCATAAAAAATTATGAACATCATGCAAAAACTTCAGAAACATTACTTCAATGAAATTACAGTAGAAGAAATACAACAACAATTACAACTCAGAAATTATTACAAATTGATTTTCTCCCCCTTAAACTGATATCCCTCCCGTATACTAAACAGATTTATCTCACTCCCCCTCAAACTAATACATTTTATTTACAAAACAAAGTCGAAGCTTTTCAACTTGACTTGAGGAAAATGAAACAAATTCATTTGTGAAATAACGAGTCCAGGTCCACATAGAATTCCTGTTTGCACAATAGACTTAATCTATGTGACCTACTTTCAGCACTGACATGATGTTAACACTGGTAGGATTTCCAAATAGTCATCGTGAAATCCTTTATCATGAAAGCGTCACTCATATTTGTTCTGGCTTAGTCACTTTGGACTAGCAGTTTATAGTCACGCAGACTGTTAGACTCGATGTGTCCTATAAGTGTATGTAATCAGCTCTATACACAATGTGCATCAAATGAAATTGGAGACCGGAGCAAATGTCTTCCTTGTTTCAATAACAATAATATCCAAATGATATATCGATAGAAATGTGGTATAACTCCGTGATTATTGAAACAGAAATCTTTTTAGAGATAACTGAGTAGTTGGTGGGGTTAAGTGCATGCGTCATTGGGTCCATGACGTCTTTTTCAATATCAAGTCGCATTGGGCTTGATAGATTATGTGGTTTGCTTCTTGGGTGGGTCTTTCGGTTCTGGTTAGACCATAGAAGCGATATTTATGCCTATCACATAGTTAGGTGCATAATCGGAGTCATTCAGAAATAACCTTAAGCGTTTCAGCTCATGGGATATCATACAAAGACTGATTAGAATTTACAGCTCAGATGAATTGGGAGATGAATCCAGAATGAATTTGGGAAATGATGAGTTGGGAGATATCAGAATGAAATAGAAAATTTGATATATGATATGAAAAAAAATCAGATTTTCTTGAAAGAATTAGCACTTGGGAGATAACGGGAGAATCCAGTATAAAATAGAAGCATTGTAACAAAGAGAATCTCAGAAGATATGAGATTATGAACATCAAAGAGATTAGATCAATTAGTCTCAATGAGAAATTCAGAGAATCAGAAGAAAAGTTTTCTTTTAAGCTCAAAAACAAAATTTTATGTGTGCATCAAATATTTTCATGAAAATCACACACAATTTTTTTTCGAAAAATGTCATCGTCAAAGATTGTCTGAAACACCCCCCTGGAAATAAGCACACACAGTTAGTCAACTCATATAAATGAAATCAGGAGCAAAAAATTATAAAAATAAAACTCCCTCTTTGTCAATTCAGCATCAGAGTTGAATGCAGGGCAGGAATTCCAGAAAAGTTGAAGCACGAGTCTTGACCTGAAATAATCAAGAGCCTATTGAAATGAAGAACGGGTCCTTATCTGAAATGATAAGAAACCTACAACCTGCAAAATTTAAGATGTCTTTGGTATCCAAACAGATTTGGATCCAGACTTGTTAGCGCTCTTGGGTACCCATTTCAAAACGGATTTTGGTACCCACTTGTACTTGGGTTTAGGTACCCAGTGCAGATTATAACAATCAGCTTCTCTTTGAAAAGCAGAAAACAAATTTCTTTGAGTATTTGAAAATTGAATATCTGAATTTTTAAAGAAACTTGAATTTGAATGATCAGACCTTTGCGAACTCTTCTTTTTGAAAAACTGTCCGGTTCTTGCCTGTTTCTGATAATACTTGGTATTTTTCGATGAAAATGTTTCTAATTAGAATGACTAGTATTTTCAGAAACTTTAGGAAAATTTGACTTCGAAGATTCACCAGTGTAAATCTTGACCGGAAGTTGTTCAAATATTTTGTCTTTGCCTTTATGTATCTTGAGAAGATACTTAAGTTTCAGATCTGAAGATGAATCAAACTTAGCAGAGTTAGTTAGATTCACTTCACTTTCAGAAGACAAACCAGAGTGATCAACATTGGATTTTAAACATACTGAAGAAGGGGTCTTAACCTTTGACTCAGTTGATGAAGTAAACACGTGTAATTGTTTTGTAAGATGAAGTATCTGATCTTCCAAACTTTTGATAATGACTAAATTTGAATTTCTGTCATGATCAAATGATTGATAATCAGATTTAAAAGATTGTTCTTTGATTAAGAACATTTGTCTTTCATCTTCAAACAATTCAGATTTTGATTTACAATCTTGTTCTTTAAGTAAGAACTCATGTCTTTCCTTCTCAATTTAATCTTTAGTTAAAGACAACTCTTGTTGAAGAGCAAAAATTTCTTCATTTTCGTTTAAAATACAATTCTGATCAGTTTGTTTTGTCTTAGAAAGTGTATCTTCAAGGTCCTTAACATTCTTCTAATGATCAGATCTTTCAGGCAAAAGATATTTCAGTTGAGTTGCATTCTGAAAATTTTCTTGTTTCAGCTCATCAAGTTCTTTAAGTAATTCAGATATTTTCAATTGATGAGCACAACTCTCAGAGTTTTGTTTTTCTTTTAAGCTTTGAATTTCTTCATTCAGTATTTGTACGTCACGTAACACCAAATGTTTATCAGTATTTAACTGAACGAGAATGTCATAATTGTTCTTACGAATCTTTTCAGATTCAGTAAGTTTGAAAATCAGCTCAGACTTTGACAACTGTTCAAATTCCATTATGAATTGCTTGAAATTGAATCTTCCAAGATCTTTTATGGAAAAACTGAGTGAATTCTGATAAAGCTTTGAAAAACTATTTCAGTATATGATAACTTGTGAAAAATCAGCTCTGAAATGACTTTTTGACGTTGAAATTTCAGCTTTTCTGCAGAAAATTGCCCATAACTTTTTTCTGGAGTGGATTTGGGCCTCGAAAATTTACCCAACCGGCTATACCGGTTATGGAAATGTAGATCTCTTTTCAAGCTTCGATTTGACGTATTGTAGGCCTTCCAACGATGTTCCAGTCAAAAGTTATGACCAATTTAAGCAGAATAGGTCATATAGTCAAACTCGAATGATAAAAGATGAAACTCGAATGAATAAGAATCAAACTCGATTGATGAAGAATTAAACTCGACTAAAGTAGCTTGAAACTCGATGAACTAAGTATGAAACTCGGTTAAAAAGGCAAAAAACTCGATTGATTAATCACTAAACTCGAATAACAAGGAATCAAATCAAAATCCATTTTGATTTTTCTGATTTTCGAACCAAAAATATTTTTTTGACAGTTTTCTTCAAAATTCCAGATTTTAATTTCACTCAAATTCAACCATATTTGGCTCTGATACCAATTGTGAATTCATATTTCATGCAATTCATATCAACATAAAAAAATCCTATGAACAATTATTATCAACACATAAAATCGAATGCTTAGATTGAGATGAGAGCATATTACATTGATGTTCTTGGTGACTTGCACAACACTATTTCTCTATCAATCAGATCCGTGTATGTGTATTCCTCAATCCCCCCATAACAGTACACATACACTCCTATTTATACACAATACAATGTATTGAGTATTTACACAAACAACCCCTGAACTTTTACAATAAAATTCATTACAACTCTATATAAATTTGTACCCAACAAATACATAGTTACAATTGGTATAAGAGCCTCAAAAGTGGATTTCAACTTGCTTTTCACGTATTCTGCTGGGTTTTCTTCTTGTCGAGTTCTTCACCATTTCCATTGGTTAGATCTTCTTTCTCTTCGTTTCTCTGCGCTTTTTGTGTTATTATAGTCTTATAATCATCACAATATCATCCTATATTGATTTCGAACTCACTAAGTTCCATCTTTCCATCCAAATCATCAAGAAACGAGTATTTTGAAAAGTTTACAAATATGGGTTTTTAGTGGGTTTTAGCTTGTTCTTTACTGAATTTTAAGTGTTTTGGTATATTTTAAATCATCAAAAGTGTTTAAAATAGTTTCCCAATCATTTAGAAATATTTTTAGGCTTTAAATATGCTACAATAGACATCTGAACTGTTCTGCCTTAGGAAATCTGCTTAAAACCTGCTGTAATTCGGACCTTCAACTGTAGTATTTCGGACCATATTAGATCCCAATTCGGACTCATTTCGGACCATATACAACCCTAGTTCGTACCTCATTTCAGTCCAATTCGGACCAGACTTAGGTGTATTTCGGACCACCCTGTGCCCATTTCGGACCCTAATTCGGTCCAATCCTAACTTCGGACCATCCGAAGTTCAGATCAGGCATTCCCATTTTCATATTTTTGACTTGTGCTTTAATTTTTAAATTTTCATTTCGGACCATATCCATTTCAGACCAACCGAATCGGGACCATCCGAATTCGGTCCCCTTCCTGGACATTTCCCCGAGTGCCTGTCCAAGTTAGTCACTGTTCATCCGAACTCGGACAATCCGAATTCGGTCCATCCACCCATCCGAAACAAACACTGTTCATCCGAAATACCCCTGTCCATCCGAATTCATACCATCCGAATTACGATCATCCATCAATCCAAAGTCATCAATGTTCATCCGAATCCGATTCATCCGATTTCGGTACTTCAGACTTAATTCATCCGAGAGCGGACGAACCAAAAGGCGCCGAGGAGCGTCTCTGTTACAAGTGTGGAAAACCGGGCCACTTTGCTCGGGAGTGCACCAACAAATTTGACAGAGACGTAGGCTATTACGAGAGAAAATTGGAGGCCGCAAAGAAAAGAACCGATGCAATGGCCCTCGTCGCCCAGGAAGATTACTAGGATGCTGAAGATGCCGACGAGGAGGATGATAAGGGCTTATATGGTTGATCGTCTAGGGTTGGAGCACTGTGCCGTTTCCACTGCTGAGACTTCAGATCATGCTGCTGAGGGGGAGACATTGAAAAATCCACCAGCATGTCTGATGACCACAACCGACGATCCCGAATGCTCATCATCCGGTTCAGAGACAAATGAGGTATATTCATGTTACATTCCAGAACATGTAAATAATTTATCTGTGAATAATAAATGTACATTGCACACACATATTCTTGATCTTCAAGCAAGGTTAAATGTTGAAACTGCAAAGTGTGTACAGGCTGAACATCTAGCTCAAACTTTAAAAGAGTCATCTGAATTATATCAATCAAAGTGGTTAACTAATCACAATGTTATAAAACAGATGTTAATCGAGAAAGTAGATGTTCAGGACAAGAATATATATCTTGAATCGTGTATGGATAGGTTATCAAAAGAAAAACTCTCGTTAGAAAAAGAAATTTCTGTACTTTCAAAACATTTAGATACAGTAAATATGGAAAATATAGACTGTTTAGAAAAATATAAAATGATTGAAGAAGAAAGGATAAGTTTGTACTCACGAATAAAGACCCTTGCCGATGCATTTTTAAAAAGGGGTCAAACAGAACAAACTATCCACTTAAATCAACCCAAAGAAACTAGGTTTTACCATTCTAAACAAGGAATCAGTTTTAAAAATCGTAAATATTTGGAAAAGACCCAAAAATTTTACTTTATTTTATGACATGAATTATATGGGAGTCGGGCTTAAATCTTTCTTTTTTGAGTCATCAAAAGAAGTTTTAAACCAAGAGAATGAGAAACGTGTTGAACATAAAGAAAAAGAAATTTCTTTTCAATATGAAGAACTTAACGAGAGTTATCCATCTAGAGTACCCACTTTAGAGGAAGACTACTTGTCAACGTATTCAGAAGCTGAAATGAAAACGGAAACTGTAAAACCAATTCCTCAACTTTATATTCCCACAAAAGTTCTTCAACATCAAATTAATGTTTTAGAAAAGGAATTGAAGTCGTCTCAAAAGAAAGCTCTTGATCTTCAAGATGCTCTTCTTAAGAGCGAAGAAAAATTGGTAAATCAATCTTTTCAACAAACTGTGGAATTAAATGTCTACAAAGAAAATTTTGAAATGGTTTCTCAAAAGTTGAAGGATTTTTCAAAAGAACAAACAGTTTCTCATTCCACCAAAATTCCATGTGTCATCAAATAAAGGTAAGGCTAAAGCTGAAACTTCTTCTTTCATTTATAAAGGTGAGTGTTCAAAACCGTTTAAAAATGAGGTTTCTAAAAAGACTCAGATCCAATCCAAGTCTTTTAAGAAACCCACTCACCAACAAAAAGAAAATTCTGTCAAGTCTAAATCTTCCATGCTTACTGACTCTAATCGTTTTGTTCCTACAGATTATGTAAGAAGAGTTCCAAAAACCACCATGCTGGATTTTTTGAGTTTTTTTGTGAAGAAGGCTTTAATGCCAAATGAATTTGTTACTAGAGATAGGATGTCTGTAATCTCTAAAGACAATGTGTGTAACAATGTGTGTGACAATGTGTGTAATGATGTACCGAATTCTGTTGCTTCTTTAAAGTACTCTTTCAGTGAATTATTTAATCTATGTCCAACTCGCTATAGACGACAGGTTCCTGAAATGAATGATTTCGTGCCATATCCTGTTAAACGAATTCGGAAAAAGAAAACAAAAGATGTTGCATCATTAGCCTCAAATAAAATTAAGACTTGTCCGTTGCCGAGGCCCAAAACCAAAGCAAAGGTCATTGAGGTCTCAAAAAGTCAAACACCAAAGGCAATTTCATTGCCTAAGGTTCCAAAGCCCAATAAATCCAATCTTCAATGGATTCCAAAGGGTTATGCATCCGGACCACACATAAATGCTAAATGGGTTCCTAACACTGCACATGTGCCATATACATCCGGAACTCCTAACAAAAAGGGACCCATATTAAGGTGGGTACCCAAAGTTGTGTGATCTTTATGCAGATGGTTCTTGGTTACTTCTGATCAAGACCCGTTCTTCAAATGGCTTCTAGTTACCATAGACTAGGACCCGTTCTTTTGCTTGTCGGTTGTGCTTAAACCGACACATTTGGCTTCTGTGCACACAGCTTAGGACCCGGTCTTAACTCATCATGTTTTCTGAACATCTCGGTTCAGAACACGGTTTGATTGTAAATTAAGAATGGATGTGTTTGAATGCATATAGTTTTTCATTTTATGAATTTATTTGCTTTTCAGGCTAAATCCATTTGGTATATGAATTCGGGTTGCTCCAAGCATATGACGGGAAGAAGAGAATTGCTGTCCAACATAGTTGAACAGTATTGCGTAACGGTAAAATTCGGGAACAACCATCAGGCTCATATTAAAGGATACGGGGACTTAGTTCTAAATAATCTAGTCATCAAGGACGTTGAGTATGTTGAGGGATTATCACATAATCTATTTAGCATAGGACAGCTCTGTGACAAAGGACTAGAGGTAACATTTAGAGCTAAGAACTGCAGTGTGAGGAGTATGGATGGAAAAGAAATCCTGTCTGGTTCCTGAAACTCTAACCTCTACACCGTTGATGTAGCCAAGCTAATAGTAAAGGATAACATTTTCCTCTTATCAAAAGCCTCTTCAAAAGACTCTTGTTGTGGTATCGAAGATTATCCCACTTGAACTTTGACAATATCAACAAGCTGGCTGCGAAACAATTGGTTAAAGGTCTCCCTGAATTGCGTTATGAAAAGGACCATCTTTGTGGAGCTTGTGAGAAAGGAAAAATGAAGCGATCGTCTCACAAACCAAAGCCCGAACCATCAACAAAAAGAGTATTGGAGTTACTTCATATGGATTTATGCAGACCGATACGGACACAGAGCATAAACGGGAAGCGATATGTGTTGGTTATCGTTGATGACTATTCACGATATACCTGGGTCAGGTTCTTGCGATTCAAGGACGAGACAGCTCAAGAAATCATAGATTTTATAAAGAGTGTCGAGACCCAACAGCAGTTGTCAGTGCAATCAATCAGATCCGAAAACGGCACGGAGTTCAAGAACTCGGTAGTTGAGGGCTTCCTTCGATCCAAAGGTATTCAACATCAATATTCTACTGCTCAAACGCCACAACAAAATGGGGTCGTGGAAAGACGTAACCGTACGCTTGTGGAAGCCGCTCGTACAATGCTCACATACTCAAAGCTACCTCCATTCTTGTGGGCCGAAGACGTATCAACAGCCTGCTATACACAAAAACGCTCTATCCATAAGCGCTTTAACAAAACTCCTTACCAACTCTTTTTGAATAAAGTGCCATTTATCAAGTACTTACGTGTATTTGGTTGCAGGTGCTATGTGTAGAACGATAAAGACAACCTCGGGAAGTTTAACGAAAAGGCGGATGAAGCGATCTTCATTGGATACTCATCCTACTCGAAGGCCTATCGCGCATTCAATACCCAAACCAGAACAGTCAATGAAAGTGTGCATGTCACATTCGATGAGTTGGCTGAACTGGCACCCGAAGTTGATCATACAGGACATCGCATTACTCAAATTCCTGGAGACTCTTCTAATAACCCCATTTCTTTTTCTTCTTCTGATTTGGTTAATTTGTTTGATCCTTTTTACGTAGAATTTTTCAGTCCTAATGTTAATGTGTCTTATGTTGTCAATAATGTAGGTAATCCTTCCAATTCAACTGCGCCACAAAATTTCTCCGCTCCATCTTCAACCACATCATACCCTCATCCATCAATATCATCCACCGATACATCCGCAGTTGAATCTACTCCTATTATACCCTCACATATAATACCAACTATCCTTCCTTCACCTGAACACTCGGAAATCGAACCGGAACCAGTGGTACCATCATTTGAAACCATTGACCATGAATCTTCATCCATCCACACCTTAACCACTGAGATTCCATCCCCAGCACCCCTTCCACACGAGATTAAGTGGACCCGAAGTCACCCAACAGATTAAATCATTGGTGATGTTTCAACAGGAGTCCAAACTCGTAGGGCGTCTGCTAATGAATGCCTCTTCGCATCATTCCTTAGCATGATAGAGCCCGCTAGTGTAGATGAAGCCCTAAAAGATCCAGATTGGATAGTTGCAATGCAAGAGGAACTCAATCAGTTTGAACAGCTAAGAGTATGGCGGATAGTTCCCAAACCAAAAGACCATACAGTGTTGGTACACCCTGTGTGACGATAGCAGTCTAAGTGTTCTAGCATTTTGGTTCAAGTAATATTACAAGTATTGGGTTTTAACGAGTGTTTGATATATGTGAGTTTATATATGTTTGATAGTTATTGATTGTATGTTTGAACTTGGTGTAATGTATTACAAGAAGTTCAAACATCAAGTTCAAAGTTAAATTCAAACATAAGTTAAAACATAAGTTCAAACATAAAGTTAATATGTGAAATTCGAATTTAGAACAATTTTGAATTTGTCATTAGATGAATTTCGAATTTGTAGTAAATTCGAACGTGCTTTATGAGGCAGATTCGAGAGTGTCAAGGGGACAAACTCGAATGGGCCTTGGGCCTGATTCGAGTTTGGCCCATGACAAACTCGAATGAGCCTCTATAATTAGGGATTAACTCGAATCATTAGTAGACTTTTGAAGAATTCGTGTGAGATTAAGCAAAAGGGAGATCTCGAGTTTATCAGTATTATTAGTGTTATTTCGGAGAGAATCATCTCGTAGGTGCGTTCGTCGTCGTCCATACAGCATTGTGATAGTCTCCGTGTTCCGTGTGAGAGTGATATCCGTCAAGCCGTTAACGAGGATTCCGCACTCGTTGACGGTGTCGCGTCTAGATAGATCCGTAGAGTTAAGACCTTACAAGTGGTATCAGAGCCTAAGGGGTGTTCTTCGTGTTCTTCGTGTTCATAGACATACATCCTAGGTTTCTTGACGCTTTTGGACGGTTAATCTTACAAGTTTTTGGATCTTTCGAGCTTATCAAATTGGAATCCGGAAAATACTGTGTTGTTTTTCACGTTTTTGATCGAAATCAATATTTTTCCTTGTAAAAATATTGATTTAATCTGAAAAACGTTAAAAACTCGAGGTATTAGCCGTTTCTCGAATTTGCGGCGCTCGAATCTGTTAGGAGTAATTAGGGTTTTGCTCATTTTTCGAGTTTGATCAAAAATACGCTCCTTTCGAGTTTCCTAAAGTGTGATTTCAAGTTTTGTGTTTCCGAGTTTGCTCTAGGCTTCGTCTCTGGACTAAAGTCGAATAGGATATTCGAGTTTACCTTGGACTTCGATTTTGTCTGTGGTTCGAGTTTACTTGGACAATCGAGTTTGGAGCCCTTCGAATTTGTCACATATTTCGAATTTAATTGAATTTAAGTACTTAACTCGAATTTAATCCCAAATAGGTTTAAACTTAATTATATTCGAATTTACCTACATTCGAAAGAATTAATTTAAATTAATTTCAAATTAAATTAATTAAGTTAAAATTCAATTCCCTTTGAAATAATGACAAATCTGCAACAGTTTCTGGAAATGGATCACGAGGTCAGCAAATAGTCCGCCTAAACTGATGAAACTTGAAGACTATTACTGGTGGAAGGATCGGTTTGCCAACTTTGTGCGATTCAACGACATGCGTATGTGGATCTGTATCGACGAGGGATACATTCCACCGACAGCTGAGATAGAGGGACGACAGGAAGTTGTCACGTATTCTAAAATGAAGGACAATGACAAAAAGCTGTTTGAAGCAGAGAACCGCGCATACGTTATCATACGAATGGCGTTACCTCAGGACATACTGCACACTTTCCGCAATCAAAAGACATCGAAAGAGCTTTGGGAGTCGTTGGAGAAGAGGTGTGAGGTTAACCCGAGGGTTCGGAGGAAGCGTATGGAGATGCTTAAGCAGCAATTTGCGAGCTTCAAGGCTTTGAAGGATGAAAAGCTGGACGACACCATCACACGTTTTTATCATCTGCTGACTGAGCTAGAAAGTCATGACATTGAGTATAGCGACACTGAAAAGAATAATAAGCTTCTGGATGCTTTACCGGCTAAATGGGCGATGTACGTGGCCATGATTAAGCTTGATGAGGATAAATACTATACTCAATCTCTGGAGGATGTGGTGGGAATGCTGAGGGCGTATCATTTTGAGTTACTGAAGGCAGAAACGAATTATGAACAAGTCCAAAATCCAGCAATGTATTTTGGAAAATCAAAACCTTCAGTGGCAGCTGAATGAAGACAGCTACAGCCTTTTTCACGGGAGAAACGTCGTCACCGGAAACGACTGAAGACGCACAGAATAGAGCTTTCTTAGGGTTTGGAAGACCAGAAGAACAGCAACATCAGCCAACACCGGCATCCACATCTCAGGGATACTCTAAGATGCCGATGAGCGCTAAATCGGCCGAAGACCATTTGAATTTGTTGGCTCCATTTGTGGCCGCATATGGAAACTGCGTTCAAGGTAAAATCAACGATCTTGCTCTCTGGGATGAGGATTACGATCAGGTAGATCCTGATGACCTTGAGCAGATGGATCTCAAATGGCAACTGACCATGGTAACTGAACGGGTTAAGCGATTCATCAAACGCACAGGAAGAAATTTGAATATGAATAACAAAGGGATTGGCTTCGATAAGTCCAAGGTCAAATGCTACAACTGTCAAGGCTTAGGACACTTCGCTAGAGAGTGTCAGTGACCGAAGGTAGAAAATTACCAAGGGCAGAATCAGAATAATGGACAGTATTAGAACCAATCACAACAGAGATATGTTCCGAGCACCTCAACCAGTCAAGCAAACATAGCTGGTCTGTTGTCTAATGTCACATCAGACAGACAGTTGGACGGTACCTACGACTGGAGCACACATCCAGAATCAAACGCTAGAGCCTTTATGGCTGAAGTAACTGAGAACGGATGTGAAGAAACAGAGCAGAACACATGGGACAACAGACAACATGAAAGCAGTTCGATGTGGGTGGAGAAGTCGGATGATCAGACACTCCTAGAGTTTGTCGCTCAAATGGCCAACGTTAAATCAGATCATACAAAGGTAAGTCTGAATTTCTCTCTTTTCCATGAATTGTGTGTTTTATGTGCTACTTTTAACGATAGGTTAAATTTAGTACTAGAATCACATAAAAATATATCTGCTCAAAATGAATCATTAAAATCAGATAAAGCTAGCATGATTGATATTAAGCAAGATCTTAGGGATAATCTTAAGGCTGATGCATAAGAGGTTATAGTTCTAAAAGACAAGCTGAGTGAGAAGTGTGTTAGATTAGAACTGATGTATGAGCATGTAGAGGCATTGACTAAAGATCTTAAAATCAAGGAAGTAGAGCTAGCTGAATCTAAGGTGAAGGTAGCTGAGGCCAATAGTAAACTTGAAAAGTTTAGGAACTCAAGTCTTAACCTAGGGAAAGTTTTAGATGCACAATGCCAATCTAAAAAGCCAGTAGGTCTAGGATTTCATGAGATTCCTCCACCATTTAATGACAACTATGTGCCTCAACCTAAGGAGAAAACTGAGAAATCAGTAGACTTAGAGGAAATACCTGCACCAGTGTCTGAACCTGTAAAGGAAAACACACCTAAGGTGACTGATACATATGTCAAGATTAAGAAAGTCAACTTTGTGTCTTCCTCTAGTGAAACACCTGTAGGAAAACATAAAATTGATTTTAATGATCAGGATGATGAACCAGTTACTATAGATGCACAAAAGGAACCAGACACTAGTGAGACACCCAAGTCAAAGGGCACACACAAGAAGTCTATTGACAAGATGTCTTGCTTTAGATGTCACGAAAGGGGGCATGTTGCTTCTAACTGTCCGCATAGGAAAGTTGAAATTACACCTAAGACAGGGAAGCCAGAACAAGCTAAGCCTTCAACAAGTGTGGCGAGCACTAGTAGTTCTCAGAGTACCGAGAAAACTGTGCAGGCTACACCAAAACAAGCTGTGAAACAATTACCTGTGAAAGGTGGACTAAAAGAAGTGATTAGGACTAATTCACCGAATCGAGTCATTAATCAATCTAGGTCTGGACCTCAACAACAATATAGGAGTACAACACCTAGCAGAGCTTACACTCCGGTTAGGTCACACACTCCTGTTAGACATCAAACACCGGGTAGAGCTCAGGGATATCAATCAGAAATGCAATATAATCGTAATTATTCACGAGCTCCACAGGAAATGTCTACTCAAAGGCAAAGAGTGAACTTAAATCACTCGGCACCACAACAAACTCCAGTTCAACGACCCAAGTCACCTGAAAGGCGAGATGGGTATTTGAAAGAGTTTAAGTATGTGGACGAGAATGGTATAACCAAGTCAGTTATGGCTTGGGTTCCCCGTGATAACTAACCTATTTTCTTTCATGTGCAGGAAATAACCACAGGTCTAAACAACAAATGGTTCGTCGACAGTGGATGCTCCAGGCACATGACAAGGGAAAGAAGTCTGCTTACAGACTTCAAGGGTGGGAATCGGGGATTTGTATCATTCGCAGGAAATAAGGGAGGAAACATCACGGGTACTGGAGTGGTCACTAATGGGACGATCAAGTTGGATCAAGTTTATCATGTTGATAAACTGGTTCACAATCTCATTAGTGTATCTCAAATCTGTGATAAAAAGAATTCAGTGCTGTTCACTGATACTGAAGCGTTGGTGCTAAAACCGGGGTTCAAGATTCCAGAAGAGTGGATATTGATGCGGGCTCCAAGGAAGAATGACTTGTACATGCTCGATATGAACAAGCCAGAAACTTCGATGGGTCCAATCTGTCTGTTATCTAAAGCTTCGGAGACGGAATCGGTTTTGTGGCACAGACGCATGGCACACTTTCACCTGAGAAAGATGAATTATATTACAAAACATGGGTTAGTGCAAGGTGTGCCTATGAAGAGTTTTCAGTTCGAGGATAAGTGTCTACCATGCAAGAATGGCAAACAACATAAGAAGGCACACAAGTCCAAGACTCAGAACTCCATCGTTACCATATTCGGTTTGCTGCATATGGACCTCTTTGGACCAATCAACAAATGGAGTATAGGTGGTAGTTGGTATTGTTTAGTTATCACTGACGATTACTCACGATTTTCTTGGGTTTTCTTTCTAGGTACAAAGGACGAGACGGCTTCCAAGCTCATCGGGTTCTTAGACCAAGTGGGGAATTCCTATAGAACAAGGGTTAAAAGGATTCGTAGTGATAATGGAACTGAATTTAAAAACACTATAATTGGTGTATATTATCTATCAAAGGGCATAGTGCATCAATTCAGTGCACCCTATGAGCCACAACAAAATGGGGTGGCCGAACGAAAGAACAGGACATTGATTGAGGCTGCAAGGACCATGCTTTCGGATTCAAAGCTTCCTACCATGTTTTGGGGGGAGGCAGTGAATACCGCATGTCATATTTTAAATCGGGTCCTTACAGTCAAATATTTGAACAAAACCTGTTATGAAATTTTGAATAAACGGCCACCTAATTTAACTGGCTTCAAACCTTTTGGGGTACCATGTACTTTATTGCGAACAAAACATCAACCTAAGTTTGGTGAAAAGGCTGATGAAGGATACTTCCTAGGTTATGTGCCAAACTCACCAAACAAACGGGGTTTTAACAAAACTAATGGTACAGTAGAGATTGTGTATAACATTGAAGTCACAAGTTATACACATGAACCCCAAACAGGTCCAGAATGGATATTTGACTATGATAAATTGTTTGAGTCATTTAACATTCCTATGGATGAAAATGCAGGTACCATCGAAAAGGACATGGCGAGATTGAATCTGAATGACGAAGGTCATACCTTTCCGAGGACCACATTTCAATCCACATCCGAGCCTACTTCAACTGAAGATGGATTTCCAGAAGTCACTGATCCAGAAGCACCTTCAACTGAGAATCAAACTCAGACAACAAATTCCAACTCTGAGGAAACTGTCCACGAGGAGGAAAATGTGGAATTTGAAGTTGTTCCCCCATTAGGTGAAATGAGATCTAACTTAGGAGATAATCTGAGAGTTGACGAGATAGAGACATCTAGGATCAACAAGAACCATCCTATAGAGAGCATCATAGGAAATCCTAATGAGGGAGTGAGGACTAGGAGTAGTTTAAATAACAACACTATGTTGTTGTCGATGATAAATGACTCCGAGGCCTTTCATACCTGTCTCTATTCCTGTTTCATCTCGCAAGTAGAGTCGAAAAATGTGCAAATGGCCCTAAAGGATAACTCCTGGGTTGAAGCGATGCAGGAGGAACTCTCCCAATTTAGGAAACTAGAAGTCTGGGAGTTAGTTCCATTACCTCGAGGGGAAATAGCAATAGGAACCAAATAGGTTTTTAAGTGCAAAAGAGACGATCGAGGTATAGTCACTCGCAACAAGGCTAGGTTAGTTGTAAAGGGTTTCAACCAAGAGGAGGGAATCGATTAAAATGAGGTGTTTGCGCCAGTAGCTAGGTTGGAAGCAATTCGTTTGTTTCTGGCTTTTGCTTCCTTCAAGGGATTTAAGTTATATCAGCTAGACGTTAAGAGTGCTTTCCTCTATGGGAAAGTGAAGGAACTGGTGTATGTAGAACAGCCGCCCGGGTTTACAGATCCAAAATATCCAGACAGAGTATATCGATTAGATAAGGCTCTGTATGGATTGCATCAAGCACCAAGGGCATGGTACGAGACTCTGTCCAACCATCTGTTAGAAAATGGGTTTGAAAGAGGTAGGATAGATAGTACGCTGTTCGTAAAGAGAAAGGGAGAACACTTCATCTTGGTACAAGTGTACGTCGTTGATATCATCTTTGGATCATCAGACGAGCAAATGTGCAAAGATTTTGAGATGGTGATGAAGTCAAAATTCGAGATGAGTGCAATGGGTGAGTTGAATTTCTTTTTGGGGTTGCAAGTTGACCAGAAGAACCTGTGAACAGCAACTACCAACAGCAACATACTCAGCCTCGCACGTTGACACGGCTACCGATCGGTCTTAATTTTTATGTACGAGACATACAAACTTTGATTATAAATGAGGTATGCAAACTTTCTGGGGATGTATAGCAACATCAAATACATCTTAAAATGGAAAGAATAGAAAAAATCATACTGAATTGAGAGTCAAAAGCATGTAACTCTGTTGTACGTAAGTACAGACCTGTTGCCTCTGTTTTGATTCGGATTAGCAAGATAAGTCGCTTTATTGTACGTCAGTACAGACCTGTCACCGCTGTCTTGCTAGCTTTAAAAATAAACCTTAAGACAAACTAAGACACTTTGTTGTATGTAAATACAGACCTGTGTCCGATGTTTGCCTTTTAAAGAAAGTTTGCAAATACCAAAAAGTTAGAATCATTGTCTGTATGCCTTCATCATAAAAGTATGTCTATGGCTGAGTCACGTAAGATAATTTCATGATAAATAAAAAGGCCAAGGGATATTCCGAAATGTAACATGTTTAAAGGGGATATAATACCAACAATCGGCTAGAAATGTATATCACGCCTAACAATCAAAGGAATCAAAAATTCCTAAGTGTGAAAGTTTAAATACTGAAAGTGCGTATTCGACACCGCTATCTGATTGAACCTTTCTTTGACTATACTCGTCAAAAATATTCTGTTAACTTTTTAGTATAGGTTGAAAATTTTAAATAATGTAGTTTAGTCTAAGTTCAATTTTCGTTCAAAATTTTTAACTTAATTTTAATTTTATTTTATTTTATTATTTTATTTTTATTTTTATTTTTACTTAGGAAAAATGTCAAAAATTACTAAGGGTGCATTCCTAGTTGAATAAAATAAACATTGCGTGAAAATCTTGTGCTTAGGGTAAAAGATTTGGCATAGTTCATCCCGTTACTCGAAAAGGTTGAAAAGGTTGAAAAAGTTTAATTTATTTCAAATATTTTCAAAATTTTCAAAAGTTTCAGATTGAATTCGAGTATAAGCCAAACTCGAATATGACAGGGCCTTGAGTCTGTCAGTAAATTCGAGAATGGCAACAAACTCGAATGGTGTTGGTATAAATAGGTCAACAGTGATGGTCATAAATCACCTACTTCGAATCCATACCTTCGAGTTTGTCTGAGCGATTTCGAATTTGTTCCTCGAGTTTGCCGTTTTCGAAATTCTTACTATTTGTCGAGTTTCTGTTCGTTTGGGTTCGATACTACTCGTAGATCTAGGTATAACCAAGTGTATTATACAAGATTTATGTAGTTTTATACTCCATTTAGGCCAAAATTATTGGATTTTGAAGTTTTATTGGTAGAAAGTTTGTTTTTAAAAATTACAAACTTTGAACCGGTGAAAAGTCAAATTGTCTACAAATATCATTGATTAGAACCTAGTAGGACTAATAGATATGATTTTCTAAGTCTAACATGGTTAAAATCTTGGACTTTTGTGATGATAATGGCCGACTCCTTCGAGTTTGTGCTTGGCCAGTTTCGAGTTTATCACTAAACTCAAAAAGCTCATTAAACTCGAATGAGTGTTCATTCGAATCTATTGTTCGAATTTGACAGTATATTTGAATTATTTAATTAAAATTTTAATTAAACTTGTAGAAATTCATAAGTGTTGGATTTTGTCCTTATACAAGTTCAAAATAAAACAAATTTGAATTTAAACAAGTTTATTTCTTTTTAATAATTCTAATATTTTATTTGCTATATTGTGCAGACATGGCGGACATAATTTTTGTTCCAAAGCATAACATGGTCATTTCTCCTGACCATGCTATTCCTGAGGCGCAATCCTTCCGCCAGATGGTGAATTTCTTGGTGGGATGCAGAATTTCATACGCGCTATCTCACAATATTCAAATTGTTATTCCGTATGTGCGTCAATTTTATGATCATCTGCAAGTGGATTGTTCTGTTACCCCAACAGTTTTGAGGACAAGGATTGTTGGGCGTCCTTTGGTCTTTTCAGCGGACATGCTACGCCAAGTGATGCAGCTAGGCACTCAAGAACAGGAGAACGGGCCGATAGATTTCCCATTAGCTATTAGGCAAGCAGCTTTTGTGAGAATGGGATATAGTCTGGATGTTACTAAGTCATCATATATGAAAAGTGGGCTTATCGGCCAATGGCGATATCTAGCGCATGTATTCATGGTCTGTTTTGCTGCAAAGAAAGCTGGGTTTGACTATATCGTATCGAAGATCCAATCGGGGATGATCGCGTTAGTCTATAATCAATAGTTCAGTTTTTCAGAGATGTTCTTCTCAGAGTTTGTTCATAAGATAACAGCTCCGGAACGTGAAAGATTTCTGCTTTACCCTCGATTTGTGATGATGTTGATCAGGCATTTCCTGCCAAATCTGCCACAGCTTAATGATATTCAGAGCGTTGCAGTCATCGACAAGAGAATATTTGCCGATTGCTCCTCTCATCGAGGAAGGTTAGCTATCCCAGTAGAGGGACCGTTGTTTGGAGCTGTAATCGACCCTAATTTTGTAGTCGCTGAAGATGCCAACTGGGCAGGGGAGGTGCAAGTTCAACAGCAATAGCCACAACAACAGCGACAGCAACAACCACGCCCTCAGCAACAGAGAAGAAGACAAAGGCCATCCGCGAGACAAAATCAGGAAGATAGGCCTTCTACGATTCAAACTCAAGAGCCGGAATAGGCTGGCCCCTCGAGTGCACCATCTGAAGCTAATCCGATATTTCAAACATTGCAAGAGATTTGGGCAGCAGGTCCGAATGCAAATGAGGAAATCACGGCTGAATTAGTTGGAGATTTATTGGAGCCTCCAGAAGGGGAAGTTGATGTGTTTAAACAAATAGATGACTATCAACCAGCGCCAGAAGGCGAAGCCGTCTCAACTTCTGATTCCGATTCCGAAGAAACTGAGGAGATTGAGGTGGAGGCCCCAGATACTGTAACTGCAGATCCGTCCATCAAAATAGGGACATATGGCTCACGTTTAGTTGTGACCAAGGAAGAAGTTAGGAGGAAAAGATCTTCAGAGGAGTCAGATGACTCAGATTATGAAGAAGAGGAGGTAGCGCCTTTGGTACATCGGCAAAGGGCCAAACGCCATAGGTTTATGCAGGGAGCTTCCTCGGCCTCTGCTTCCCAGCCAGAAATACCTCACCCTCCACCCGTTCAAACAACCATTCCACCACCACCACCACCTGTTGAACCATACATTCCATCGCCAATCATTCCAACTCCCATACAATCCATAGCATCCACATCATCCACTTTCACGGACAACCAACGGTTTTCTGAGCTAAAAAGCAAAGTCGACTTCCAACAAGTCCAAATCTTTGATCTGACTAAAGCTCTCGGGGAAGTTCACACTCATAATGCAAGAATAGATAACGAGAATGCTGAATTGAAGAAAGTTGTGGGCAAGATTGAGGAAGAAAACTTAGAGTTCAAAACCTTTGTTTCCGATCAGGCGGCCGAGATTCGATTAACGAGATCCCTTATTGAGCAATTATTGAAAAATCTAAAGGCTCAGGGGGAGACAAGTTGTCGGGATCAGGAAGAGCTACCAAGAGATGGAGATGATGACGGCAATGATCCCAGTGCGCAAAGAGATAATGAGCCAGTAGATTTTTTTGCTGCTCAACATGCTGAGATTCAGGGGGAGCCGAGTCAGTCGGGAGTTGCGGGAGGTGAGGCGAGTTCCTCAAAAGTCACAGGGTCTGAGATCCATGAAATGATTGAAGCAATAATGGATATCGATGAAGATCCACTAGAACTTGAATTTGATTTTGAGGATGAAATAGAGGATCCGGAAGAAGGAGAGTTTGTACCAGAAGATGTTGCTAATTGGAAATCTGATGAGGAGGTTGTGATAGATGAAGATGACAATGTAAATGAAGTAATCATTCAGTAACAGCCTGTCACAGAACAATATGAGCAAAACGATCAACATATAATCGATATTGATGATGTCAAATTGGCTTCGGTAAATGATTCAGAACTGGAGGAGGTTGAAAGAGAGCCAAGCAGAGCTGAATTGTTAAATCTGTGGTTCCGTAAGGAAGAAAAGAAAACTGAGCCAAAAACGAAGAAGAAGATGAGGATTCCCGGTGCAGAAAATCTTTCTGGAGGCATTATAAGCTGGTTCTTTGACCGAGAACTGCAGCTGTTCATATTAAAGAGGAGAGATGGTCTACAATACCTAAGGCGAAAGCTTAAAGTTTTCAATACTCTGCCGAAGGTTGAAGTGAAAGAATTGGCATGGAAAGAGCTGATAAATATTGGTGACGACCCTTATGCTGAAGTAATTGCTAGAATTATTAAGAAAGAGGGTCGGTCAGGGAAATTTGAAAGGCTCAAGCCAAGAACTGGGAAGAGAGTAGAAGACGCATCAAGAATAGATCCTCATACAGGTAGACCATGGGCTAGAATGGTATACAAGCCTGTAAGATGTTTGAGGAGAGTGCCAATGAAGACGATGCCACAGGATGTTTTGAGCAACATGAAGTGGTGGTAAGTTGATAATGAAACTGCTGAAGCAATCATGGAGGATCAAGACGAGAAAGTCATTTTGAAGGTATATGATCCACTGCATTTGATAAATCTATCGAAGGACGACCTACAGAAGCTGAATGATCAGCCTATCTTCTTTTATGAAGGTTGGAGGTCTGATGCTAGGAAGTTCCAGAAGGTAGTGAAAGTATGTATAGATGCAGGTTTATATGCAGGTAGTAGTATATATAGCTCTAGTACTTAATCAAAATATAAATAGTTAGAAGCTATCGTCAAGGGGGAGTCTGTTGGTACACCCTGTGTGACGATAGCAGTCTAAGTGTTCTAGCATTTTGGTTCAAGTAATATTACAAGTATTGGGTTTTAACGAGTGTTTGATATATGTGTGTTTATATATGTTTGATAGTTATTGATTGTATGTTTGAACTTGGTGTAATGTATTACAAGAAGTTCAAACATCAAGTTCAAAGTTAAATTCAAACATAAGTTAAAACATAAGTTCAAACATAAAGTTAATATGTGAAATTCGAATTTAGAATAAATTCGAATTTGTCATTTGATGAATTTTGAATTTGTAGTAAATTCGAATGTCCTATAAGGCAGATTCGAGATTGTCAAGGGGACAAACTCGAATGGGCCTTGGGCCTGATTCGAGTTTGGCCCATGACAAACTCGAATGAGCCTCTATAATTAGGGATTAACTCGAATCATTAGTAGACTTTTGAAGAATTCGTGTGAGATTAAGCAAAAGGGTGATCTCGAGTTTATCAGTATTATTAGTGTTATTTCGGAGAGAATCATCTCGTAGGTGCGTTCTCGTCGTCCGTACAGCGTTGTGATAGTCTCCGTGTTCCGTGTGAGAGTAATGTCCGTCAAGCCGTTAACGAGGATTCCGCACTCGTTGACGGTGTCGCGTCTAGATAGATCCGTAGAGTTAAGACCTTACATACAGTGATCGGAACAAAGTGGATTTTAAAGAACAAACGAGATGAGAACGACATTGTGATAAGGAATAAAACAAGACTTCTTGCCAAAGGCTACTGACAACAAGAAGGGATAGATTATGACGAGACCTTCGCTCCAGTTGCACGGATCGAATTGATCAAAATCTTCTTGGCGTACGCAGCACACAAGGACTTCAAAGTGTACCAAATGGACGTCAAGACTGCCTTTCTAAACGGTGAACTTAACGAAGAGGTATATGTTGAAACAACAAGGCTTTGTTGACGCACATAAACCTGACCATGTTTATGTGCTAGATAAAGCCCTCTATGGTTTAAAACAAGCACCTCGTGCATGGTATGATAGTCTTTCTAATTTCCTTATTTCTGCCGGTTTCTGTAAAGGTGTGGTGGACACAACTCTGTTCACTAAAAGGGAAGGCCCACATATAATGCTGGTACAGATATATGTCGACGACATTATATTTGGATCTACTGACAGTAACTTCTGTAAGGATTTTTCAGCCCTAATGGAGTCCATGTTCGAGATGAGTATGATGGGGGAAATGAACTTTTTCCTCGGATTACTAGTCAAACAACTTGAGGATGAGATTTTTGTGAACCAGTCGAAATATACTCTTGACATTCTCAAGAAGTATAAGTTAGACTCTTGCATGAGTATCACAACTCCCATGGCCTCCAACTGTAAGTTAGACACCGATCCTTCTGGGAAAAGTGTCGATAACACAACTTACAGAGGGATGATAGGATCCTTACTGTATGTGACTGCGAGTAGGCCGGATATAATGTTTTCAACATGTCTTTGTGCTAGATTTCAGGCCGACCCGAAAGAATCACACCTAACTGCGGTAAAACGCATTTTTTGTTATCTTAAGGGTTCACCCGATCTTGGTCTATGGTATCCAAAGGGAACCGATTTCGATCTTACCGCTTTTTCAGATGCTGATTTTGCAGGTTGTAGAGTTGACAGAAAAAGCACGTCGGGAGGAATACAGTTCTTGGAAGATAAACCGGTGAGTTGGTCCTCCAAAAAGCAGAATTGTGTTTCAACATCCACAGCTGAGGCTGAGTATGTAGCAGCTGCAAGCTGTTGCTCTCAAGTGCTGTGGATGAGAACATAATTACGCGATTATGGATTCTCACTCACCAACATCCCGATTTACTGCGATTCTCGGAGTGCTATTGCCATCTCTTGCAGTCCCGTGCAGCACTCTCGAACGAAACACATAGATATCAGGTATCATTTTATTAAAGATCACGTAGAAAAGGGAATCATTGAGTTGTATTTTGTTGGCACGGAATATCAACTTGCGAATATATTTACTAAAGCTTTAGACGAACCTCGTTTTCAGTTTTTAGTATCCCATATCGGCATGTTGAATCCGCCTTCCAATTAAACATCAGATATTGTCTTAAATAATTCTATTTCAATCTATCATGCTTGAAATTCCTTTATTTTAGAATATATCTGTTATTTAAATTTAAGGATTGTGTCACAAAATTGAAACTCCATATTTCCTTATGTATGTACATTTTTAATAATTAATGATCCTGACAAATTACTATGTGAATTGTTCATCACGGAGTGGGACGCAAACATTATCCAGGTTTGTCTGTATCTTTAAGGCAAAAAAGGTTCACGAACTTAATCTGAAAAAGAAAAGGGAATGAATAAGTATTTATTTGAGGGGGAGTATAGTTAGGATGTTAATTTTTGTAATTCTTTGTTTCTTTTTAATTTTTGTAATTAAATTCTTTAAATTTTAGGTTTGTTATATTTTAGTTTATCTTTTAAGCTTAATTTAATAGGTCAGAAAATCCCAAAAAGATTTTAGTTGTTCAAATTTATCAAAAAGCCAAAAATATTTTATTTTATTTTATTTTATTTTGGTATATTTTTATCTTAATTTAAATACTAAAAGAAAAATTCCAAAAATGTTTTATTTTTTTTCGTTTCAAAGAAAAATACAAAAAGATGTAATAATTTGGGCAGAATTTTTTTTAAAAACTCTATTTGTTTCTTTTTATTTTCTTAAAGCCCAATTTTTTTTATTTGTGTGTGTGTGTGTGTTAAGTGACCAATCCTGCGGCCCAACCTCCCTTGGGCGCAGATCCTTTCTGACCCGGACCCGACCCATGCGACGTTAAATAGGGTCGGTCAACCGGTCAACACACATTACTTCTCCTTTAAGCAACTTTATCTTCTTCCCTCTCTCTCTCTCTCTTCGTCGACTTCCCCCACCGCCGGCCACCATTAAAACCGACTCCAAGCTTTTGGACCACCATCTTCTTTCGTTTTTCTTTCTTTGTTCACCTTCGGAATCATCAGGTAACCTATTTCTAGCTTTATTTCAGTATTTAACTTCATATTTTGCTTGTTTGATTTCAAAATTTTATTAGTTTTTACTTTCGGTTTTTGCTATTTTTAGGTAGTTTAATGTGTTCTTTTTACTTTGTTGTAGTTAGATAAAATGTTCCTTATGTGTTTGTAGTCTATCATCTTTAATTTCATGCCTTTTTATCACAATTTTAACTGTTCACGTTGACACTTGCATGAACTCATTAACTGCTGCATGCATTTCGGACGTCCGAATTCGGACCAAGCCCCGAATTCGGATGTCCCCCTTAGACTAATTTTCAGGTTTTTCAATCATAGAAAAAACGAATTCGTTCACTGCTGATTCAAATTCGGTCACTGTTGATCCGAATTTGGTCACTGTTGATCCGAATTTGGTCACTGTTGATCCGAATTCGGTCCTTCAAGTAATGCCAAAATTTTGAAAAATTTATGTAAGTCTAAGTTTGCCAAAGAAATGTTCATCTGAACTCGGATGGGATCCGAATTCGGTCCCCATCCGAGTAAGGTCCTTTGTCTTCATTGCATTCTATCCGAACATCCATCCGAATTCGGACCAAAATCACTACCTCATCTGAATTCGGCCCAAATCCTCATCATCACTTCCTCCCAATTTGGTGCTCATCCGAATTCGGACCAACATCACTCATCATCTGAATTCGGACCCCAAACATCACATTTCATGCATCATTCGGATTTCATTTCATGCATCATTCGGATCCGAATTTGGTGACACTGTTCATCCGATTCGGACCATCCGAAATCCAACACTTAGCATATTTTTTCGATTTTTCCATTTTCACCATAAATTAAAAATCCAAAAATATTTTCATCTCGGTGCACCATTGATTAGAGTTAGTATTGGTGTTTGAGTGAAAAAGTCTGATCTAACATCGGTCTCTTAACGATTGACTTTGGACTTTATTAGTAGAATTTTATTCTACTAATAAAGCCCCGATGCTTTAAACTAATCAGGCAGTTTCTATTTCACACGTATCTAGACTTCACATCAATGACTTATCATTTAAAGTCTGTTATTCTAACGTTGATGCACCTTTGCAGGATGATGAAACCAGCTGTTGTCCTCACCCTACCCCATCCCCCCATTCCCAATAATAATGCCCAACTACCCGAACAATCCATCCTTTCCCAAGCCGAGTTTGTCGAGTTTATACCACATAACTGGCAGCTCGACGTCTCCATTCTCACAAAAGAACCCCAAACCCTCGCCTTCGACATCCTTCTTCACCACCCCATATATTATGCCCTATCTACCGCAATCGCTGTTCCCCAGATATACCTGCAACAATTTTGGAACAGATTGCAATATGTTCTCGACGCCGAACCCTTCTTCACAACCACTATCGACTGCGTCCAAGTCAAAATCACCCTTGCCGCCATACGCCATATCCTTCACCTTCCCGCCGAAACCTATTTGCCATCCCGCCTTCAGTTTGAACCCATCAATTCCATCCCAGAAACCCTAGCCGAAATCCAAATCTTGGGTTATGACGGCCCTCTCATCAAACCCTCCGATTTTCGCACAAAGAATCTACAATCTCATTGGCGGATTCTTTTCGACGTCATCAACAAGTGCTTCACGAGTCTGCCTCCGCTCAGGTTTTAGCCATGTTCACCGGCTTTGCCTTTGACCGCCATGTTGATTATGCGGCTTTCCTCTTCGAGGAATTGAAAAGAGTACATTTGGAGAGAGGAACCAAAAAGGGACGCAAGTACATACCTCTCCAACGGTTTCTGCAACTTATCATACAATATGCGATGGATAATGATGAGGACATCCACGAACGTCCTGAAGCCAACGTCTACCCTACCGTGGCCATTCAAAAGCTTACTTTGCCAAATGGGGCCCCTTCAGTGCCCATAATGACTATTCCGTTGTCACCAATGCTAAAGGCAATGGATCTGGAAAGGGTTAGGGCTTACATTCGAGTGTTTTATGCGGATGAGGCTCAGTCAGAACCGACTGAGTCTAGCCAATCTGAAGGTGAGGCTAGGATGAGTGAGGATGAGGGAGAAGCGGCGGAGGTACAACAATCAGTTGGGATAGGTGAGCGGGAGCCTGTGTTTGTAAGTTAGGGATAAGGTGGTGAGGCGGCAGAGGCGGCGGATTCTGAAAGAACCGCCTCTGTCGTACGAGGGATAGAGATCCAATCTGAGGGTGACCGCAGCCCTATCAGCCGGACCACCCACCAAAAGACCGTCAGTCCAACGGTCGAAATCACCCCCACCATCCACTTGGTTTCCCCTTAAAGGGAAACCACTTCATTCCACGGGGTTTCTGCACATGCACCATCGCCCTCTCATTCGAAGAGTGGCGACGTTGAACGAGGTCACACTCCTCCTCACGTGACCGAACTTCCTTTATTCACCATTCCATCCCCCCATATACACACGACGCACGATGCCTCTGTGGCATCCCCAAGAGTTGCCTCCGTGGCAGCTCCACAAACTTCCGGATCTGAGCGTCACTTAGTGGAGCCAGAAATGACGGAAGGAAGACCTGAGGTTGCTCCATCCACACCATCCACTTCAGGCCATCTCCCCATCAACTTGGAGATGCTAACGGCAACTCTTCATGCTGCCGATGTGATTACCCGGGCTGACCTTGACGCCCAAAAGGAAGCTGCTGAGGAACGTCACACCGCCCTTCTCTCAATTATCAAGGGTAAGGGTGTTGCTTCTGAAGCTGTGCCTCCACCAGGATCCCGTTCAGTCCAGAATCAGTTTGCCGACCTTTCAGACAAGATAGACGCGCTTACTCGCCTCATTCTTCAAGACCAGGAGCAACCCAACTCCAGAATGGACCGTCTTGAGTCTGCCGTAATTGAGCTTCAGTGCCGTCCTCAGGCTGAGTCTCAGAAAAGAAAGCATGACGATCAGGACGACCCTGATCGCCATGAGGGGGAGAAAAGATAGAAAACTCAGTCTGAGGACCTCATGTTGGTTGTAGGGGGAGCAGAGACAGAATCGACAGAGATTCAGGGGTCAGGGGAACAGATGGAAGAGGCTCAGGAATACTTGATGTTAGAAGACGAGCCTATGTTCGAGGGTCCAGCTCCACTGGATCCAATGACAGCTATGGTAGAGTTCGAGCCCGTTCATGAAAAACTTGAAATCATATTGGTGTCTGACTCAGACTCCGATACTGAGGACAACGAACCTTCAATCATTCCTAAACCTGAGCCCGAATCACCGAAAAAATCATCATATTCCTCCTTTGATTTCCTAAACTCACCACCACCAGCCCCACAACAAGAAATTCTATCATCCATCCAAGCTCCCCCATCACTCAAAGCATCCCATCTAGTCCAAAGCCCACCAAGATCTCCAAGTCCTCTCCCAGTCCAACAAACTGAACAACCAGGTTCTTCACAAACAAAGAGGGTTGATTGCTTTTATGTAACTCCCGAAGGACCCGATGAATATAGGAGAGAGGATTTATAGTGGGTAGGCCAGGTTTCAAGAGGTGAGGTAAATAATCTACCGCCTGAAAAGAAAGAGGAGCTTAGCCAAGAACGGCGGGGGACAATCATAAAATTGCTTGAAGCTAAAAAGTCTGAAATAGAAGAACCGCCCGTTCAGGGTCTCAAAGAATTCCTGCAGAAGTTTCCTCCTGAGCAGTTTCAGAACCCGTTCTTAGAAGAAAGATTTAAGATGGTATTCAGAAAGAAGCCTGGATCCTTCAGCAGACACCTCCTGATGGAACTGACAAATGTAACCAAAGCTGAGCAGGCTGAATACTATCAATTAATGCTCAGGGAGAGGAGGTCAAAAGTGTCAAAATCGAAGATAAAGAAACTCATGTTCATCACCATGTGCAAAAGGGCAAATGTATACTATCCTGCATTTCAAGTAGAAAGGGAAGATGGCACGGCTGATGAGTTCTTCGAGAATGACCTGGACTTCATAAGTGTGGACGACGTCGAATTCTTACACGACAGATTAAAAATTCATATTAAAGGGCGTCTGTCTCGCATGACTGCTTTAGGTGCCCTTGTTCGAAGTATGAACCGCCGCTCGATCATTATGTGCCTCAGAGACTTCCAAATGGCAATAGAGAGCACGATGGTTAAAGTGGGCCTAAGAGCTCCTGAACAAGACAGCTTCCTTCTAGCCCACCATCCTACATACAGAGTTATATTCAGAGGAGGCACGTGTGTCATTTTTGTCAATCAGAAGGGCTACAAAAGGTTCATGCGCTTTGAGGATCTTCCTTGTTACTCCGACGGTACTCTCAGTTTGGTTCGAGCCGCGCTTACTCAGAAAGTTCAAGATTTTGAGGCTTAAACAGATCCACAACAAAGATGCTCACCGAAGGAGATTCAGGACACCCTCAGCGGCATTGAACTCCTGAACGGCTACATATGAGACAAGTGACCAGACGCTTTGACGTCATCCTTGGACTCCGAGAATCGACTGATCATGCCAGAGTTCCAGGACCTCCACAATGATCGAAAAGGGGGAGATTGTTAGATATTTAATTTCGATCATGTGGACTTATTTTGTAATAATTATTTACTTAGTATTTAGTCTTGTATTTAGTTTCCTTGTAATATATTTTCTTTGTAAAAGTCTAGGGGCCATTTATGCCAATTCTTCAAAGTTAATTAAATGAAGTTATAATAGCTCCTAGGGTTTACTTTTGTAACACACGGTTGAGAATATTGAATACAAGCAGCCGCCTTTTTACACATTTACTCTCAACGTTCTTATTGTTTTTTCTTCATCATTTCTCAATTATTGAGCTTTGTTCTTCTTGGGATTTGATAAAGAATATAAAGGTGCTGATTATATTACGGGAATACATAGTTACACTCTATCCCGATGAGTATGAACAATGGAAGCAAAGGTTTCTCAAATTCCTTGCCATGCAATTCATGGGGAATCTGCCCTTTCAATCTTTAACAGAAGGACCGGTTTTCTACTACCAAGAATTACCTGCAAGGCTAGATGCTGATCCTCCAGTTCCAACATCAAGGACTGTTCGTGAACCTTCCAATGAAGCAGAGAGGGATAGACAGCAAGCTGACAAAAGGGCAGACTATTTCATTTAACAAGCCCTCCCTACTGAAATCCTGGTTGGAGTTGACAGCAAGATGTCATCTAAAGAAATGCGGGATGAATTAGAGGTACAAATGCTTGGGGCAGATCTAGATGACAAGGCCAAGATCAAAGAAGATAAGGCCAAGTTTACTGAGTTCCGAGCCAAAGATGGGGAGTCTCTTCATGGTACATTCACAAGGCTCTGTATAGTTCTTAATGAGCTGAGCAAACTGCTCATCAAGAAGGATAAAGATGACTTCAATATCCAATTCTTTTCTTCTTTGGCTCCTGAATGGCAAATCGCAAGTCTAGCTACCAGACGAGTTCTATACATTCCTAATGTCCCAATTAATGTGGTATTCAAGGAACTCAAGAAATATCAACGTGATGTTGACCAACAAAAACAGATGGCAAACACTTTGGCATCCTTGTTATTATCTTCATACGAAAGCACCAAACCCAATATTCTTTAGTCCTACTCTCCAGCAAGACACTATCCATTGCACCCCCACCAAACTCATCTCCCATACCTTACTACGTTCAAAATTCCTCATCATCTCAATGCAGATACGCATCACCACCACATGAGCCATATGACGAAGAAGAGGCAACCATATAACAACAAATTGCTTTATGGTCTAATCGTCTTCAACAAACACGTTTTTCTCAAAATAAGACAAATAACCAGCTTCGGTATGACACTCGCCCTTGGAGGTATCCTGAGGACAGAAAGGATGAGAGGAGAGATGATTGGATAAGAGATGATAGGAACAATCGGGGACACGATGACTGGAATCGCAATGATAGAGATCACAGGAGGTATGATGACAGGAGAGATAGAAGAGGTGACAGGGGCGATAGATGTGAAGACAGAAGAGACTATCAATATGATCGTCGTTATGAAAGGCGTGACGATAGACGTGAGGATCGAAGAGACGATATGGGAGATTACAATCGTCGGGATGATAGACGTGATGATAGCCGCGAACCCCACCGAGCTGACTAAAGGCCGACTGAAAGAAGAAAGGATTCGCCTAGAGCTCTAAGGCAAATGATAAGCGTTTTTGCTACAAATATGGGAACCTGGCCACTTCGCTCTAGAATGTAAGAATCAGTTTGAGCGCGATATCGGGTATTATGAGAGAAAGGTGGCGGCTCTCAAGAAAAGGTTTGATGCTATGGCCCTTGTTGCTCAAGAAGACTATTGGGACGATGCTGACTATGACGAGGAAGAGGATAGGGGCAGAAATTGCTACATGGTTGACCGAATTGGATTGGCTAATTATGCGACTACTTCTGATTCAGAATCAGACACGGCTGTCGAGGGTGAGACAAAGCAAGATCCAACAGCCTGTCTGATGGCCAAGTCCGGGGACTCCGAGTGCTCCACGTCAGATTCAAAGGCACACGAGGTACATTGCTTTTACGTTCATGAGTCTGTAAATAATTTATGTGTACATAATGAATGTAACTTG
This sequence comes from Centrapalus pauciflorus, assembly GCA_020465985.1. NCBI lineage: Eukaryota > Viridiplantae > Streptophyta > Magnoliopsida > Asterales > Asteraceae > Centrapalus > Centrapalus pauciflorus. Next base: position 81,875 of record JAANYP010004306.1, read on the forward strand.
CACACACAAATACTTGAGCTAGAAGCTAGGTTTAATGCAGAAAAGGAAAGGTGTGTCAAGGTTGAACATCTAGCCCAAACCTTAAAAGAATCATCTGAATTATATGAAAAGAAGTGGTTAAATAACCATGAGGTGATAAAGCAGATGTTAATTGAAAAGGTAGATGTTCAGGATAGAAATACGTACCTTGAATATTGTATGGATAAACTATCTAACGAAAAGAACTCTTTAAACTCAGTAATATTTGTTCTTTCAAAACAATTAGAGTCTGTAAGCGTGGAAAACATAGATAGTTTTGAAAAATATAAAATGATAGAAGAAGAAAGAATAGGTTTGTACTCTCGCATAAAGACCTTAGATGATGAATTGCTAAAACGGGGTCAAACTGAACAAACCATTCATTTAAACCAACCCAAAGAAACTAGGTTTTATCATTCCGAACAAGAAATTGGTTTTAAAATTCCTAAATATTTTGGAAAAGGTTCAGCAAGTTTTACCTCTTCTGTATGACATGAGATATATGGGTGCGGGGTTGAAGTCTTTAGTTTATCAAACATCGGAAGAAGTTTTAACCCAAGAGGATGAGAAACGAAATGAAAATAAAGAAAAAGAAACATCTTTTAAATATGAAGAACTAAACGACAGTTATCCTTATAGAGTACCTACTCTAGAGGAGGATTTCTTGTCTAGCTATTCAGAGGGTGAAATGAAAACAGAACTAGTCAAACCAATCCCTAATCTTTACATTCCTACAAATGTTCTTCAACATAAAATCTTAGTTTTAGAAAAGAAGTTAAAGGCAACTCGAAAGAAAGCTCTTGATTATCAAGAAGCTCTTCTTAAGAGTGAGGAAAAATTGGCTAACCAAAGTTTTCAGCAAATTGTAGAATTAACCGTCTACAAAGAAAATTTTGACATGTTTTCAGAAAGATTAAATTTTCATTTAAAAGAGCCAAGAGTTTCTCATTCTACCAATGCATCTCTCACTTCATTTGAAAACGGTAAAGCCAAAGTTAAAATTTCTTCTGTCAGTATTAGAGGTGAGTGCTCAAAACCTTTCAAAGCCAAGGTTTCAAAGATGATTCAAAATCAATCTAAGTCTTCCAAAAAACCCACCCACCAAGTAAAAGGAAAATTTTCAAAGTCTAAGTCTTCCTTTAGTAATGACTCTCATCGTTTTGTTCCTACAGATCATGTGAGAAGAGTGCCCAAAACAACAATGCAAGATTTTTCCAGTTTTTTTTTTGTGAAGAAGACTGTTATGCCAGATGAATTTGTTTCTAGAGATAGGTTGCATGTAATCTCAGAAAATAATATTTGTAACGATGTATCGAATTCTACTTCTTGTTTAAAGTATTCGTTTGGTGACTTGTTTAAATTATGTCCAACTTGTTTTAGACGTCAAGTACCTGAAATGAATGCTTTTGTGCCTTATCCTTTTAAAATAATTCAGAAAAAGAAAATAAAAAATACTGCATCATCAACCACAACAAAACTTGAGACTTGTACTATGCCTAGGCCCAAACCTAAAGCAAATGTAAAACAGGTTTCAAAAAATCCAAAACCAAAGGCAATTTCATCGCCTAAGGCTCCAAAGCCTATTAAATCCAAACACAAATGGATTCAAAAAGGCTCTGCATTTAGTCCACACATAACTTCTAAATGGGTTACTAAGACTGTACACGTGCTATATTCTCCTGGAACACCTAACCCAAAAGGACCCATCCTAAGATGGGTACCCAAATTTGTGTGATTTTAATTTAGATAGTTCTTGGTTACTTCAGATCAAGACCCGCACTTCGATGAATTGGCTTCTAGTTATCTTAGACTAGGACCCGTTTTTCTGCCTGTCGGTTGTGCTTAAATCGACATGTTTGGCTTCTGTGCACTCAGCTCAGGACCCGGTCTAAACTCATCATGTTTTCTGAACATCTCGGTTCAGAACACGATTTGCATGTTAATTTAAGATGGATATGTTTAAAGCCTATAGATTTTCATTGTATGCAATTTTTTTTCAGGAACAAAATCCATCTGGTATATGGATTCGGGTTGCTCAAAACACATGACAGGGAGGAAAGAGTTAATTGTCTAACATAGTAGAACAATATTGTGGGACAGTCAAGTTCGGGAATAATAATTATGCTCAAATCAAAAGATACGGGGATTTGGTCTTAAACAATCTATTCATCAACGATGTTGACTATGTTGAGGGGTTATCTCGTAACTTATTTTGTGTGACACCCACTTGCTTTGATAGTAAAAACGTAATCACCAGGATCGACAAACAACCCAATGAATAAAATGGTAATTGAAATTGAATACTTAAACCAGGATTAAGCAGATCCACACTAAAGCAATGAAAGTACATGTCTACAGTGATTAAGACTATCTATTACATCATCATAATTGTATTACAAGTCATAAATCCCAGCCCAAAGCTACTACGTCAGTGTACCAATAGCTTCTAAGTCTCCGGGATATTGAGGTGAATTGCTTAAGTAGAAGATCCAGCTACACTTTTGCCTTTGCCTGAAAACATGGTGAGTCAACTGTAAGCTAATGCTTAGTGAGATAACATTATGCAAACAACAAATATTTCTTTACAAGCAATGCTTAACCATGGGCAGTGTAAGCCCCATGTATGTGAAAACAGGCAGTGTAAGCCTCAATGTATGTGTAAACCATGCATTGCTAGCATGGGGTTGGCAGTTCAAATGCTGATCGGGGATGTGCCGAACCTGACGGGATAAAGAGTGGGATGATCAGTCCCCGATAGTGGCCTACTGTCAGCCCCAGTCCAGGTCGCATCAGATTGTGAAGTAATGATCATGCAGTGCAAGCATGATGTAAATAGATGCACTTTCAAATGAACGCTGGCTAAGTGTGTGTTACATGTCAAGTACGAGTGTGCATCATAACAACAAATCATGTACGAGTGCCAAATGATGTATATGAACAATTTGAACATGCCATTGAATATATATACATGAATGCAAAAACAATAAATGTTAGAATGACAATCTGTTATTCACAGTGATTGGTATATTGTGACTTCTCTCTGAATCAATGTGTGTTTTGATAACACCACAATGATCTGTAATGTATGTGTAATAGTGAATTTGTGTCAGTATTTGCTTAAAACTTGTATTCTGTAATTTAATTGAAATTCTAATTGAATTCGGACCACATCCGAATTCGGATGGTCCGAAATCCGGAGGATCCGAAATTGGGTCATTGGTCCGAAATGGAGGTGATCCGAAATGTGTGGTCCGAAATTGGCAGGGTCCGAATTAGGTTGGGATCCGAATTGGGATGGACCCGAAATTGTAATTGGTCCGGATTGGGTATGGTCCGAAATGGGTGAACAGGGCCCGAATTCGGAGGGATCCGAATTCGGATGGATCATCAGATTTAATAATTTCCAGATTTTCCAGATTATTCATTCTGGTCAGTTTATGCATGTTTTTGAATCTAGCATTGTAAATATGAACTTATATGCTATCTTTTAACTTAAATAATAACACTAATGTACCAAATTAACCCCATGTTCTTCATTTTGTCGAAGAACACCTACTAAAACACACACAAAATCTCTGAAATCATACTTATACTTTGAATCTGATTCTGAAAATTTGTATACTACAATATCATCAACCGATTTTAACATTTCCACAATTATTTCCAACATGCATCAACATTTGAAACATAGATCTTATGATTCGGTTGTCACTAAAAACCGAACCAAACTTCAAGAATTCGTAAATATGAGCAAACGTTACCTCAAATTGTTTGTTGCAGCAGTTATAGTTCCTAAGTTGCAACATGAATCCAACTTTGACACTTGAAATTGTTGAGTTTTTGGGTGTTCTTGGATTGAAGCCGAGAGAGAGTGAGAGTACGGTTTAGAGAGAGAGAGAGTAGAGAGAGAAGGAGTTGGTGGAAATGAAAGCTTTTCCCCCGTTTTATTTGTCATTTTGACCCAATTGCACATTATACCCCTCAACTTCGTATTTTCTTATATAACTGATAAGGTGACCGAAATTAACTTAACTTGACATAATATCTCATTAATACAACCATTAAGTCCAAATAAAATGTAAATTACAATTAATTAAAAGTAGGGATGTTACAGCATGGGCTCCACCACGCCTATACTTCATCCGCGAAGTCATGCTGCGCTAAACAAACTTGGGTACTTAGTCTTCATGTCTTCTTCTGATTCCCAAGTATGATTAGCTCCCCGATGATGCTTCCACTTGACCAGCACCATCCTGATTTCCTTGTTGCGGAGTTTCTTGACTTCTGTTTCCAAGATGCATTCTGGTTCATCCACGAACCTTAAACGTTCGTCGATCTTTATTTCTGAATGGTCAGTCCATGGTTCCCTCTCGGGCACGAGACTCTTTCTTAAGTATCCAACATGGAAGACCGGGTGAACACCTGACAATTCCTCCGGCAAGTCCAAACGATAGGACTGATTCCCAACTCTTTCTAGTATCTTGAAAGGTCCTATGAACCGAGGCGATAACTTTCCTCGCTTAACAAATCTGGTAACACCTTTCATTGGGGACACCTTCAAGTAGACCCAATCATCTTTTTGAAATTCTAACGCTTTATGACGGCGATCGTGGTAGTTCTTTTGCCGATCTTGCGCCGTTTTCATAAACTGCCGAATGAGTTGGATCTTTTCGTTTGTTTCTTGCAGTAAGGCAGGACCAGCTATTGGAGTTTCTCCTATTTCCCTCCAACAGGTTGGAGCCCTACACTTTATTACATACAGGAATTCGAACGGTGCCATCTTGATTGCGGAATGGTAACTATTGTTGTAGGAGAATTCAACCAATGGGAGGTGATCGTCCCAGTTACCACCCAAATCCATGACACAGGCTCTGAGCATGTCTTCTAGAGTTAAGATTGTTCTTTCACTTTGACCATCAGATTGGGGTCTATAAGCAGTACTCATTGCGATACGAGTACCAAGACCGTTTTGCAATGCAGCCTAGAACTTAGAAGTGAATCTACTATCTCGTTCGGAGACAATAAACTTAGGCACACCATGCCTAATGACGATTTCGTTAACGTAGATCTGGGCAAGACGGACCAATGAGTAAGTCTCTCGGATGGGAATGAAGTGAGCGGATTTTGTCAATCGATCAACAATGACCCAAATCGCATCATGTTGACGACGTGTCTTGGGTAGCTTTGTTATGAAGTCCATAGTAATATGATCCCACTTCCATTCCGGGATAGGAAGAGGTTGCATACTACCATAGGGTTGTTGGTGTTCTGCTTTGACTAGACGACAAGTCCTGCACCTTTCTACAAATTGCCCAACGTCTCTTTTCAACCCTGGCCACCAGAAGTCCGCTTTCAGGTCGTTGTACATTTTTGTGCTCCCAGGGTGAATTGAGAACTAAGATTGGTGAGCTTCTTCAAGAATTACTTCTCGCATGTTCCCGAACTTAGGAACCCAAACTCTGCCGTACACACCTTTGAGTCCAGTTCCATCATTTTGCATTAATGGTAGTTGAATTATGATACTCTCAACCTTTACATTCTCATCTTTTAGAGCTTGCAGTTGAGCAGCTCTTACATCGTCTATAATTGTTGAAGTCAGAATTGTAGAAGTCAAGGCATAACAATACGCCTTGCAGTAAGCTTTTCCACTTAGGGCGTCGGCCACTACGTTGGCCTTCCCTGGATGATAGAGAATTTCGCAATCGTAGTCTTTGATCAGCTCCATTGACCTTCTCTGCCTCATATTCAAGTCCTTCTGACTGAATATATATTTCAAACTCTTGTGGTCGGTGTAGAGCTGCCACTTGGTTCCGTGCAAGTAGTGTCTCCATAACTTGAGAGCGAAAGTCACAGCAGTTAGCTCTAGATCAGGAGTAGAATAATCCTTCTCATGTGGTTTGAGTTGTCTAGAAGCGTATGCTATGACATTTCCTCTTTGCATTAATACCGCTCCCAAACCTATGCCTGATGCATCCGTATAGACAACAAAGTCTTCGTTCCCTTCAGGCAGGGCTAATATTGGTGCTTCACTTAGCAGATTCTTCAGTTTGTCAAAAGCCACTTGCTGTTCTTCTTTCCAAAAGAAGGTTGCGTTCTTGCGAGTAAGCTTTGTAAGCGGAAAGGTGATTTTGGAGAAGTCTTTGATGAATCGGCGGTAATAACCAGCCAATCCAGAAAGCTACGAATTTCTGAGGCGTTGCGAGGTGATTCCCAGTTCTGGATAGCCTCGATCTTTGCAGGATCAATAGCAATCCCAGCACCAGATATCACGTGCCCCAAGAATTGGATCTGAATTGAATATCGAGTAGGTGCAAGTTAACAAAGAGTTCATAAGTGAGTATAAGGATCATGAAATTGTTTGGAATGTTGAGACGTACCTGCCTCGACCAGAATTCACATTTCGAGAATTTGGCATAAAGTCGCTCTTTGCGCAGCAACTCTAGCAATTCTCTCAGATGTGCCGCATGATCCTCTTTGGTTTTAGAATAGATGAGAATGTCATCGATGAACACGATGACAGATTTGTCGAGCATTGGCCGGCAGACTCGATTCATGAGATCCATGAAAGCAGCCGGCGCATTTGTAAGACCGAACGACATTACCAGAAACCCGTAGTGTCCGTAACGAGTTCTGAAAGCCGTCTTTGGAATGTCATCTGGGTGTACTTTGAGCTGATGATAACCCGAACGAAGATCAATCTTCGAGAAGTAGCTTGCGCCTTGTAACTGGTCGAAGAGATCATCAATCCGGGGCAACGGGTACTTGTTTTTAATTGTGACTTTGTTGAGTTCGCGATAATCGATGCACATACGTAAGGTGCCATCTTTCTTTTTAACAAACAACACAGGAGCGCCCCATGGAGAAGAAGTTGGGCGTATGAAACCTTTATCGAGCAACTCCTGTAATTGTTTCATCATTTCCTGCATTTCAGCAGGGGCTAAGCGGTACGGAGACTTTGCTATTGGAGCAGCTCCAGGAACGAGATCGGTGCGGAATTCCACTTGGCGAACAGCTGGCAATCCTGAGATATCTTCTGGAAAGACATCTGGAACTTCGGAAACAACGGGAACGGTGGAAGGAGATTGAACTTCAGCCTTTGCATCGACTGCGTAGGCTAAATATGCAGGACAACCCTTGGCAACATGCTTTCGGGCTTTTGCAATTGAAATAAGGCATAAGTCGCCTTTGTGTCTATCACCATAAATGCAAATGTCTCGGCCCTCGGGAGTGGTAATCTTAATCATCCTTTTCTTGCATACAATCTGGGCCTCATTGTGAACTAACCAGTCCATGCCTACTATAACATCAAATTCCCCGAACTCCATGGGAATTAGATCTATGTTGAACACTACATCTTCTACAAGTAATGTACAATTCCTATATACTTTATCTGCTTTAACTAACATGTTGCTAGCAGTCTCTATATCAAGCACGAATTGTAATTTGGAAGTAGGCATATTGAATTGACGAGCAAATGTAGTGGAGACAAACGAACGATTGACTCCGGAATCAAATAATATACGTGCAGGAATTGAGTTAACATAGAACGTACCAGTGACCACCTCCGGGTCATCCTTTGCTTCTTCAGCTGTGATTTGGAATGCCCTTGTTGGAGCCCTTTGAGATTTATCTCTGCGAGCAGTGGATGCTGCAGAAGATCTTGTCGTTGATTGATGAACATTCTGTTCTCGTGGGGGTTACGGGCAATCCCTTGCAAAATGGCCAAGTCTGTCGCAATTGTAGCATGCATCATCTTTTCATGGACAATGCTCCGAGTGATGACCTTTCTGCCCACAGCAAAAGCAGTACATATCTTGAGTCTTGCACTCCCCAAAGTGCTCTTTTCTGCATCGCCTGCAGTCCCTCATTTCTGAACTGGCCGAAAAGGCCCTTCCCTTCTTGGGTGATGAAGATTGTTGATGGGATTGAGGAGAGAATCGGGATGATCCAGACTCCCGCTGCCTTTTTGGCGGCGACGGTTGAGTCGGTGTTGCAGCGGCTGACCCGATAACATATCCAGACAATAAGACGATATGCTCCACATTCCGAGCAGCCTCAAGCAAACCAGCAAATGTTGTATACCGAACCCCACTCATGGTTCGACGAATTTCATAGACAAGACCGGCCTCAAACCGGGCTATCTTCCTTTCCTCCGTGTCTACTTGATGCGGTGCAAACAGACTTAGTCGGGTGAACTCAACGGCATATTGTGTAACCGTTTTCGTTCCTTGAGTCATGTTCAGAAACTTCGCCTCCAGACGGCGCTTCTCATCAGTAGGACAGTATTGATGAGAAAATACTTCCTTGAACTCGCTCCAGGACATGTGTGACACTACCTCCATCGTCAACATATGTGTCATGGCATCCCACCACATGACTGCGTCCCTTGCCAACATAGCGGTTGCAAAGCGGACCTTGTCCTTTTCAGCGCAGTCGCTGATTCTGAAAGTTCGTTCAGTGGTGGTGATCCATTCCAATGCAGTCACAGCATCTCCAGTTCCATCAAAAGTTACCGCTCCATTACTTTGAAGTCCTTAAACCTACAACCCCTTGATCTGTTAAAAGACCCAGTGTCTTGTCTTTCCTCTTGATCATCTTGTTGTTGCTCTTTGTTCTTCCTTTTGTCAGCCTTTCTCTTGGCTTCGGCCTTATCCCTGGCCCTTTACTGGTCAGCAAATGACTGAGCCTGCTCAGCCATTCGTTTGGATTGTAGGTCATTGTTTTGTTCAATAAGAGCTTGCATCATCTGGAACATTTGCTGAGGAGTCATATCGTCTCCTGACATGTTCTGAAATATAACAATTTATATTTAGAACATTTATTTGTAAGTCCTAAGTGTTTACAATTACCCTTTATTTGTCCCCGTGTGCATGTCAATCCTATCTTAGTTCAGATCATTTCCTAGGAGTTCATTCTAATATCATAACCTATGTTTGAGTCCAAGTCCTCGCGGACACTTGAAACCTCAAACTAATTCTCTGATACCAAAACCTGTGACACCCTCTTGCTTTGATAGTGTAAATGTAATCACCCGGATCGACAAACAACCCAATGAATAAAATGATAACTGAAATTGAATACTTAAATCAGGATTAAGCAGATCCACACTAAAGCAATGAAAGTACATGTCTACAGTGATTAAGACTATCTATTACATCATCATAATTGTATTACAAGTCATAAATCCCAGCCCAAAGCTACTACGTCAGTGTACCAATAGCTTCTAAGTCTCCGAGATATTGAAGTGAATTGCTAAAGTAGAAGATCCAGCTACACTTTTGCCTTTGCCTGAAAACATGGTGAGTCAACTGTAAGCTAATGCTTAGTGAGATAACAGATTATGCAAACAACAAATATTTCTTTACAAGCAATGCTTAACCATGGGCAGTGTAAGCCCCATGTATGTGAAAACAGGCAGTGTAAGCCTCAATGTATGTGTAAACCATGCATTGCTAGCATGGGGTTGGCAGTTCAAATGCTGATCGGGGATGTGCCGAACCTGACGGGTTAACGAGTGGGATGATCAGTCCCCGACAGTGGCCTGCTGTCAGCCCAGTCCAGGTCGCATCAGATTGTGAAGTAATGATCATGCAGTGCAAGCATGATGTAAATATATGCACTTTCAAATGAACGCTGGCTACATGTGTGTTAAATGTCAAGTACGAGTGTGCATCATAACAACAAATCATGTACGAGTGCCAAATGATGTATATGAACAATGTGAACATGCCATTGAATATATAAACATGAATGCAAAAACAATAAATGTTAGAATGACAATCTGTTACTCACAGTGATTGGTATATTGTGACTTGTCTCTGAATCAATGTGTGTTTTGATAACACCACAATGATATGTAATGTACGTGTAATAGTGAATTTGTGTCAGTAATTGCGTAAAACTTGTATTCTGTAATTTAATTGAAATTCTAATTGAATTCGGACCACATCCGAATCCGGATGGTTCGAAATTGGGTCTTTGGTCCGACATTGAGGTGATCCAAAATGTGTGGTCCGAAATTGGCAGGGTCCGAATTAGGTTGGGATCCGAATTGGGATGGATCCGAAATTGTAATTGGTCCGGATTAGGTATGGTCCGAAATGGGTGAACAGGGCCCGAATTTGGAGGGATCCGAATTCGGATGGATCATCAGATTTAATAATTTCCAGATTTTCCAGATTATTCATTCTGGTCAGTTTATGCATGTTTTTGAATCTAGCATTGTAAATATGAACTTATATGCTATCTTTTAACTTAAATAATAACACTAATGTACCAAATTAACCCCATGTTCTTCATTTTGTCGAAGAACACCTACTAAAACACACACAAAATCTCTGAAATCATACTTATACTTTGAATCTGATTATGAAAATTTGTATACTACAATATCATCAACCGATTTTAACATTTCCACAATTATTTCCAACATGCATCAACATTTGAAACATAGATCTTATGATTCGGTTTTCACTAAAAACCGAACGAAACTTCAAGAATTCGTAAATATGAGCAAACGTTACCTCAAATTGTTTGTTGCAGCAGTTATAGTTCCTAAGTTGCAACTTGAATCCAACTTTTACACTTGAAATTGTTGAGTTTTTGGTGTTCTTGGATTGAAGCCGAGAGAGAGTGAGAGTACGGTTTAGAGAGAGAGTGTAGAGAGAGAAGGAGTTGGTGGAAATGAAAGCTTTTCCCCCTTTTTATTTGTCATTTTGACCCAATTGCACATTATACCCCTCAACTTCGTATTTTCTTATATAATTGATAAGGTGACCGAAATTAACTTAACTTGACATAATATCTCATTAATACAACCATTAAGTCGAAATAAAATGTAAATTACAATTAATTAAAAGTAGGGATGTTAAAGCATGGGCCCCACCACGCCTATACTTCGTCCGCAAAGTCATGCTCGCAAAATAAACTTGGGTACTTAGTCTTCGTGTCTTCTTCTGATTCCCAAGTATGATTAGCTCCCCGATGATGCTTCCACTTGACCAGCACCATCCTGATTTCCTTGTAGCGGAGTTTCTTGACTTTTGTTTCCAAGATGCATTCTGGTTCATCCACGAACCTTAAACGTTCGTCAATCTTTATTTCTGAATGGTCAGTCCATGGTTCCCTCTCGGGCACGAGACTCTTTCTTAAGTATCCAACATGGAAGACCGGGTGAACACCTGACAATTCCTCCGGCAAGTCCAAACGATAGGACTGATTCCCAACTCTTTCTAGTATCTTGAAAGATCCTATGAACCGAGGCGATAACCTTCCACGCTTAACAAATCTGGTAACACCTTTCATTGGGGACACCTTCAAGTAGACCCAATCATCTTTTTGAAATTCTATCGCTTTATGACGGCGATCGTGGTAGTTCTTTTGCCGATCTTGCGCCGTTTTCATAAACTGCCGAATGAGTTGGATCTTTTCGTTTGTTTCTTGCAGTAAGGCAGGACCAGCTACTGGAGTTTCTCCTGTTTCCCTCCAACAGGTTGGAGTACTACACTTTCTTCCATACAGGAATTCGAACGGTGCCATCTTGATTGCGGAATGGTAACTATTGTTGTAGGAGAATTCAACCAATGGGAGGTGATCGTCCCAGTTACCACCCAAATCCATGACACAGGCTCTGAGCATGTCTTCTAAAGTTAACATTGTTCTTTCACTTTGACCATCAGATTGGGGTCTATAGGCAGTACTCATTGCGATACGAGTACCAAGACCGTTTTGCAATGCAGCCTAGAAATTAGAAGTGAATCTACTATCTCGGTCGGAGACAATAGGCTTAGGCACACCATGCCTAATGACGATTTCGTTAACGTAGATCTGGGCAAGACGGTCCAATGAGTAAGTCTCTCGGATGGGAATGAAGTGAGCGGATTTTGTCAATCGATCAACAATGACCCAAATGGCATCATGTTGACGACGTGTCTTGGGTAGCTTTGTTATGAAGTCAATAGTAATATTATCCAACTTCCATTCCGGGATAGGAAGAGGTTGCATACTACCATAGGGTTGTTGGTGTTCTGCTTTGACTAGACGACAAGTCACACACCTTTCTACAAATTGCCCAACGTCTCTTTTCAACCCTGGCCACCAGAAGTCCGCTTTCAGGTCGTTGTACATTTTTGTGCTCCCAGGGTGAATTGAGAACTTAGATTGGTGAGCTTCTTCCAGAATTACTACTCGCATGTTCCCGAACTTAGGAACCCAAACTCTGCCGTACACACCTTTGAGTCCAGTTCTATCATTTTGCATTAATGACAGTTGAATTCTGATATTCTCATCCTTTAAATTCTCATATTTTAGAGCCTGCAGTTGAGTAGCTCTTACATCGTCTATAATTGTTGAAGTCAGAATTGTAGAAGTCAAGGCATAACAATACGCCTTGCAGTAAGCTTTTCTACTTAGGTCGTCGGCCACTACGTTGGCATTCCCTGGATGATAGAGAATTTCGCAATCGTAGTCTTTGATCAGCTCCATTGACCTTCTCTGCCTCATATTCAAGTCCTTCTGACTGAATATGTATTTCAAACTCTTGTGGTCAGTGTAGAGCTGACACTTGGTTCCGTACAAGTAGTGTCTCCATAACTTGAGAGCGAAAGTCACAGCAGTTAGCTCTAGATCAGGAGTAGAATAATCCTTCTCATGTGGTTTGAGTTGTCTAGAAGCGTATGCTATGACATTTCCTCTTTGCATTAATACCGCTCCCAAACCCATGCCTGATGCATCCGTATAGACAACAAAGTCTTCGTTCCCTTCAGGCAGGGCTAATATTGGTGCTTCACTTAGCAGATTCTTCAGTTTGTCAAAAGCCACTTGCTGTTCTTCTTTCCAAAAGAAGGTTGCGTTCTTGCGAGTAAGCTTTGTAAGCGGAACGACGATTTTGGAGAAGTCTTTGATGAATCGGCGGTAATAACCAGCCAATCCCAGAAAGCTACGAATTTCTGAGGCGTTGCGAGGTGATTCCCAGTTCTGGATAGCCTCGATCTTTGCAGGATCAACAGCAATCCCAGCACCAGATATCACGTGCCCCAAGAATTGGATCTGAATTGAATATCGAGTAGGTGCAAGTTAACAAAGAGTTCATAAGTGGGTATAAGGATCATGAATTTGTTTGGAATGTTGAGACGTACCTGCCTCGACCAGAATTCACATTTCGAGAATTTGGCATAAAGTCGCTCTTTGCGCAGCAACTCTAGCAATTCTCTCAGATGTGCCGCATGATCCTCTTCGGTTTTTGAATAGATGAGAATGTCATCGATGAACAAGATGACAGATTTGTCGAGCATTGGCCGGCAGACTCGATTCATTAGATCGATGAAAGCAGCCGGCGCATTTGTAAGACCGAACGGCATTACCAGAAACTCGTAGTGTCCGTAACGAGTTCTGAAAGCCGTCTTTGGAATGTCATCTGGGTGTACTTTGAGCTGATGATAACCCGAACGAAGATCAATCTTCGAGAAGTAGCTTGCGCCTTGTAACTGGTCGAAGAGATCATCAATCCGGGGCAACGGGTACTTGTTTTTAATTGTGACTTTGTTGAGTTCGCGATAATCGATGCACATACGTAAGGTGCCATCTTTCTTTTTAACAAACAACACAGGAGCGCCCCATGGAGAAGAACTTGGGCGTATGAAACCCTTGTCGAGCAACTCCTGTAATTGTTTCATCATTTCCTGCATTTCATCATGGTCTAAGCGGTACGGAGCCTTTGCTATTGGAGCAACTCCAGGAACGAGATCGATGCGGAATTCCACTTGGCGATCAGGTGGCAATCCCGAGATATCTTCTGGAAAGACATCTGGAAGTTCGAAAACAACGGGAACGGTGGAAGGAGATTGAACTTCAGCCTTTGCATCGACTGCGTAGGCTAAATATGCAGGACAACCATTGGCAAGATGCTTTCGGGCTTTTGCAATTGAAATAAGGCATAAGTCGCCTTTGTGTCTATCACCATAAATGCAAATGTCTCAGCCCTCGGGAGTGGTAATCTTAATCATCCTTTTCTTGCATACAATCTGGGCCTCATTGTGAACTAACCAGTCCATGCCTACTATAACATCAAATTCCCCGAACTCCATGGGAATTAGATCTATGTTGAACACTACATCTTCTACAAGTAATGTACAATTCCTATATACTTTATCTTCTTTAACTAACATGTTGCTAGCAGTCTCTATATCAAGCACGAATTGTAATTTGGAAGTAGGCATATTGAATTGACGAGCAAATGTAGTGGAGACAAACGAACGATTGACTCCAGAATCAAACAATATACGTGCAGGAATTGAGTTAACATAGAACGTACCAATGACCACCTCCGGGTCATCCTTTGCTTCTTCAGCTGTGATTTGGAATGCCCTTGTTGGAGCCCTTTGAGATTGATCTCTGCGAGCAGTGGATGCTGCAGAAGATCTTGTCGTTGATTGTTGAACATTCTGTTCTCGTGGGGGTTTCGGGCATTCCCTTGCAAAATGGGCAACTCTGTGGCAATTGTAGCATGCATCATCTTTTCGTGGACAATGCTCCCAGTGATGACCTTTCTGCCCACAGCAAAAGCAGTACATATCTTGAGTCTTGCACTCCCCAGAGTGCGCTTTTCTGCATCGCCTGCAGTCCCTCATTTCTGAACTGGCCGAAAAGGCCCTTCCCTTCTTGGGTGATGAAGATTGTTGATGGGATTGAGGAGAGAATCGGGATGATCCAGACTCCCGCTGCCTTTTTGGCGGCGACGGTTGAGTCGGTGTTGCAGCGGCTGACCCGATAACATATCCAGACAATAAGACGATATGCTCCACATTCCGAGCAGCCTCAAGCAAACCAGCAAATGTTGTATACCGAACCCCACAAATGTTGTATACAAGACATCCTCAGTGGCATCGAACTAATAAACGAAAGGCTACACAACAGGCAAGTGACTCAACGATTCGATGCCGTCCTTGTCCTCAGAGAAAGTACTGATCATGCCCGTCATCATCCACAGTGATTGAAAAGGGGGAGCATTTTAGACTTTAAATATCGATCATGTGGAATTTATTTTGTAATAATAAGTTAGTTTTATTTCCATGTAGTTTATTTCTAGTATTTCCTTTTATTTGTAATTTACTTTAGTGATTTTTGAAATTAGAGGGCGCAGATGGTAATTGTTTCATAGTTGTAATAAATATTTAAGGACAAGATTGTCGTATTCCCTTTTGTGCAATCATACGGTCGCCACATTTCTTGACAATATTCTCTCATTATTCATATACAGAAATTGAGTGCTATCATTCTTTTTGCTTGGATTTTGTACTGAAATCAATAGATTGTGTGCTGATTATCGTTGGGACGAGTATAACAATATTCCATCTCTTTCTTCTTCATCTTGAAGTTATGGGCTCTCAGCATCCCAGTAACTTCCTCAAGAGAAAGAGTATCTAAGTTCTCTTGATCATGCTTCAACAGAGTAGTGTACATCTCCCACTTTGACGGCAAAGCATCTAGCAGTTTGTCAATCTTCTCTGATTCTTTATAATCAACTTTGTGATTATCTAGTTCAGTCAGAATATGATAAAATCGGTGTGATCACTTCATCTTGACTTTCATTCTTCAAGCACTTAAAGATTTCAAACTGTTGCTTCAGCAAGTCAGTTCTTCCCTTCTTTACTTGAGGATTTCCCTCATACCTTCTTTCCAAAGCCTCCAAAAGTTCTTTTGAGGTTCGGTAA
Organism: Centrapalus pauciflorus; assembly: GCA_020465985.1. NCBI lineage: Eukaryota > Viridiplantae > Streptophyta > Magnoliopsida > Asterales > Asteraceae > Centrapalus > Centrapalus pauciflorus. The sequence continues at coordinate 97,603 of JAANYP010004306.1, forward strand.
TGTTTGAATGTATGTAGAATTTCCAGTGGCAGAGACATCTTAATTGAAAATAAAGCTCGATTCTCAGCTTCATAAATGTTCTTATCCTCATCCTTCATCCGTTGATAGGTAAGAACCTTCATCCTGCCCTCAAGCTCCTGTGTTGGAGGCACATACCTTTCATCGATACATATCCACATTCGCATGTCATTGTATCGAGCGAAGTCTGCAAACATATCCTTCCACCAATAATAATCTTCAATCGTCATGAGTTTTGGTGGGGAATTCGATTTACCCACTTCATGATCCATTTCCATGAATCTGTGTGGACTTGTCATTCTCGAAAGCTTTTGTCCAAAATGAATTTTAAATAAGTTCATAGGAACTTATAATAAATTTGTACGAAGTTACAACTAATATCGTTTTACCAAATTAAATTCGTTTGAAATCAAGTTCGTGATTCAAAATGTCGTGATGCCTAAGTTCGTGAATCCCTAGTTCCTGACAACTTCGTGACTTAAGTTCGTACGAACTTATTGAGCCTGTAAGGTCTGCTCTCTAAGGATCTTATCTTGACATGACACCTTCCAACGAATGCGGAATCCTCGTTAGTGGCTTGACGGAAAGACCACGCACACCGAAACGCGAAGACTAGCACGGTGATAGACGAATAACGGATCTTCCCAACACGGTGATTCTCTCCACACGAAACTCTCTGATTGCTAGCAAGTTCGAGATCGCCCTTTTTCTTAAACTCTCTGAAATCTGCAAAAGTCTAATAATTAATCGAATTAATCCTTAATTATACTGACTGGTTCGACTTTGTCTAGGACAAGTTTGAACTTGGCCCAAGGCCTTTTTCGAACTTGTCCTATTAACAAATTCGAATCTGACTTCAAACTTATGTTTAAACTTTATGTTTGAACTTATTGTAATACGTTACCCTAAGTTCAAACATACAAACAATCAATATCAAACACATATAAACAAACATATGTCAAACACTTTTTTAATATTTAATAGCAAGTAAATTGACTTACACGAAATGCTATCTATACTTAGACTGCTATCGTCACACAGAACGTACTAACAGACGCCCCCTTGATGATAACTTCTAACTATTTACATTTTGTCTAACTACTATGCTTATTTAAAATGCTACCAGCATAAGGTCCCTGTTCAACGCAAACCTTGACCACATTCTGATACTTTTTGGCTTTAGACTCCATATGTGCATCACAAGAGATTTCATGGACATGAAGTATATGTAGATCATCTTTGGACAAGTTGACCAGGTGCAATGGATCGTACACTCTCAGAATCACTTTTTCTTCGAGGTCTTCCATCACTGCTTCACCTGTCTCATATTCAACATACCACCAGTTGTGGTTTCTCAACACATCTTGAGGCATAGGCTTCGGAGGAACTTTCTTTAAGCATCTAACTGGCTTGTAGTGTATTTTCATCCACGGTATTCCAGTTAGAGTATCAATTCGTGTATGGTCCATAACTATTTTGCCTATTCGTGGGTTTAGCCTTTCAAACTTCCTAGACCTCCCTTCCTTTCTGATAATCTTGACAATTATTTCAGCATAGGGATCGTCTCCGATGTTAACGAGCTCTTTCCACGCTAATGCCTTTATCTCAACTTTAGGCAGTGAATTGAAATCCTTCAATCTTCTCCTTAGATATTGAAGGCCATCCTTTCTCTTACTGATAAAAAGCCACAGTTCTCGATCAAAGAACCAGCTAAGAATGCTCCCGGAAAGCTTTCCAGCACTAGGCACATTCATCTTTTCCTTACATGACACAGCCTTCTTCTCTGCCCTGAAACACAACTTTTTCTGTTCTTCAGCAGTCAGCTTCCTATCAGGCTCTTCAACTTCTGATTCAACATTTAAAGCGTCTTTAAATTCTTCGATGTCAATCATATTTTGTTCTTCCTAACAATTTCATCAACTTCATCTTCCTCATCATCTAATACCTCATCATCAGATTTCCATTCAGGTATGTCTTCTGGAACGAACTCACCTTCTTCTAAATCTTCCATCTCGTCCTCAAAATCAAACAATGTTTCTTCTTCTTCTATGTTCATCAAAGCTTCTATAATTTCGCTCTCCATGACATTAGAAGATTCACTTTCAGCTCTTTCCATTAAAGACTGACTCGGCTCCCCCTGAACTGATGCTCGCTGAGCAGTCGAAAAATCTGCTAGCTTACCTTCTATTCTTGCCTCAGGATCATTGTCTTCATCATCTTCTCTCCTTATCACCTCAACTTCTTTGCAGCTTGTCTTCCCCTGAGCTTGAAGATTTTTCAGTAACTGCTCTACGAGGGACTTCATTGATTTAATCTCAGACGCTTGATCAGTAACAGTTGTTTTTAGTTCTGCATTCTCCTGATCAAGTCTGGCGTTATGCAATTGAAGCTCTTTGACTGTTGTTGTAAGCTTGAAGATTTGGACTGTCTGGAAATCTACTTTGCTCCTTAGCTCTGTGAATCACTGGTTTTCAGTGAATGTGGACGATGTGGATTGAACGGATGTAATTGGTGATGGTGTAATGGATGGTTGAACAGCAGGAATCTCAGGCTCTGGAGCAGAAGCGGATGAAGCTCCCTGCATAAGACGATGTCACTTCGCCCTCTGCCTAGGGACTAGAAGAGTTGGATCTTCTGCCTCAAAATCAGAATCATCAATATCTGATTCTCTAGCCACTCTCTTTCCTTCCTCTCTTTCACTGACCACGATTCTTGATCCATATTTGCCGATTCTGGCAGCTGGATCAACACGCTCTGTCACTGCTTCCTGTACTTCTACTTCTTCCACTTCTTCCGCCTCAGACTCAGAGGTGGTCATAGCTTGACTTTCTTCCTCAGCCTGTGCTTCTGCTTCTTCTCCTAGGACATCAGAGTCCATTTCATCATTCTGTTGTGGCTGATATTCATCTATGTCTCTAAAAAGATCATCGTAATCAGCTGGAGGCTCCAAGATAGTATCAATTAGCTCAGCAGTAATATCTTCTTGTGCCTGAGAACCATGTGCCCAAATTTCCTCTAGAATCTCTACTCGAGGATCAACTTCTGGGGCCACGCCTGAAGGGCCCGCAGCATCCGATGATGGACCTGCTGTCGATGATTCCTCAATTCTGCTTGAGCTTGGCCTCGAAGCCTGAATCGGTCTATCCTGAGCTCTTTGCCTCCTGCGAGGTTGCAGTTGAGGTCGTTGCTATTGTTGTGGCTGTTGTTACTGTTGCTGCACTGGCTGCGGCTGAGGCCCTTCTCCAGCCCAGTTCTCCCCTTCTGGGGCCACAAACTCTGGATCTACCACTGCACCAAAGAAACGTGCATCAAGTGGTCTGATCTACTCAGCCCTACGGGCATTGTATGACTGGTAGTCAGCAAAAAATACGTTTATCTATTACTGCCACACTTTGAATATCTGGAAGCTGTGGCAGATTTGGCAAAAAGTGACGGATCAGCATCATCACAAAGCGCGGATACGTCAAAAATCTTTCACGCGCTGGAGTCGTTATCTGATGAACAAACTCCGCAAAGAACATCTCTGAATAGCTAAAACTCTTATTATACACCAAGGCAATCATAGCCGACTGCATCTTGGATACGATATAGTCAAAACCCGCCTTTTTCGGTGCAAAGCACACCATAATCACGTGCGCCAGGTACCTCCACTGGCCTACAAACCACTCTTCATATAAGAAGCTTTAGCGATATCGAGTCCATAACCCATGCTCAAAAAGGACGCTTGCCTTATGTTCAACGTGAAATCGATTTACTCTGCCTCTTGTTCTAAGTCCCGAGTTGCAAAATCTGATGTTGCATGTCAGCTGGAAAACACTATTGGCTGCCCGCCAACCCTTGTCCTTAAGACTGTCGGTGTCACCGTACAATCAACCTGTAAGTGATCCCAGAATTACCTAACATACGGCAATATTATTGCACATTATGTGATAGTGCATACGAGACCCTGGAGTGTGCCAAAAACTCCACCATTTGCCTAAAGGCCTGAGCTTCGGGAAGCTCTCTGTCTGGCGATATTACCATATTATGCTTCTGGAAAAATGCTCTTTCACCCATATTCGCACATTAAACATTAACATATATTAGAACTGAAAAATAAAAATGAAACTTGTTTAAATTCGAATTTGTTTTATTTTGAACTTACGTAAGTCCAAAATCCAACACATTTGAATTTCTACAAGTTTGAATTTAAAATTATGCAAACATTTTCAAATTAAAAAATAGATTCGAAGGACATGTTCGAATTTGACTGAATTCGAGTTTGTTGACAAATTCAAATTTACTGACAAATTCGAACATGATGAACATGTTCGAATTCGGTCACTTTCGAACACAAATCCATGATTATAACCCCATTTGACTTAGAAATTAGTATCATCTAGTCCTATTAGGTTCTAATCGAAGATGTATGTGATTTATTTGAAGTTTCACCAGTTAAAACTTGTGATTTTGAATCACAAAGGTTAAAACCCAAAAACTTCAAAAATTTGTCGATTTTTGCTATAAATGAGTCCTAGGATACCTAAATCTTGTATAATCTTGATGTTTATACCTAGATTTGTAAGTAGATTCGAACACAAAGGAGCAAAACTTCGAGAAATAGTGCAAGATTCGAAAACGGTAAACTCGAATATAAGTTCGAAATCGTAGTGGGCAAGTTCGAAGTAATGGAATCGAAGGTAAGTGACATAAATGAGTCACTGTTGACCTTTATATACTAACCACATTCGAACTTGTTCTTAAATTCGAATTTTCTTACAGTTTCGAATGTTAATTCGACTTTGTCTTAAATTCGAACATAATTGAAAATTTTGAAAATCTTTGAATAAAATTCAACTTTTTCAAACTTTTCCAACTTTTTAACCTTTTTCGTGCAACGACACAAACTTTGCAAAATTATTCACACAAAGCGATAGATTTTCATGCAATGTATGTTTATTCAACTAAAAATGCATCCTTAGTAACTTTGACCTTTTTCCTAAAAAGAAAAATAAAATAAAATAAAATAAAATAAAGTAAAATAAAACAAAATAAAACAAAATAAAATTTTGAATAAAATTTAAACTTAAACTACTCTAAAATACTTTTAAAATATACATCCTACACTAACAGAATACTTTTGGCGAGAAAGTCAAAGAATGGTTCAATCAGATAGCGGTGTCAAATACGCACTTTCAGTATTGGACTCTCACACTTAGGAATTTTTGATTCCTTGATTGTTTGTCGTGACACACATTTCTAGGAGATTGTTGGTATTATTTTCCATTTAAACATGTTACACTTTGGAATATCCCTATGCCTTTTTATTTATCAAGAAACTACCTTACGTGTCTCATACTTAGACATACTTTTATGATCAAGGCATACACACAATGAATATAATTTTTCGGTATTGCAAATTTTCTTTAAAAGGCAAACGTCGGACACAGTTCTGTATCTACATACAACAGAGTGTCTTAGTTTGTCTTAAAGTTTATCTTAAAGCAATCAAAACAGCGGTGACAGGTCTGTACCGACGTAAAACAAAGCGACTTATCTTGCTAACTCGAGTCAAACCAGAGGCAACAGTTCTGTACTTACGTACAACAAAGTTACTTGTTTTGACTCTCAATTTACTATCATGATTTTTCTATTCTTTTTTTTTTCTTTAAGATGTATCTGATGTGGCTATACATCCCCCAGAAAATTTGCATACCTCATTTAGAATCAATGTGTGTATGTCTCTAACATAAAAATTAAGACCATTTGGTCATACATCTAAGTTAGTGACACGTCTGACTTTTTCTTGAATATTTTATTAGCTTTTGAGATTCCCTTTGTGTATTATGCCTACCAACACATCAAACTAGAAAATGTATATCACTTAGAGTTTAAGGTGCCTTATGTGTGAAAGCTTAACACTTAGAGATTGTATCGACTGTGCTAATTTTTGTCACTTTGAACCTATGTATCTAAGACTTAACTCATTTTCTAATATTCTCCTTTTTTTTAGTTTTTTTTATTGGTTTTCTCTCTTTTTTCTTTTGTTTTTCATAAATAAGAGTAAGAAAGTAAACTAACCTACTAACTTACTATAAAAGGAAAGAAATTCTACTAAGCTACTAAACTTACTATAAAAAGAAAGAAATTTTACTGCTCTAAAAAAAAAATAATTCTACTAAGGTCAAGTTACTTTGGATTACGCATTCCGTTTAGTTAAACTAACAACTCAAAATGTGACTTATCAAAATCTTTGGTAAATAAATCAGCATTATTATCTTCCATTGCCACTTTTACCAGCTTGATTAAGTTCTTTTCAGCACAATCACGTATAAAATGGTGTCTTATGTCTATGTGCTTGGTTTTACTGTGTTTAACTGGATTATTGGTTATAGCAATAGTAGACTGGTTATTTATCCTAATAGCAGTATGAGTATAAGTCAAACCATAATCCCACAATTGTTGTTGAATCCACAAAACCTGTGAACAGCAACTACCAGTAGCAACATATTCGGCCTCGCACGTTGACACGGCTACCGAAGTCTGTTTCTTGCATTGCCAGGAAACGAGTCTCCCTCCAAGGAACTGACAACCTCCAGTTGTTGACTTCCGGTTTAAGCTGCAACCTCCATAGTCTGAATCCGTGAATGCTTCCAATTCCAGATCACCATCCACGTGATACCAAAGTCCCAGCTTCGGTTTCGACTTGAGGTATCTCAGAATCCGCTTCACAGCTTTCATGTGCATCTCTTTTGGATTAGCTTGAAACCTAGCACAAATACACACAACAAACATTATGTCAGGTCTAGAAGCAGTTAAATACATAAGTGATCCAATCATGGCCCGATATAACGTCGGATCCATATCGGTATTACTTTCGGTACCCGGTCCGAGATTATGATTCACTTGAATCGGCGTGCTGAAGTGAGCCGTCAGTTTTGTTCCTTCCATCTCGAAGCGCTCTAGAATGTCGTAGACATACTTCGTCTGATGGATAAACATACCCTCCTTCCTCTGTTCAACTTGCAAAACCAGAAAAAAGTTTAACTCACCCATACCACTCATCTCAAACTTAGACTACATCACCTTCTCAAAGTCTTTGCACATCTGCTCATCTGATGACCCGAAAATGATATCATCGACATACACTTGTACCAAGATGAAATGTTCACCCTTCCTCTTCACAAACAACGTACTATCAATTCTCCCTCTTTCAAACCCGTTGTCTAAAAGATGAGTAGATAGTGCCTCGTACCACGCCCTTGGTGCTTGATGTAGTCCATACAAAGCCTTATCTAAACGATACACTCTGTCTGGATACTTTGGATCTGTAAACCCGGGCAGTTTTTCAACGTACACCAGTTCCTTCACTTTGCCATAGAGAAAAGCACTCTTTACGTCAAGTTCATAAACTTTAAAGCCTTTGAAGGACGCAAAGGCTAGAAACAAACGGATTGCTTCAAGCCTTGCCACTAGCGCAAATACTTCATTGTAATCGATTCCTTCCTTGTTGCGAGTCACTATACCCCGATCATCTCTCTTGCACTTAAAAACCCACTTGGTTCGTATTGCAACTTCTCCTCGAGGTAACGGAACTAAGTCCCACACTTCAAGTTTTCTGAATTGTGACAGTTCTTCCTGCATCGCTTCAACACAAGAATTGTCTTTCTGTGCCATTTGCACATTCTTCGGCTCTACTTGCGAGATGAAACATGAGTACAAGCAAGTGTGAAAAGCCTCGGAGTCATTGATCATCGACTACAACACTGTGTTGTTATTCAAACTACTCCTAGTCCTCACACCAACGTTCGGATTTCCTATGATACTCTCAACTGGATGATCCTTATTAATCCTTGATGTTTCTATCTCATCAACCCTAAGATTATCTCCTAAATTTGATCCTATCTCACCTAACGGGGGAACGACTTCAGACTCTACATTTTCTTCCTCATGAACACTGTCTTCAGAGTTAGAACTTGTTGTCTGATTTTCGTTTATAGGCAACTCAGAATCATTTTCTGATGGAGATCTCTCTTCTTTCGTTGTAGGCTCGGAAGTTGATGGAAAGGTCGTCCTCGAGAAACTTTGACCCTCGTCATTCAGATTTAATGACGACAAGTCCTGTTCGATTGTACCTACATTTCCATCCAAAGGAATGTTAAATGATTCGAACAGTTTGTCATAAACAAAAATCCATTCCGGACCAGTTTGGGGTTCATGTGTATAACTAGTTACATCAATATTATACACAATCTCTACTTAACCATTAGATTTGTTAAAAACCCGTTTGCTTGATGAGTTCGGCACATAACCTAGGAAATAACCTTCGTCAGCCTTTTCACCAAACTTAGGTTGATGTTTTGTTTTCATTAACGTACATCGTACCCCAAATGGTTCGAAGCCAGTTAAATTTGGTGGCCTTTTATTCAAAACATCATAACAGGTTTTGTTTAAGGATTTGACAGTAAGGACCCGATTTAAAACATGACAAGCGGTATTCACTGCCTCCCCCCAAAACATGGTAGGAAGCTTTGAATCCGAGAGCATGGTCCTTGCTGCCTCAATCAAAGTCCTGTTTTTCCGTTCGGCCACCCCATTTTGTTGTGGCTCATATGGTGCACTAAATTGATGCACTATGCCATTTGATAGGCAATATACACCAATAACCGTGTTTTTAAATTCCGTTCCGTTATCACTCCTGATACGTTTTACCCGCGTCCCATAGGTGTTTTCCACTTGGTCTAAGAACCCGATTAGTTTGGCAGCTGTCTCGTCCTTCGTACCTAAAAAAGAAAACCCATGAAAATCGTGAGTAATCATCAGTAATAACTAAACCTATACTCCTTTTGTTGATTGGTCCGAACAGGTCCATATGCAACAAATCGAACGTGGCAGCTATAGAGTTCTGAGTCTTGGACTTGTGTGCCTTCTTGTGTTGTTTTCCTTTCTTGCACGGTACACACTTGTCTTCAAATTGAAAACTCTTCATCGAAACACCTTGCACCAATCCATTTTTCGTAATGTAATTCATTTTTCTCAGGTGCAAGTGTGTCATGCGTCTGTGCCACAAAACTGATTCAGTCTCTGAAGCTTTTGATAGTAGACATATTGGTCCCATCAAAGATTCCGGTTTATTCATGTCTAGCATGTACAGGTCATTCTTCCTTGGGGCCCTAATCAGTATCCATTCTTCAGGTACTTTGAATCCCGGTTTCAGCACTAACGCCTCATTATCAGTGAAAAGAACCAAGTTCTTCTTATCACAGATTTGAGATACACTTATGAGATTGTGAACCAGTTTATCAACGTGATAAACTTGATCCAGATTGATAGTCCCATTAGTGACCACTCCAGTACCGGTGATATTTCCTCCTTTATTTCCAGCGAACGATACAAATCCTCTATTCCCTCCCTTGAAGTCTGCGAGTAGACTTCTTTCCCCAGTCATGTGCCTAGAGCAACCACTGTCGACGAACCATTTGTTGTTTGGACCTGTAGTTATCTCCTGCACATGAAAGAAAAGAGGTTAGTTAACACGGGGAACCCAAGCCATGACTGACTTGGTAATACCATTGTCGTTCACATACTTGAACTCTTTCAAATACCCATCTCTCCTTTCAGGTGCCATAGGTGTTTAATTTAGACCCTGTTGTGATGCAGATTGATTTAAGTTCACTTTCTGCCTTTGTGTAGGTATTTGTTGTGGAGCCCTTGAATAATTTCGATTATAAAGCGTTTCTAAGTGATATCCCTGGGCTTTACCTGGTGTTTGATGTATTATAGGAGTGTGTGACCTAACCGGAGTGTAAGATCTTTTAGGTGTAGTACTCCTATAATTTTGTTGAGGTCCTTACCTAGTTTGATTAGGGACTCTATTCGGTGAATTAGTTCTAACCACATCATTGGGTCGACCTGACACAGGTGTTTGTTTCACAGCACTTTTTGGTGTGGCTTGCACAATTTTCTCAGTCTTATGAGAACCACTTGTGCTTGCTACACTTGGAGAAGGTTTATGTTGTTCCGACTTTCCAATTTTAGGTGTAGAGTCTACCTTCCTATGTGGACAACTAGAAGCAATATGTCCCTTTTCATGACATCTAAAGCAAGACATTTTGTCAATCGACTTCTTATGCGTTCCCTTTGACTTAGGTGTCTCACTAGTGTCTTGTTCTTTCGTCTCAACTATAGTGACTGTTTCCTCCTCTTGATTATTAAAGTCAATTTTGGCTTCTCCTACAGGCTTATCACTAGAAGATGGCACAAATTTGACTTTCTTAATCTTGATATTATTACTAGTCACCTTAGTTTCTTTTTCCTTAACTGATTCAGACATAGGTTCAGGTGCTACCTCTGATTCAACTGGTTTTTCAGTCTTTTCCTGAGGCTGAGGCACATAGTTATCATTTAAAGGTGGAGGACTCTCATTATATCCTAAACCTACAGGTTTCTTAGACTGACGCTGTGCATCTAAGATCTTCCCTAGGTTCAGTGATGAGTTCCTAAACTTTTCGAGTTTACTATTCACCTCGGCTACCTTAACCTTAGACTCAACTAGCTCTACCTCTTTGATCTTAAGCTCTTTAGTCAGTGCCTCAACATGCTCATACATTAGTTCTATTCTAACACACTGCTCACTCAGCTTGTCTTTTAGAACTATGACATCTTGTGCATCTGCCTTAAGCTTATTTGTAAGGTCTTCCTTTATATCTAAGAGGCTAGCATTGTCCGATTTTAAGGATTCATTTTGAGCAGTTAGATTTTGATGTGATTCTAGCACTAAATTTAATCTATCATTAGACGTAGCACACAAAGCACATAAATCACGGAATATAGAGAAGTTCAGAATTACCTTGGCATGATCTGATTCCACGTAGGCCATCTGTGCGGCGAACTCCAGAATCGTCTGATCTTCTGACTTTTCCACCAACATCGGACTTGTATCATTTTGTTCTTTGTCCTTTGTTTCTTCCTCTGCTCTGACACTTCCAGTCTCCGTTACTTCAGCCATAAAGGCTCTAGCGTTGGACTCTGGATGTGTACTCCAGTCATATGTTCCATCGAGCTGTCTGTCAGATGTGACATCGGTTAACAGACCAGCTATATTTGCCTGATTACCCTAACTACCCGGCTGATATCTCCCTTGAGATTGATTCTGGTACTAGTTCTGGTAGTTCTCGACTTTAGGTCTTTGATACTCTCTAGCGAAATGTCCTAACCCTTGGCAGTTGTAGCACTTAACTTTGGATTTATCAAACCCAATTTTACTATTGCTGACATTAAGATTTCTGCCCGTCCTATTGATGAATCTCTTGACTCACTGAGTCACCATGACTAGTTGCCATTGCAAATCCATCTCCTCTAAATCATCAGGATCCACCTGATCATAATCTTCATCCCATAGCGCAGGATCGTTGATTTTCCCTTGAACGCAATTGCCATAAGCGGCAACAAATGAAGCCAACAGATTTAGATGGTCTTCAGCTGATTTTGCACTCATCGGCATCTTTGAGTATCCTTGAGATGTGGATGCCGACTCAGTTGGCTTGTCTTCCGGTCTAGAGAACCCTAAGAAAGCCCGGCTCCCTAAGTCACCTACTTCAACCGGAATCGATGTTTCACCCGTAAAGAATCCTATAGCCGTCTTTACTTCACTTGCCACTGAAGGTTTGGACTTCCCAAAATACATATCCGGATCCTGTACTTGGTCATAATCCCGTTCCTAATTCAGCAATTCAAAGTTATAGGCCCTCAGCGTACCTATGACTTTTTCTAGAGCTAGAGTATCAAACTTGTCTTCATCATGTTTTATCAGCGCCACATACATCTCCCATTTGGAAGGTAAAGCATCAAGAATTTTTACAATCTTCTCTGACTCACTATACTCGATATTGTGGTTGTCTAACTCGGTCAATAAATGATAGAATCTGGTAATGGTCTCATCCAGCTTTTTGTTTTTCAAAGCTTTGAAAATAGCGAACTGCTGCTTGAGCATTTCCATTCTACCTTTCCTAACTCTCGGATTACCTTCACACCTTTTCTCCAAAGCATCCCACAACTCTTTTGCTGTTCGTTTGATTGCAAAATGTGTGCAGGATCTCCTGAGGTAAAGCCATTCTAATAATCAAGAATGCTCGGTTCTCGGCCTCATATAACTTCTTATCATCATCTTTCATCTTTTGATATGACAAGACGCGTTGACGGCCTTCAACCTCTGTTGTAGGTGGAACGTATCCCTCGTCAATACAAATCCACATTCTCATATCGTTGAATCTAGCGAAGTCGGCGAACCTATCCTTCCACAAATAATAATCCTCCAATTTCATCAACTTAGGTGGAGAATTTGCCTTTCCGACCTCATGGTCCATCTCAATAAACTTTTGTAAACTTGTCATTGTTTCAAAAAGTTTTGAATTTAAAACTTAATTAATTTAATTCAAAATTAATTTAAATTAACTCTTTCGAACTTGAGGAAGTTCGAATATAATTAATTTTAAATTTGTTTGGAATTAAATTCGAAATTAAGTTTGAACTTCAACTAAAATCGAAATAAGGACAAATTCGAAGGAATGACTGAAATTGAAATCCTAAATTCGAATTTAATGAAAATTCGAAACTGAGCAAATTCGAAAGGAGCAAACTCGAATGAAACCCTAAAGAAATTCGAAAGGAGCGTATTTTTCTGACAAACTCGAATTTTGAGTAAACCCTAATACCCCCTTGATGTTCGAGCGCCGCAAGTTCGAAAAACGGCTAACAATTCGATTTTTTCAAGGTTTCAGTTTAAACCAATATTTTTAAGAGTAAACATATTGATTTCGACCAAAAAACTTGAACTAATGCAAACTATTTCCCGTTATTTTGCTTGTATAGCTCGAAAATCTATCCAAAAACGTGATTTGATCGTCCAAAACGTCAAGAAACCATTGATGTTACTTGTGAACACGAAGAACACCACGAATACCCAATGGCTCTGATACCACTTGTAAGGTCTGCTCTCTACGGATTTTATCTTGATGCGACACCTTCCAACGAGTGCGGAATCCTCGTTAGTGGCTTGACGGAAAGACCACACACACTGAAACACGAACACTAGCACGATGATAGACGAACAACGGATCGTCCCAACTCGGTGATTCTCTCCACACAAAACTCTCTGATTGCTAGCAAGTTCTAGATTGCCCTTTTTCTTAAACTCTCTGAAATCTGCAAAAGTCTAATAATTAATCGAATTAACCCTTAATTATACTGACTGGTTCGACTTTGTCTAGGACAAGTTCGAACTTGGCCCAAGGCCTTTTTCGAACTTGTCCTCTTAACAAATTTGAATTTAACTTCAAACTTATGTTTGAACTTATGTTTGAACTTATCTTTGAACTTTATGTTTGAACTTATTGTAATACGTTACCCTACGTTCAAACATACAAACAATCAATATCAAACACATATAAACAAACATATGTCAAACACTTTTTTAATATTTAATAGCAAGTAAATTGACTTACACAAAATGTTATCTATACTTAGACTGCTATCGTCACACAGAATGTACTAACAGAGCCAAGTCCGTGGAACCCTAGTTCTGACAAGTCCGTGGAACCCTGAATTCTTACAAGTTCGTGCGCCGCAAGTTCGTGAAGGAGGCTATCAATAACAAGTTCATGATGCCCTAATTTCTAACAAGTTCGTGCGCCGCAAGTTCGTGAAGGTGCCTAAAAATCGAATTTTTCAAAAACTCAGATTAATTCAACGTTTTTTAGGCTAAAAACGATGAATCCCACTGACTAAATGAAATTAGATGATTTTAGACAAGAAAAACTACTCAAATCAACGTAGAAACTTCGAAAAAATTGTGATTTATCTGGAAAACACACCAAAAAAACCTTTGATGTTCAATGAAACGTGAAGAACACGAAGAACACTGAATGTAATGCTCTGATACCAGTTGTAAGGTCCGTGCCTCTTGGATCTATCGAGGCGTAATGTTGTCAAACAAGTGTGGAATCCTCGTTTAACGGCAACGAATCAATCACGTAGAATCACACGCGGGAACACGGAGCCAAACACGATGCTAGTCGAGAGAATATCAACCCCACAAGATGTATCGCTCCTCTGATCGATATAATTCACTCAAAATCGTCTGAAAGAGTATTCTCAAAGTTGTAATAATTCTTGAAGATAAGTTCATGGTATACACGTTATGTTCATGCATGGCCCAAGCCCACGAATTTATAAGTTCAAGCCCATGCAGATAAGTTCGTAAGAACTTTTCAGGGCTAAGTTCGTATGAACTTATCTTCCATAAGTTTGTATGAACTTATCAGCCATAAGTTCATTACTCACGAAGTCATCTAGCAATCATGATCTTATCATCCATAAGTTCATACCTCATGAACTTATCAGCATAAGTTCATACCTCATGAACTTATCATCCATAAGTTCATACCTCTTGAACTTATCTTGCAATCATGAACTTAACATGCAATCATGAACACAACACAATCATGAACTTAAGACATAAACATGAACATATAATCATGACTTGTATTAAGAAAGCCCTATCTATTACAAATGACTATCAAATACAAAACTAGACTGTTGTCGTCACACTGAGTGTACCAACACATAAATAAAGTATGTGTGTGTCCATTTAGCAGCGTCACAACAACAATCCTTTCCTTTGAATTATATATATAAGTTTGTGTATTGTGTCTTGTATGCTGGGAAATTAAATAAAACAACATTCATTTGTGGAAAATCCTTGGATTCTTGCATGAGCTTAGACAAAGTAAATATACATAAAAACTCCTAAAACATTTCCCAATGATTCTAGATGCATTTAGTTCTTAAAATAATCAAAGACTTTGTTTATACTTGGCATAAATTGATGAAAGTGTGTGCTGTGATATTTCGAACAACAGCATATATGTGAGTTATTAACCACGATTAAGTGGCCATTGGCCAAACTTAATTGGTCTTAATGTCTATAAACCCTTAGCCTAATTCCATGACTTAATTAATACCTTAGACATTTGGCATAAATTCCTTTGTCTTTGGCCTTGTTTATAAGGCCTGAGATGGCAAGACTTTATTTTATAAAGAGGAGCTATAAGGATGCTATTAATAAATAAAAGAAAGCCTACATAGGATAATGAAATATATAAATGGAGATGTACCTTTGTGACCGAAAGAATGAACTAATAGGTCACGCATGTCCATGAAAAGCGTGAAAAAGGAGAAAAATGTTTATAAGTCATTTAAAGCATATTCCATATATGACAAGCAAAACCATTGAACCTTGAATAAAATGTTTTAAGCAAATTGTTGACCATATTCATCTCAGTATAGTTAAAATATGAGACTTTGAATTTAAAGAGCGATGAATGAACACTAAATATACTATTTAGATGATAAAGGCTAATAAATGTCAGAAGTGATATGAATAACAGATTGAGCAACAAGAGAAGCTAAAAAGTCATATTAAAGAGCATCAGTGAAGGCTGTAGCAAAGTGGAAAGCTGTCTGTATGTCTGATGTAAGTCAGATCGTGGTTCTAACCCACTACATATTATGAGCAACAGAGCCAGAGCCAAAAAGTGCAAATTAATCAGTAACGGTGAGTTGTAAATTTTACTTTAACTGCAAATTATGTGAATTGAGACTTTTGTTGCATTGTCTTGATTTTACTGGCATTCAGATCTTATTGAGCATATTGATATAATTGTCATGTTTACCATGATTTGTTGAGCTGAGAATTTCTTCTTCTTGATTGTATTCTTTGATGAGTCATTTGATTGTTAAGCTTAACACCAACACTATTTCTGAGTGTTGGGATAATGTTAGGCTTATGATGTGCTGATTGATATGATGAAAGGACAGAAGGTAGCAAGAGCTGAGCATTCCGATAATACCCAAACAACAATTACTGGTAGCTATCCCAGTACGTGGTTAATCCCCACTAATGATGCGTGTGTATGATGTTATCATTATCCGAGCATTCCTTATAAATTTGTCTAAAAGTCTCAAGAGCAACAACAATTTTATAACTGGGATCTGAGCAAAGACGTGCATCAAGAGCATTTAAATTGGCCAATGTCCCTTGGAGATTTGAGCTGTGCGTGAGCCTAGTACAGTGCATGAGTCAAGTGTAGTGCATGAGCTTTCCACGTTCATAATTGCATGTTAAATGTGAAATTCTACATTCTCACTAAGCAAATAAGCTTACTTTGCATTATTTTTCAGGTAAAGGCAAAGGATTGGCTGGACCTACTTCATAGGTCAGGACTCTGAAAGAGCCTGAAGTACCTTAGAACCTGTTTCATCACCTTAGTACTTGACTGATGATAGAGCTTTGGGGTTCGGGGCTAGTTTATATTATGTAATTTGATGTAATAGTCTAGAAGTTTGTACCTTACTACATAACTTTGTCACTCTTAGTAAATTAATTTTAATTCCGCACAGTTAGTTATTATCTTAGTTTCCTGATTGGTATTTTTTTGATATTAAGGCCTAGTCTTAAGACCTTTGAGAAATCTATGTCTTATTTAACAGGTTGGTGGGCATCGTTTTCAATATTTCTATAGAAAGGCCCCATTCTCTTTTGTTTTTCTCGTCTCTTTCATCTTCCTCCTCATCGAGAAAAGAAAACAAAACCCAAAGGCCTACTGTTTCATCTCATTCAGGAAAGAATGTACCTCCTCCTAGCCCTCAACACTCTGACCCAAACCACCAATCTGATGAGGAACTCACCTCAAGATCGGTTGCAGACCCTCCAAGAGCCTCAGAGCAAATATTTCCTAAATAGCTTTGGCTTGAAATTAAACCCAACAACTTCTTACTTGACCCTGCCTTCTTGAACAAAACAGAAGAAGATCCAGACTTCAGCCTCTCAAATCGAGTGGTTGAGGAAATACTGCTAGGCCAATGAAGACCCCGTCCACCCTATGTCTACCTCAGGTATTTCTCAGGTTCATATTCATCAATGTCCCTCAACACATCATCTTCTCCCTCTGGAGGCTCTAGCAATTCTCCAACCAATGCTGCAGATATTTCTTCATTGGCATGAGGATCAGCTTCCCAAATTTCATGTAACGTCTGACACAACTGATCAGATTCAATTGGGATATTCGAAGGGCCCACCTCTTGTACCTCTGGCTGTTGACTTGTAGAAGGCCTGGTTGCCTGAGTTTGACTCGCGGTAGCTCTTTGTCTTCGCCTTTGTTGTTGTGCTCGCGGTGGCTGTGGTTGTTGTTGTGGCTGTCCAGGCTGAACTTCCACTACACCTGCCCAGTTGGCAGTATCTGGTGCTTCAAAGTTCCTATCTAGAACTGCTCCAAACAACGGTCGCTCGACCGGAACTGCCAACCTTCCTCTGTGCGAGGAACAATCAGCAAAAATCCTTTTATCCATTACCGCGACACTCTGAATCTCATTTTGCTGTGGCAAATTCGGCAAGAAGTGCCTGATGAGCATCATTATGAAACGAGGATACAACAGAAATTGTTGCTGCTCTGGATCCGAGATTTGATGAATGAATTCCGAGAAAAACATTTGAGAAAAGCTGAATGGCCGATTATACACTAAAGCGATCATCCCAGATTGGATCTTCGAGACTAAATAATCAAAACCGGCTTTCTTGGCTGCAAAACAAACCATAAACACATGAGCCAAAAATCTCCATTGACCAATAAGCCCGCTCTTCATGTAAGATGTCTTTGTAACATCTAAACTGTAACCCATCCTCTGAAAAGCTGCTTGCCTAACACTTAAGGGAAAGTCAATAGGCCCACACTCTTCTTCCTGAGATCCTAGCTGCAAAACCTGACGCAACATATCAGCAGAAAACACCAATGGTTGTCCTGTTATCCTTGTTCTTAGCACTGTCGGGGTGACAGAGCAATCCACCTATAGATGATCATAGAATTGGCGAACATAGGGAATAACAATCTGAATGTTATGAGACAAAGCGAAAGCAATTCTAGACTCTACTAGGAAATCCATCATTTGACGAAAACCCTGCGCCTCAGGGATATGATGGTCGGGGGGAATGACCATATTGTGCTTTGGCACAAATACTCGAACAGCCATATCTGCACAATAGATAAACTATTAGAAGTATTAAAAATCAATAAACGTGCTTAAATTCAAATTTCTTTTACTTTGAACTTGTTTAAGTACAAAATCCAACACAAACGAATTTCTACAAGTTTAATTAAATTTAAATTGAATAATTCAAATAAAATAACAGATTCGAATAGACAGATTCGAATAAACCACTTTTCGAGTTTGATGACTCACTTGAATCTAATGACCTTCTCGAGTTTACTGACAAACTCGAGAGAGGTCTTGAACAGATTCGAACCCGTGGGCCAAACTCACCACCAAAACCCATGATTTCAACCTTTTAGGACTCAGAAAATTACATTCATTAGCCCTACTAGATACTAATCACAGATATATGCATTTAATTTGACTATTTACTGGTCCAAACTTTGTAATTTTGGAAAACATGACTTAGACCCATAAACTTCAAAAATCGATGATTTTGGCTTAAATGGTGTATAAAACTACATGAATCTTGTACAACCCAGTTGTTTGTACCTAGAAGTATCAGTAGAATCGAACACTTTAGCAAGAAACTCGACAAATTGTCGTTTTTGTGGAAATCGGTAGACTCGAGCCGATAGATTCGAAATCGCCTAAATAGATTCGAGGGCATAGATTCGAAAACAGTAATGACTTAATGACGTTACTGTTAACCTATATATACCACCTACCTTCGAATCTAAGGCCAATGTCGAATCTACTGACAGATTCGAGACTACCCTAATTCGAGTGTAAACTAAACTCGAAATTCCCAAAACACTTAGAAAATTTCGAAAATTTTGAATTAAATTCAACTTTTTCAACTTTATTGTGTAACAAGATAAACTATGCCAAATCTTTTACCCTAAGCTCAAGATTTTTGACGCAGTGTTTATTTTATCCAACTATCAATGCACCCTCAGTAATTTTTGACCCTTTTCCTAAGTAAAAAAATAAAATAAAATAGAATAAAATAAACTAAGAAAAAACAAAATAAAATAAAATAAAAATAAGTAAAAATAGGATTTTAAATTTTTGACCAAAAATTTAACTTAGACTTAAACTATATTTATTAAAAGTTACACCCTATGCTAATCACTTAACAAAATATTTTTGACGAGTATAGTCAAAGAGAGGTTCAATCAGATAGCGATGTCAGATACTCACTTTCAGTACTTAAACTTTCACACTTAGGAATTTTTGATTCCTTTGATTGTTTGTCGTGACATACCCATTTAGCCGATTGTTGGTATTTACCCCTTTAAACATGCTACATTTCGGAATATCCTTGGCATTTTTATTTATCATGAAATTATCTTACGTGACTCAGACATAGACATACTTTTATGATCAAGGCATACAGACAAAGATTCTAACTTGTTGGTATTTGCAAACTTTCTTTAAAAGACAAACATCGGACACAGGTCTGTATTTTCATACAACAAAGTGTCTTAGTTTGACTTAAAGTTTATTCTTAAAGCTAGCAAGACAGCGGTGACAGGTCTGTACCGACGTACAACAAAGCGACGTTTGCTAACCCGAATCAAAACAGAGGCAACAGGTCTGTACTTACGTACACCAGAGTTACATGTTTTCGACTCTCAATTTTGTATGATTTGTCTATTCTTTCCATTTTAAGATGTATATGATGTTGCTATACATCCGCAGAAAGTTTGCATACCTCATTTAGACTCAAAGTTTGTATGTCTTGTACATAAAAGTTAAGACCGATTGGTCGTACATCTAAGTTAGTGACACGTTTGACTTTTTCTTGAATATTTTATTTGCCTTGAGACTCCCTATATGTATTATGCCTACCAACACATCAAACTAAAATAAAGTATAGCACTTAGAATTTTAGGTACATTATGTGTGAAAGCCTAAACACTTAGAGTTTGTAACGACTGTGCTAATTTTCGTCACTTTGAACCTATGCATCTAAGACTTAACTCCTTTTTTCTGATATTCTCTTTTTTTTTTTAATTTTATGATTTTCTCTATTTTTTCTTTTGTTTTTCATAAGAAATAGCAATAAAAGAAGATAACCTACTAACTTACTAAAAATAGAAACTATCCTAAATTAGCAGACTTACTATAAAAAGAAAGAAGTACTACAGCTATAAAAGGAAATAAACTACTACTAAGGTCAAATTACTCTGGGTTGCGCATTCCATTTAGTTGAATTAAATATTCAAACCATGACTTATCAAATGCTTTGGTAAATAAATTGGCATTATTATCTTCCGTTGCCACTTTTACCAACTTGATTAAGTTCTTTTCAGCACAATCACGAATAAAATGATGTCTAATATCTATGTGCTTTGTTTTGTTGTGTTTAACTGGATTATTCGTTATAGCGATAGTAGACTGATTATCTATCCTAATAGGAGTTTGAGTGTAAGCCAAACCGTAATCCCGCAATTGTTGTTGTATCCACAGAACTTGTGAGCAGCAACTACCAGCAGCAACATACTCGGCCTCGCACGTTGACACGGCTACCGACGTCTGTTTCTTGCATTGCCAGGATACCAATCTCCCTCCTAGGAACTGACAACCTCCAGTTGTTGATTTGCGCGTCAAGCTGCATCCTCCGTAGTCAGAATCCGTGAACGCCTCCAACTCTAGATCTCCCTCCGCGTGATACCAAAGTCCCAGCTTCGGTTTCGACTTGAGGTATCGTAGAATCCGCTTCATGGCTTTCATGTGCATCTCCTTCGGATTAGCTTGAAACCTAGCACAAATACACACAGCAAACATGATGTCAGGTCTTGAAGCAGTTAAATACAAAAGTGATCCAATCATGGCCCGATGTAACGTCGGATCCACATCGGTATCACTTTCAGTACCCGGTCCGAGATTGTGATTCACTTGAATCGGCGTGCTGAAATGGGCAGTCAATTTTGTTCCCTCCATCCCGAAGCGTTCTAATATGTCATAGACATACTTCGTCTGATGGATAAACATACCATCCTTCTTCTGGTCAACTTGTAACCCCAAAAAGAAATTTAACTCTCCCATTGCACTCATCTCGAATTTCGACTTCATCACCTTCTCGAAATCTTTGCACATTTGTTCGTCTGATGAACCAAAAATGATATCATCTACGTACACTTGTACCAAGATAAAATGTTCTCCCTTCCTCTTAACGAACAGCGTACTATCTATCCTACCCCTTTCAAACCCGTTTTCTAATAAATGGTTGGATAGAGTCTCATACCACGCCCTCGGTGCCTGATGCAATCCATATAGAGCCTTATCTAAACGATATACTCTATCAGGATATTTTGGATCTGTAAATCCGGGCGGCTGTTCTACGTACACCAGCTCCTTCACTTTTCCATATAGGAAAGCACTCTTAACATCTAGTTGATATACCTTAAAGCCCTTGAAGGAGGCAATAGCTAGAGACAACCTAATGGCTTCCAGCCTCGCTACAGGTGCAAACACCTCATTGTAATCGATTCCCTCCTCTTGGTTGAAACCCTTTACAACTAGCCTAGCCTTGTTGCGAGTGACTATACCCCGATCGTCTCTTTTGCACTTAAAAACCCATTTGGTTCCTATGGCAACTTCCCCTCGAGGTAATGGAACTAACTCCCACACTTCTAGTTTCCTAAACTGCAAAAGTTCTTCCTGCATCGCTTCAACCCAGGAGTTATCCTTAAGTGCCATTTGCACATTCTTAGGCTCTACTTGCGATATGAAACAAGAATAGAGACAGGTATGATATGCCTCGGAGTCATTTATCATCGACAACAACACTGTGTTGTTATTTAAACTACTCCTAGTTCTCACACCCTCGTTAGGATTTCCTATGATGCTTTCTATAGGATGGTTCTTGTTGATCCTAGAGGTCTCTATCTCGTCAACTCTCAGATTATCTCCTAAGTTAGATCCTATTTCACCTAATGGGGGAACAGCCTCAGATTCTACATTTTCCTCCTCGTGGACATTTTCCTCAGAGTTGGAACTTGTTGCCTGAGTCTGATTCTCAGTGGTAGGTGCTTCTGGATCAGCAACTTCTGGAGATCCATCTTCATTCGCAGTAGGCTCGGATGCGGATTGAAATGTAGTCCTCTGAAAGGTATGACCTTCGTCATTCAGATGCAACGTCGCCATGTCCTTTTCGATTGTACCTGACTTTTCATCCAAAGGAATGTTAAATGACTCAAATAATTTATCATAGTCAAATATCCATTCCGGACCTGTTTGGGGTTCTTGTGTATAACTTGTGACTTCAATGTTATACACAATCTCTACCGTACCATTTGTTTTGTTAAAAACCCGTTTGTTTGGTGAGTTCGGCACATAACCTAGGAAGTATCCTTCGTCAGCCTTTTCACCAAACTTCGGTTGATGTTTTGTACGCAAAAGAGTGCATGGTACCCCAAACGGTTTGAAGCCAGTTAAATTAGGTGGCTGTTTATTCAAAATTTCATAACAGGTTTTGTTCAAAGATTTGACAGTTAGGACTCGGTTCAAAATGTGGCATGCGGTATTCACTGCCTCCCCCCAAAACATGGTAGGAAGCTTTGAATCCGAAAGCATAGTCCTAGCTGCCTCAATCAGTGTCCTGTTTTTACGTTCGGCCACCCCATTTTGTTGAGGCTCATATGGTGCACTAAATTGATGCACTATGCCCTTTGAGAGGCAATATACACCAATTACAGTGTTTTTGAACTCAGTTCCATTATCACTACGTATCCTTTTAACCCTTGTTCCATAGGAATTCTCCACTTGGTCTAAGAACCCGATGAGCTTGAAAGCCGTCTCGTCCTTTGTACCTAAAAAGAAAACCCAAGAAAATCGTGAGTAATCATCAGTGATAACTAAACAGTACCAACTACCTCCTATACTCCTTTTGTTGATAGGTCCAAAAAGATCCATGTGCAACAAATCGAATGTAGAGGTTATGGAGTTCTGCGTCTTGGACTTGTGTGTCTTCTTATGTTGTTTGCCCTTCTTGCATGGTAGACACTTGTCCTTGAACTGAAAGCTCTTCATAGGCACACCTTGCACCAACCCATTTTTCGTTATGTAATTCATCTTTCTTAGGTGCAGGTGAGCCATGCGTCTGTGCCACAATACCGATTCCGTCTCCGAAGCTTTGGATAACAAACAGATTGGCCCCATCGAAGTCTCTGGCTTGTTCATATCAAGCATGTACAAGTCATTCTTCCTTGGTGCCCGCATCAATACCCATTCTTCTGGAATCTTGAATCCCGGTTTTAGCACTAACGCTTCAGTGTCAGTGAACAACACTGAATTCTTCTTGTCACAGATTTGAGATACACTAACGAGATCGTGAACCAGTTTATCAACGTGATAAACTTAGTCCAACTTGATCGTCCCATTAGTGACCACTCTGGTACCCGTGATGTTTCCTCCCTTGTTTCCCGCGAATGATACAAATCCCCGATTCCCACCCTTGAAGTCTGTAAGGAGACTTCTTTCCGCTGTCATGTGCCTGGAGCATCCACTGTCGACGAACCATTTGTTGTTTGGACCTGTGGTAATCTCCTGCACATGAAAAAAAATAGGTTAGTTATCACGGGGAACCCAAGCCATAACTGACTTGGTTATACCATTCTCGTCCACATACTTAAACTCTTTCAAATACCCATCTCGCCTTTCAGGTGACTTGGGTCGTTGAACAGGAGTTTGTTGTGGTGCCGAGTGATGTAAATTCACTCTTTGCCTTTGAGTAGGCATTTGTTGTGGAGCTCTAGAATAATTTCGATTATATTGCATTTCAGATTGTGATCCCTGAGCTCTTACCGGTGCGTAATGTCTAACAGGAGTATGAGACCTAACTGGAGTGTGTGCCCTGCTAGGTGTTGTGCTCCTATAGACTTGTTGAGGTGCTGACCTAGATTGATTAATGACACGATTCGGTGAATTTGTCCTAACCACTTCCTTTGGTTCAACCTTTACCGGTGTTTGTTTCACAACTTGTTTTGGTGCGGCCTGCACAGTTTTCTCGGTACTCTGAGAACTACTAGTGCTCGCCACATTTGTTGAGGGCTTAACAGGTGTTGGGTTCACTGTCTTAGGTGTAACTTCGGCTTTCCTAAGCGGACAGTGAGAAGCAACATGCCCCTTTTCATGACATCTGAAGCAGGACATCTTATCTATGGACTTCTTGTGTGTGCCCTTAGACTTAGGTGTCTCACTAGTGTCTTGGTCATTTTGTACATCTATTGCGACTGGCTCATCATCCTGATCATTAAAATCAATTTTATGTTTTCCTGCAGGTGTTTCACTGGAGGAAGACACAAATTTGACTTTTTTAACCTTGACGGTAGTGTCAGTCACCTTAGGTGTATTTTCTACTACAGGCTCAGATATAGGTGCAGGTATGTCCTCTAAGTCTACTGATTTGTCAGTTTTCTCCTGAGGTTGAGGCACGTAGTTTGCATTAAAAGGTGGAGGAATTTCATGAAATCCTAGACCTAAGGCTTTTTAGATTGTCATTGAGCATCTAAAACTTTCCCTAGGCTCAGGCTTGAATTCCTAAACTTCTCTAGCTTACTATTCGCCTCTGCTACCTTTACTTTTGTTTCAGCTAGCTCTATATCTTTGTCTTTAAGATTTTTGGTCAAGGCCTCTACATGCTCATACATAAGCTCTAACCTAACACACTGCTCACTCAGTTTGTCTTTCAGAACTATTACGTCTTGAGCATCAGCCTTAAGTTTTTCCTTAAGATCTTGCTTAATGTCGTTCAGGCTAGCGTTATCTGCTTTTAATGACTCATTTTGAGCAGTTATGGTTTTATGTGATTCTAAGACTAGATTTAACCTATCATTAGAAGTAACACATAACAAGCATAATTCATGAAAAAGTGAGTAAGTCAGACTAACCTTTGTGTGGTCGGATTCCACGTTGGCCATTTGAGCGGCAAACTCCAGAAGTGTCTGATCATTCGTCTTCTCCACCCACATTGGACTGCTGTCCCTTGTGGTCTGCTCTTCCCCTTCACATCCATTCTCCGTGACTTCAGCCATAAAAGCCCGAACATTTGATTCCGGATGCGAGGTCCAGTCGTAGGTACCATCCAGCTGTCTGTCTGATGTGACATTTGATAGTAGACCAGCTAGATTGGCTTGACCGGCAGATGAACTCGGAAGGTATCGTTGTTGAGACTGATTCTGAAACTGTCCCTGATGCTGACTCTGCCCTTGGTACGTATCTACCTTCGGTCTCTGACATTCTCTGGCGAAGTGTCCCAGACCTTGACAGTTGTAGCACTTGACCTTGGACTTATCAAATCCAATTCCTTTATTGTTCATCGTCAGATTCCTCCCAGTTCGTTTGATGAATCTTTTAACCCGTTGGGTTACCATGGCCAATTGCCATTTAAGGTCCATCTCCTCAAGATCGTCAGGGTCGATCTGATCATAGTCTTCATCCCATAGAGCAGGATCGTTTATCTTCCCCTGAACGCAGTTCCCGTATGCAGCCACAAATGAAGCAAGTAGGTTCAAATGTTCTTCGGCTGATTTTGCGCTCATGGGCATCTAATAGCCCTGAGATGTTGATGCCTGAGTTGCTTGAGGTAGCGGTTCTTCAGATCTTCCCAATCCTAAGAACGCTCTATTTAGTGCGTCATCAGTCTCTGCTGGTGACGACGTTTCTCCGGTGAAAAACGCTGTAGCAGTCTTCAGATCAGCTGCGGCTGAAGGTTTTGTTGATTTTCCAAAATACATCGCTGGATTCTGGACTTGTTCGTAATCCGTTCCGGCCTTCAGTAGCTCAAAGTGATATGCTCGCAACGTTCCCACGATATCCTCCAAAGATTGGGTATAATACTTGTCCTCATTAAGCTTTATCATTGCCACATACATAGCCCATTTGGCTGGTAAGGCATCAAGAAGCTTATTGTTCTTCTCAGTGTCATTATACTCAATCCCGTGACTTTCAAGCTCCGTCAATAGATGATAGAAGCGGGTGATTGTGTCATCCAGCTGTTCATCCTTCAACGCCTTGAAAATTGCAAACTGTTGTTACAACAGCTCCATACGCTTTCGTCGAACCCTAGGATTACCCTCACACCTCTTCTCTAGTGACTCCCAAAGTTCCTTAAATGTCTTTTGAGTCCTAAATGTGTGTAGTATATCCTGAGGCAACGCCATTCGAATTATCGAAAACGCTCTGTTCTCGGCTTCATACAGATTCTTATCATCCTCCTTCATCATTTGGTATGATAAGACTCTCTGACGGCCTTCAACTTCAGAAATTGGTGGAATGTATCCTTCGTCAATACACACCCACATGCGAATGTCATTGAAGCGCACAAAATCGGCAAACCGATCTTTCCACCAGTAATAATCCCCGAGTTTCATCAGCTTAGGCGGAGTGTTTGCCTTCCCGACCTCGTGGTCCATTTCCAGGAATTTTAGAAGATTTGACATCTTTTCGAAAGTAATTGAGTTGAACTTAATTAACTTAATTTGAAACTAATTTGAGTTAATTCTTTCGAATCTAGGTTGATTCGAATATAATTAAATTTAAATTTATTTGGGATTAAATTCGATTAAGTTTTGGTAATTCAATTAAATTCGAAACTAATGACAAATTCGAAAGTCCTCAAATTCGAAGGTCAAGGCACACTCGAACACACAGTAGATTCGAAGCCCTATTCGATTCCAGTCCAAACTCGAATTAAAGTCGAATGTCAGCAGACTCGAGACCCTATTCGAAACTAGCACAAACTCGAATTAGACTCGAAACAGTGTTTATCAAACTCGAGAGGAGCGGATTTGGTTAGACTCGAAACTAAGTAAAACCCTAATTACTCCTAATAGATTCGAGCGCCGCAAACTCGAAAAACGGCTAACACTTCGATTTCTTTACGTTTTGCAGATTAAATCAATATTTTTACAAAGAAAAATATTGATTTCGATCAAAAACGTGAAAAATAACAAAGTATTTCCCGGATGACAATTTGCTAAGCTCGAAAAACACGAATTTGAGAGAAAAACCGTCCAAAAGCGTCAAGAAACCTAGGATATATCTAGATGAACACGAAGAACACCAAGAACACCCCTTAGGCTTTGATACCACTTGTAAGGTCTACCACTACGAGATCTATCTAGACGCGGAACCGTCAACGAGTGCGGAATCCTCGTTAACGGGTAGACGGTAACAACTCTCACCAGAAACACGGAGACTATCAGAAGCTGCACGAACGACACACGAACGCACCTACGAACTGATTCTCTCCGAAACTACACTAACACTGATGATAAACTCGAAATCGCTTAATGCTTAATCACTCTTGAATTCTGCAAAAAGTCTAATAATATTTCAAGTCTATCTCTAATTATAGAGGCTAATTCGAGTCTGTCATGGGCCAAACTCGAATCCGGCCCAAGGCCCATTCGAGTTTATCCTCACTGACATTCTCGAATCTGCCACACAACACATTCGAATCTGCCCAATTGACTTATTCGAATCTGACCTAGATTCGAATCTTAGTCCTTTGAGGATTCGAATTTACTCATTCAATTAATTAACTTAGACTAGAAACTTATGTCTTTAACTTATGTTTGATTTTATCTTTGATCTTTATGTTTGAACTTCTTGTAATGCGTTACATTAAGTTCAAACACACAAATAATAATAATTATCAACCATATAAAAACATATATATCTAACACTTGCTAAACCACAATGTTGGATCACTTAGACTGCTATCGTCACACAGGGTGTACCAACATGACTTTTCAAAAACCTTTTGGGTTCCTTCACGTCGGAGAAACCCATTTTCAGAAGCCATTTTTCGACGATTTTGAATACTGTAATGCTCAAACCATGGATTAAAACATATATTTATGAGTAGATTCGAGTTGCATACTTACTTTGAGTTACGAAATCGCTTTAAAACTCTTCAAAGTGTAGAATCGGGAGGAATCAGAAATGAAGGTTTGAGAGAAATTGAGAAGATGAATCAGATGAGTTTTTGAGGAAGAAGATGTCGCTCTTTTAAACATTTTCAGAAACCCGTTCCCCCCAAACCCAATTAAAGGAAGCTGACCCAATAAAAAAAACTTAGAATATCACTAAGTTGATAAAAACTTGAAAATAACAAAAAAAAACTCACAGAAAAGAAAATAAACTTATATATTTTTGGATTTTTGACTTTAATTTTAAATAAACTCAAACACACTTAGAATTAAAACAAAAAATAAAACATCTTTTTTGGGTTTTTATTTTATTAATAAACACAACACAAAAAAATAACACAAAAAAAAAAAACTAAAATTAACTAACATACAAAAAAATTCACTAACACACTTGAAAATTAACACACTAAATAATAATAAACTTTTTCCCCCCTCCACGTGTTCATGTTTGAAACAAATACAACAATCGGATACGATCTGAATTAAGAAGCATCTCGAATTCGTATGATATACCAAAATTTTAAAAAATCCCACATAGGCTAGAACTGAAATTAGTAAGCACAATACACATTTTACGAGATAATGAAACATTTAAGAAAAGGAAATCTGACTTCAACGAAATTAGATACACTTTGCAGACTTGTAGTATATATAATTTATGTTGATAAATTCAGTCATGAAGTTGTTTGACTTGTAATCCGAGGAAAAACTTCATTTCTCTCATCATACTCATCTCAAACCTCGAATAAGTTATCATCTACATATATTTGTACGAGAATAATATTACCTTTATGTTTAATGAATAGAGCTGTGTCAACTGTACCTTTGGAGAAACCAGAATCGAGAATGAATTCGGTTAAGCTATCATTCCAGACCCGAGGTTCTTGTTTAAACCGTAGAGGGCTTTATCGGGAGCATAGACATATGTAGGTCTAGACTCATCAACAAAACCCTTAGGTTTTCCCACGTACACCTCCTGTTTGAGGAGTTTGTTGAGAAATGATGTCTTTACGTCCATTCGATAGACGGTGAAATCCTTGTGAGCTGCATATGCAAGGAAGATGCGGATTGCTTCAAGTCTGGATATTGGGGCAAATGTCTCATCCTAGTCGCTTCCCTCTTGTTATTGGTGTCCCTTAGCGACTAACCGTGCTTTCTTGCGGTTGACAACTCCGTTCTCGTCTCGGTTGTTCTTGACGATCCATTTGGTGCCGATTATGGATCTTTCCTTCGGTCATGGGACTAACCTTCATACCTTCAGATGTTCGATTTGATGTAACTCATCATGCATTGCGTTCACCCAGTCTAGATCCCATAGAGCCTCAGTAGTTGATGTGGGTTCCATCTTGCTGAGGAATTCAGCGTACATGCATTCGGCGTTTGTGGCGCATCTGGTCCGAACTGGAGCAGACTTATCCTCAATTATATGAGATTCAGGATGGGATAGAGTCCGTCTTTGCATTAATTGAACAAGTTCGTCTGCAGAATCGGTGACTTGTGAGGAGTCTGAAAGGATCGTATCTGATGTGGAGCCAACAACAGGTGTAGTAGTATGGATTCCGGGTTGTCTTCTGGAGTTGCGTCAGGTGGAATAACGCCAAATAGAGATTTGGGAGATCTTAGTGTGTTGTTAGCTAGTGAAAACTCATTTGGAATGTGATATGTATCTACATCAGATTGGAACCTTGGCTGATTGTTGGTGTATCTGCATCAGATGTAGAGACGGAGTTAGTCTTAGGAATGGCATATAGAAATTCAAACAGTAAGTCTAGCTCTTCTTTATCCGCCGTGGAGGAGTCAGCTTAAGTAAGACTTGTCTAAATTGTGTTGGGAACATTTATAAATAGAGTTGCAAATAATTTATTGTAATAACTTCAGGGGGAATATTGTAAATATAAAATACTTGTAGTTGTATATATATAGAAGTCAAGTGGTACTGTAGACATACGGATTTGAATGTAATTGCAATAAGTAACTGATCAGATAGGAGCATAGAATTTCATACAAGATTGTCAAGCAAAAAAAACCGTACAATCAATGTAATATTCTTCTCTCAATCTAATCATTCGATCTTTTGTGTTGATCTAATATGTGTTCATTTTATATTGTGTGAATTTGTGTTGTTGATATTCGAATTAACAATTGGTATCAGAGCCTAAAATGGATAAATTTCAGTTATTTTTGAATCTGCAAGTTGAATTTTTCGAACTCTGTTTTTTCAAGAACTCTAAATATCAGAAAATCTCTGAGGATTTTTTAATCAGTATATGATTTGAAGTGAAGATTGGATCGAAGGAACATTTTTTATAGATGAATAGATTGATATAAGTTTCAGATTTTAACTCCAAACATACAGAAAGTAATTTGGATTTTACTGAGTTTGTTTGAAACTTTCGTGTTCTTCACATTTTTTTTGTCTATTTTTGGGTATCTAATTTGAAATTAGACAAAGTTTCTTTCCAAAAAGTGTTTGTGTGTGAAATCCGCACCTACGTTGGTAATTTGAGTCTAGAAAAATACTCAAATCTGAACTTTTTTTTATAAACTCTGTTAAACTCGGGAAATGATATGATTTTAGTATTAATCGAGTTTCACAAAAGTTTTGATCGACTTTCAGCAAGCTTCTATCGAGTTTGATCCTTTGTCTATCGAGTTTGATCTATTGTATATCAAGTTTGATTCTTTATCTATCGAGTTTGATCCTTTGTATATCGAGTTTGATCCTTTTGTCTATCGAGTTTTATCTTTTGTCATCCGAGATTTATCTTACTTCAATCGAGTTTAGTAATTCAGACTTTGAGTTTCATCATTAATCAACCGAGATTCATTAGGCATGAACCGATTTGGATACTTATTCATTCGAGTTACAACCTTAATCATCCGATTTGATACATATTCATTTGAGTTACATCATTAATCATCCGAGTTTCATCATTAATCATTCGAGTTTCATTCTAACTTTTGACTATATCACCTTTGCTGCTTCAATTAGCCATAACTTATGACTGGAACATCGTTACAAGGCCTACCATACGTCAAATCGAAGCTTGAAAATCAGGCAATTTTTGAGGCCTAATTCTACTCTTGAAAAAAATTACAGGCATTTTTCTGTAGAGAAGCTAAAAATCAATGTTAAAAAGTCACTTCAGAGCTGATTTTCAACAAGTCATCATTCACAGATATATCTTTCAGAGCTTCAATCAGTAAATCACTCAAAATTCCATAAAAAGATCTTGGAAGTTCAATACCAGCAATTCAAAATGGCAAATGAACATGATCAGGTTTTAAATCTCATAAAGTCTGAGCTGATTTCAAACTTATGGAATCTGAACAGATTCGTAAAAATAATTATGACATTCTTGTTCAGGTAAATACAGATAAAGCATTTGCTTTATATGATGTATCAAGACTGAAAGAGATGTTTATGATTTTTAAAGAAAGACAAAAGGTTTTGAATTCTGAGAATCAGATGCTTAAATTGAGAATTTCTGAATTATCAAAAGAACTTGATGATTCTAAACAAGAGAGTTTTCAGAATGCAACTCAATTAAAATATCTTTTGCCAGAATGATCTGAGTTGTACAAGAAAGTTAAAGATCCTGAAGCAACACTTTCTAAGACAAAACATACTGATCAAAGTAATGTTTCAAACAAATCTGAAGAATTTTTTGCCCTTGAAAAGGAGTTGTCTTTAACAAAAGATTTATTTGAGAAGGAAAGAAGAGAGTTCTTACTTAATGAACAAGACTTCAAAGCGAAACTTAAATTGTTTGAAGATGAAAGAAATTCATATTTGATCAAAATTAAAGGATTAGAAAATCAAATATTTCATCTTTCGAAACAATTTACTGTTTCCCCTTCTTCAAATAATATATTAGAGAACAGGGTCGGGGTGGTCAGAGACAGCAGGGGCAGCGGCAACAGGGCCAGAGACAGGGTCAGAGTCAGGGTAGTGTTGGTAGGGGATCTAGAGATTCGGGGAGTCGGGTGGAGAGTTCGGCTTCGGTGCCATCACCGTCATGCAGGGCCGTGAGCCCCGGAGCATTTTTGCTGCTTTCGGTGTGACCAATTTGGTCACACAGCTGCTATATGTATTTCAAGAATCCTTGTGCTTCCGATGTGGGAAGTCAGGCCATATGTCTCCGGACTGCCTGAATCCAGGGGCGGGATTTTCAGCGTCGAGTTCGAGTAGAGCCGGAGCGTCCGGATCATCGTTGGCACCTCGGGGAGGTGGAGCACCGAGTGCTTGTGGCCGGGTTTTTCAAGCTACTGCTGAGGAGAAGCGTGAGTCGCCCGACGTTGTTTATGGTGCGTTCATCCTTAAAGGATTGCGTGCGTTTATTCTTTTTGACTCGGGATCTGATCATTCATATGTATCTGCCTCTTTTTGTGATTATTTTTCTTTGCCTTCTTCTGAGTTATCCGTGCCTGTTATTCTTGAGCGAGTGGATGGTAGTACTGTGTCAGTGAGCCGTATTTATAGAGATTATGCATTAAAGATAGACGGTCATCGATTTTCCATAGACTTGATGCCTATGGAGATTAGCAATTTTGATGCGATCGTAGGCATGGATTGGCTGACAGCACGCCATGCGGAATTTCTGTTCCTAGAAGATGATTCGTATTCCCATTTCTGATTCCGAGTTCGCGATTGTGTATTGCGAGAGGCGTAGAGGAGAGATGAGTATAGTGTCGATGGCACAGGCACAGGCACAGAGATATGTGTCGAAGGGGTGTGCCACGTATTTAGCTTATGTAGTGGATGCGAAAAAGGAGAAGAAGGAGGTCGGCGATGTGCCAGTGGTTAGGGACTTCCCGGATGTGTTTTCGGACGAGTTTCCGGGTCTGCCGCCTGACCGACAGGTTGAGTTCAGAATCAACCTAGTTCCCGGGGTCATTCCTATTGCGCGTACACCGTATCGGTTAGCCCCTACCGAGATGCGCGAGATGATGACACAACATCAGGATCTTTTAGATCATGGGTTCATTCACCCCAGTTCTTCTCTGTCGGGAGCCCCCGTGTTATTCGTGAAGAAGAAGGACGGGATGATGCGCATGTGTATCGACTATAGAGAGCTTAATAGGGTATTGGTGAAGAACCGTTATCCCTAGCCGAGGATTGATGATCTCTTCGATCAGCTTCAGGGGGCGAGCTTCTTCTCCAAGATCGATCTGTGTTCCGGGTATCACCAGCTGCGGGTCAGAGACAAGGATGTGCCTAAGACTGCATTCAGGACCAGATATAGTCATTATGAGTTTTTAGTCATGCCGTTCGGGCTGACTAACGCCCCAACAGCGTTTATGAACCTGATGAATAGGGTCTGCAGGCCGATACTCGACCGATTTGTGATAGCGTACATCGATGATATTTTGATCTACTCAAGGAGTGGCGAGGAGCACAGTCAGCATTTGAGGGAGGTTTTGAGTACGCTACAGAGAGAGGCTATATGCCAAGTTTTCGAAGTGCGAGTTTTGGCTTCGCGAGGTGCAGTTCTTAGGATACGTGGTGACGAGCGAGGGAGTTAAGGTGGATCCCGCGAAGATTGAGGCGATTATGATTTGGGGCCAGCCGACATCTGTGTTAGAGGTTCGCAGTTTCATAGGTTGGGCCGACTATTATCGGCAGTATATCGAGAACTTTTCGCGGATCGCAGTTCCTTTGACGATGTTGACTAGGCAGTCAGTGCCTTTTGTATGGACCAAAGAACGGGAGAGTGCATTCCTAGAGTTGAAGAATCGGTTGTGTAGAGCCCCGATTCTAGCGTTGCCAGAGGGTTCAGAGGACTTTGCTGTTTATTGTGATGCCTCCTTTACTGGGTTATGGTGTGTGCTGATGCAGAGAGGCAAGGTGATTGCTTATGGCTCGAGACAGTTGCGGAGCTATGAGCTAAGTCGGCCGGTGCATGTTTTAGAGTTGGACGCCATTGTCTTTTCCTTGAAGATATGGCAGCATTATCTTTATGGGACTCGCTTCATAGCGTACACCGACCATAAGAGTTTACAGTATTTATTCAGCCAGAATGAGTTGAACATGAGGCAGAGACCCAACATGGAGCTCCTGAAAGACTATAATTGTGACATCCAGTACCACCCGGGGAAAGCTAACGTGGTGGCAGACGCCTTGAGCAGGAGATCTTATGAGCAGACGGTTACGTCCGGAGCTTCTCGGTTAGAGGTCACGTCGACCTTGATTGATAGTCTGCGGTTAGCTTAGGAGGAGGGGTTGCGAGAAGGGAACCTGCAGAGGGAGATGTTGGCTGGGAAGTTGGACTTGTTGAGTCGAGACGATAGAGGGTGTTGACGCTTCGTGACAGAGTGTGGGTCCCTCGAGTAGGGAATTTGAGACAGCTGATTCTAGACGATTCCCATAAGTCTAGGCTATCTATTTATCCGGGAAGCACGAAGATGTATCTAGATTTGTTAGTTCATTATTGTTGGTCGGGGATGAAGAGGGACGTAGGGAAGTATGTGGAGGCATGTATGACGTGTGAGAATTAAGAGTGAGCATCAGAAACTACATTGTAGACATCAGCCGTTAGAGATTCCAGAGTGGAAATGGTATGACATCACCATGGACTTCATAGCGAGACTCCCACGGACTGTTCGTGGGAATGATATGATCTGGTTTATTGTCGATCGGCTTACAAAGAGTGCTTACTTCTTGGCCGTTCGTGGGACTATTTCGATGGATCAGTTGGCGCGCCTATACATCGGTAAGATTGTTACGAGGCATGGAGTTTCGAGATCTATCACATCTGACCGAGATAGCCGGTTTGTGTCGCGATTCTGGCAGAGATTTCAGAGAGAGTTTGGCACGCAAGTCCTAATGAGTACAACCTACCATCCGCGGACAGGGGGTCAGACAGAGCGGACTAATCAGACACTGGAGGATATGCTACGAGCCTGTGTTATCGATTTCAGGGGTAGCTCGGATCTTCACTTTCCGCTTGTTGAGTTTCCGTATAATAACAGCTACCACGTGTCTATCGGCATGCCTCCGTTCGAGGCTATTTATAGGCGTAAGTGTTTGACTCCGGTGTGTTGGGGAGAGGTTGGGGATCGTCCTATCAGCGGGCCAAAGGTTCTTCAAGAGACTAGCGACAAGGTCGCTATGATTAAGCAGCAAATTAAGACAGTTCAGAGTCGCTAGAAGAGTTACGCGGATCGCCGGATGACCGAGTTAGAGTTTGAGGTCGGAGACTCCGTGATGCTGAAAGTCTCACCCTTGAATGGGATTATCTGGTTTCGGAGACGGGATAAGCTGGGGCCTCGCTATATTGGGCCATTTGAGGTTATCGAGAGGATCGGGGATCAGGCTTATTGCCTGAACTTACTTCCAGAGCTATCGAGCGTCCATAATGCGTTTCATGTTAGCCATCTTCGTAAGTGCTTAGCCCGTGATGATCAGAGAGTGCCCCTATCAGAGATCGAAGTCGTTGATAGACTTCAGTATGCTGAGCAACTAGAGGCAGTGACGAACCGGAAGGTGAAGAGGCTACGTAACAAAGAGGTGGCGTTAGTATTGGTGTAGTGGAAGCACCATAAGGGTACCAACGCCACGTGGGAGCCAGAGTTAGAGATGCGTAGCCGATATCCTCACCTCTTTACTTCGAGCTATATTCTGAGGAAAGAATCTTCATAAGGGGGAGGAGTTGTAACATCCCATTTTTGGGATAGGTACGTGGATCTATTTCATTGTATTAATTGTTTAATTTGGGACACGACAATATAAATTTATATTTTGGGGTATCGGGATCGAATTTTGGGTAAGGGACCAAGTTATACCCAAAACGTATATATTATTCATTCTTTGGCTTCCTTGATTCACTTCCTTCAATTCAGAGATTAAGTGTGTGTGTGTGTGTGTGTGTGTGTGCGTGCTTTACCTCTAACAGCTGCAATAGCGCAAGACTAAAGCTCCAGCTTGTGATTTGAGCTCCTGATCATCATCATCTTCTTCAACTTTGCAACCAAAACCAAAGTGAGTATTGAGCTTCAATAACATGGATTAATTGTTGTTATTTGTGAGTAATTGGTTGAATTGGGATTATATGTGTTATGGGTTTTGGTTGAATTAAATCAAGTTGTAATTGAGTTTTGGATTAAATCGATCCTGTGCGAGAAACAGAGCTCACTGGACCCGTTCGTCCGTGAGCGCGGCCGCGATCCCTCGATCGCAGGCCGCGGTGTTCTTGAGTGGATCGCTGGCGGTTCAGGTTTGGGTGGGGTCGCGACGTGAGCGCGGCCGAGATCGGGCCATCGCGGCCGCGTCTGCGATGGGGCCAGTGCGACCGCGACGTGACGATTGTGGCTGCGATGCGGCAGGGTTTAGGGTTAGGGTTTTGGGTCTTGTGAGTTATGTATTCGGGTATTTCGGCTTGCATTAGTTGTTGAGAATTGTGTATAGATTTGTTGGGTTGAGATTTTGATATTGAGTTGTTGTGTTGTGATTTCAGGGTCTCGTGTTGATAGGGTAGGGAAAGGGCAGGGAACCGAGACTAAGTAGTGTCTCTGCAGGGCAGGTAAGTTTGCATGTTTTTCTTGAGATACTTTTACGATTATTTATTTAATACTGCATGATCCTTTTTACTGAGTTTTCTTATGAGATATTACGAGTTTTCTTACGAGCTTTTATTGAGAGATGATCATGCATGTATTATTGTGCTTTATTGAGAACTGAGTTTTACTTATATGAGATTTGAGACACTTGAGCTTTCGAGATACTAAACTGTACGGCTGGGCAGGGGTCGGGTCGCTCCCGATTCCTTTTTTAGTCCTGACGACTGCTTTGTGCGGTCTAGGGATTTGGGTGCGTGGATTCATCCACACGAGTTGAGTACCTATCTGAGCTACCTTGTGGCGTCTCAAATACCTGTTCAGTAGAGAACGATGATCCTTTTATTATCGAGTTTATTTCTTTTATCGAGCATATATAATCGTACACTAACACTTGCATTCTCACCAGCATTAGCTGACCCCGTGGGTGTTGTTGTGTGTGTCTCAGGTGATTGGACTGCTAGTAGGCCTGCTGGACCGAAGTAGGTTGCTGTTAAATCTATTCAAGGAGTTGTTAGCTACCCTGTTGACGGGCCGTCGTTGTGACCCGCAGAAATAATCCTTATATCCAAAGTTTAGCTTAGAGAAGTAGGGTTAGATAATTAGCCTTATAAGTTTTATTGAAAGCACCTTAAATTGTGAATAGTGGATTTGAATGATTTGTTTAGACCAATGACTTACTATTACATTGTGACTAAAATTAAAGGCAAAATAACTAATGTAGTAGATTAACAATCAAGAGACGAATAACCATTCACGGGATCATCATGGCAGTAGTATTACTCACAATAATTTTATGCAACAATCACATACACATAATTAAATGTGCGACTAAATTACTCAAACATGTTTTAACCAATAAATCTCGGCATAACGTATGCAATATTCATTACTTGTCTTAATCCCTAAGCTAATGGACTCGGCACAAATAATAATACCACTATAAACTATGTTGCTTTTACCAATCAAAATATACAATCATAATTATAGTTGAATGCTTATCATTTGCATACACATAATAGATCTCAATCAATACTAATACATCAAAACATGAGAAATTAAAGTAGAGTAAACTTAGTCGTAGATCCTTCGCAAACGGCTAATGGGACTAGCCGCTCATCGTATGGTCTTCAACAATGCAGATCTAAGACATCTTGTAGCTTGCGAATCACCGTCTTCGTTCTTGCATCGTAGATCCACTCCAGCAGGGCTTCGCCAACTCTTTACACACGTTCGGTACCTCCCTCTATGGCTGCCCTCGACCTCTATTTATAGAGGAGTCGAGACTAGGGTTTCACAGGCTGGAAAATGCGTTATTGCGTCGTCCCAGCGCAGCTCAGGCGCAGGCCTGTCCCCCCCCCCCCCCCCTGCGTCAGTGCTACGGCCAGGGCTATGCTGGAACTCATCTGGACAGCTGGATCTTTCTGTTTTAGAGCACAAGATGGCGCAGGCCTACGCCCCCTTTGGGTCGGTTTGCTCTAAATTTTTCTCGAGTTGCTTTCTTTTAATCTCTTAACCCTAAAACATAATTTTGGAGCAATAATATGGAATTTATGATGTATTGGTGCTTAAAATGATCATAAAATGACTCTGAAACATATAAAATTATAGACTTATCAAACCTTCCGAACATAACTCTTGGTCATCCCCGAACAAGCTTTTTGAATCAGAACTAAGTAGGGGTGTTATTCGGGCGGGTTAATTGGGTATCGGGTTATTCGGGTTTGAGTGTGTGGGTTAGCTACCCGAACCCTAACCAAATAAGAGAACGGGTTAATCGGTTTCGGGTTAAATGGGTATCGGGTTATTCGGTTTGGGTTAAATGGGTTATTCGGTTTTGGTATAAAAGAATGAAATCATCAACAAAGTAGTTTAAACGAGTTAAATGAGTTGGGTAATTTGGATAAAACGGGTTAAATGGTTTGAGTATCAAAAATGGGTATTTACATATTTAGCATTCTACATATAAACAATACTATTTATAATTATAAACAAATAAAAAAATGAAAAATATATATTAAACGGTTTATTCGGGTTATTTGGGTACCTGAATAAGCATGAATCCTACCCGTATACCGAACCGAATTACGTATTCGGGTACCATTTAACCCGAATAAGGAACCCAAAAACCAAATAACCCGACACATTTAACCCGATTAAAGTTCGGTTCGGGTGGGTTATTCGGGTTCGGTTATTTTGCACACCCCTAGAACTAAGTATGTAACGAGCATGTATTAGCAGTGACTGTAGGAATTTTAACTTAAGCTAGCCTTCGCACTAATGCATTAAAATTTTTATCATGTAAATCAAATAAATTTCAGTTAAAATGTACTTCCCTTAGAATTTATATAATGTATCTCACTCTTGGAAATACCCTTTTAGCTCAAGGTTACGATAGTTTAAACAATTGGGTCTTTTGACCATCTTTTCCTCTTTGCATGTTTATGATATTTTTTTTTCTTTTTAACACCATGCTTCTATCTATTTTCTTTTCAAACTAGATTAGCTAGATGGTCCATGTAACGAGATTTCGGTCAATCACTCCCAAACCAGATGGTTTTAGGGGATTAGACATGAATGGTACCCCTACAGACTTATTTTCCCGAACCATTTAGGCTACAATCAATTCATTTTTTAGGCTAAAACATGATTAAGTTCTCCCCCTTATTGCATGGGGTTCCAAAAATCTTTTGACACATTATTTATATTGAAGCCCAAATACATGTTAACGCACTTGAATTCATTATACATGCAAAAGTTTTAATTATTACTACGACTCTTTTCTTAATTATAAAATATCCTGTCAACACTAGTCAATTCCCTCGTACATGTATTTTCTATTTATCATCATATTCCAGGGCCTGATCGGCAAACAAGACTCAAATGGGGAAGATATGACAGACTATATAAACATTATAGCTCTAAATAGGACTCAGCTAAAACTAAAAATAAGTAAAAACTACAATTAAAGAAATTAAATGCATAATAGAAAAAAATAAAAGACAGAAAAGTAAAGAATAAGGAAGGATAGTACCCAATCATTCAAATGGAGGAGGCGGCGGAAGAGGACCGAAGACGTTGTTGAAGAAGTCGATGTACAGGTTTTGGCCGGTGGTGAATTGAGCTATCGGCGGAACCAGGTGAGGAGGCATCGGGTCTGGGAGGTCCTACCTGCCATGCGCCGGATAACGCTGATAAGTGTCTACGACAGGGTTGTAGGCCTGGTAGTTGGGCATTGTGTAATCATCATAGGACTGATATGGCATACCGGCTATGGAGTCCTCGTGATGTCGGACTCCCTCCCAGTATGCCCAGTTATGGTTCTGGTAATAGGCATTTTGGTATGCCAGGACTCTCTGCCCGTCCTGAAGCTGATCTACCCGACCCGCCAAGTGATCGACACTCTCATAAATATGGTTCATTCGCCCATTCATCTCTTCTCATCTCAGGGTCACATCCTCTCGGAACTCACCTTGACCCACTGCTAAGTCCTCTAACCGCCTCATCATGCGGTCAAAATCAACACCGTCATTACCTCGACTACGCGAGGTAGACACCCCTCGGTTCGGCTCTTCGTGCCGAACACCCGCCCCATTAGCGACCTTCTCCTCTCTCTCTCTCTCTCCTCTCATCCTCAGTGTAGTCCTCGATATATGACTGATTTGTTTCCTTATCGAATATCTCGAACCCTTCATCAACTTCCCTAAAAATCAAGGTAGGGAACATGGCAGCCGTAATGAACGTCGCCGAAACAGGGGAAAGCATGGAATCGAGTGAAAGTGAACCCATCCTCTCGAGGAACTTAGAGATCAACAAGAATGGGGGATGATCATCCTCTCTCTAGTATCGTACATAGCCCAAATATCACTCATGACTGTCCATGCGAAGGACAGTCTGGGCTTACCCTTAAGAAGGGCGTGTAGGACCATAATATCCCTATGTCTGAGAAGAAAGATGTTGTTCACAATAATCTTGAGAAGCACCTTACACCTCGGAGTCAAAGCCCTGCGGCTATAGGAGGAGGAGGACTCAGATTCCAAAATGGATGGAACAAAAACTCTACCCACCTGCTCTGTCCACTCCCCTGACCAGTCATGTCAGTAAAGGCCAACTGGGCCTCATTCTTATACTCATATCCCCGCTGGTTAGACCCTTTGTGGCCTACCCACGTATCTAAATTAAATAATTGGTGAAGGATTTGCGCATCCATAGCCACGTCCCTACCATGGACGGTACCTATCAATCTAAAGTCGTTCGGTGAACGACCCGTCTCCCTCCGTAAGGTAGACATCAACTCAACCACATCGGCCTGATAAATCTCATGGCCGCCAAATTCAAACACACTTTCCCAACAAAAATAATCAAAAAGGTACGGTATCCCATAGTGTTCAAAATCACTCCTCCTAACCCTCTTCTCAGCTAACACTTTATTCGAATATTTTTTATATAAAAATAAGTGCGTCCTAATGTTTTCAGGGTGTTGGGATAATAAGAGGTTCAGAGACCAATCTATCGGTATGTTAACATTTTGAGTTCTTTGTATCGTTCTCCTTGACATCTACAATTGTGCCAACCAACCACAATATGTATGAGATAAATCAAATAATGTAACCTATAATTGCATTTTGCACAATTACGCTGAATTTAAAGATGCATATATATATATATATATATATATATATATATATATATATATATATATATATATATATATATATATATATATATATATATATATATATATATATATATATATATATATATATACTCTTTTACGCTTTAATTTTTCATCCCATATATATAGTCTATAATGTGCCATTATTTTAAGCACTAAACATATATCATATATCAATAAAATTCCATTTAGCACATAAAATTAATTTCTAGCTAATCACCCAAGTTTTATAATTTTAACATTATATGCACATTTAGGCAACCAACTTTATAAATCAAAATTAATTTCTAGAAATTAACCATGACAAATTAACTAAAACATCAAGTAAACATATATTTCATAAAACATATATCAAGGTTATCATCAAATTCATGCAATTTCACATACTTTGACTCTAAAAAGTCAAAATCACCATGAAGCTCAAACTTTCATTTTTGCTCAAAAGTATAAAAAAAATTGCAATTACTTTATAAAAACACTAACCTTAGTGATTGGAAGCTAAACTTGACAAAAATATAGCATTTTTCTTCACCACTTTCTCCACCCAAAAATCCTTCAAAATGATGAATCTACCCAAAGAGGTGATTCTTAGCCTAGATCTTTGATATTTATGAAAATGTGGGTGTTTTGGGGCTTACATTTGCAAATTGTTGGCACAAAAATGATGTTTTTGGGAGGATGGCTGCACACCAAGCGTAGGCTAAGCCTCTAGGGTTTGTGGAATGAAAAGTGAAGCTTGAATCTGCATTTTATCTCGACGGGACGCAGGGCCAGCGCAGGCTTGCGCCCCCCCTGCGCCCAACTCTGCTGATTTTTCAAATTTTTACTGTTTTGGTACGCGGGGCTGTAAACCTCTCTGATTTTTTATATAAAAGGTAGTCTAAATTTTTGTGATGGATAAATTAATTAATCTTATTGTTATAACCTACCCTCCTCAATTTAGACTTTTGTGACGTCCTCGTCACATCAAAATTAATTTATCGGTTAAGAACATAGAGAGATAGATTGGTACTCATTCCTTATTCATAACAATTAAATTTAAACAACTAAATAATAAACAAACAAAAGTCAACTGTTATAAATTCAACTTAAACTAAAAAGATCACACTTTAAAAATAAAAATAAAGTACGATTACAATCTAAAATAAAATAAACAATCAAACTAAACCACATCAGAAATAAATCAAACCATAATTAATGTTTATCACACACAATCAAACCATGATACTCAAATAAAATCAAAAGTCTGCCGGAGGAGCGACAGTCTCTTCCAATTCGCCGACAGTGATCTGGAGATTGGTGAGCCAAGTCAGAATATGTTTGAAACAGCTAATCGTTCTTCTTTTGGCTTTCTCGAAGCGTCTGGATCTTTTTAAGCAACACATTGTTTGTGTTCACTGAGTCTCCAACTATCTCCTTCAGATTATGAACTTGGTCCCAAAAAACATCAACAGTCTCGACCCTCTTCCATGGTCGCTGGTCTTCCTCCTCAACTTCCATTCTGGCTTTTCCTTTATTATTTCATCCTTCAGGCACGACATCAGGGGCTTTGAACGTGATTTGGGTCACTTTAGCATATTTAGGACAACGAATTTGGAAACCTCTCTCAGTACGCTCAAATACTAGCCCTACCATAGTAATCGTTGTAAACCATGTGGTATTCGGGTTAAGGATCCTTATGGGCAACTCCTCGGACACTGCCTTTTCTATCACGAACAACTCAGCCAGCATTCTACAATGAGGGTAATTTATTCCCTGACCTAAGACATGACACTCCCACAAATTCTGCATAATAATGTATCCTAGAGACACGGTTGGGTATCCAGTCATTAATGCGTGTACTAGGAGAATTTCTTGAGGTCTCACGTAGGTGGTGTCCTGGTGAAGTGGAAGTAGGTTAAAATAACTAACTTCCACATAACCTTGGCTAAGGAGCATAAATCACCTCTATTGAAAGCAGTGTAAGTCCAGGCAGTTCTAATAGAAATTCCAAAAACGGTAGATATCATGTGATCCCATTGATTAATCCACTTAACAACCATACGCTTTCTATCCTCCTGGGTGTTAGTCAATGTCCAGAACTCCCTAGGACGAGGTGTCTCAGTGTCAATAAG
This sequence comes from Centrapalus pauciflorus, assembly GCA_020465985.1. NCBI lineage: Eukaryota > Viridiplantae > Streptophyta > Magnoliopsida > Asterales > Asteraceae > Centrapalus > Centrapalus pauciflorus. The sequence continues at coordinate 140,934 of JAANYP010004306.1, forward strand.
GAATTCATCATACAATTTTTCTCTAGAAATTGACACCTCTTTGTTCCCCACCATCCCACTAATTCAAAATCATGATCCTCAGTTTTCTCAATCCTATGCATCGTGGCGAACCACTATTGGATTAAACTACTATGGATATATGGAAATTCCCACATGACAGCCCTAGCCCATCCCAGATGCTCAAATGATTTAATGATATCAAAATCATCAAAATAAGACTCTTTCAAGGTACGCACTATGAGAAACCTAAGGTGTTTGCCATTATTGGTATTTGGTGGAATTTCAGGGAATTCCACATTGAGGGGTTTCTCAAAGCGGACATTTTTAGGGTCGTGGGTTCTCATCCTAGGCTTTTTGGAATTTGCGAGACGGTTATCGTTTGCGTGAAATTGGGTTGACATCTAAAACGATGCAAAGACAAAGGAATATAAAAATGGGGTTTTCTACATAAATGATGGATGACAATTAAACACCCTTTTCCAATAATAATAAACTATTCCTAAGTCTCACCAATAATGTGAGCTCAATCTAACCCTATCAAATGCATGAACTTTAATAATTAAATATTTTAACAATTTAAGCATAACCTTTAAGACAAAAAGTTTCAAAGTATAGTAAAAACGGAAAAAGCCATAATTTTTACAAAACTTTTGAAAAAATGTATTAAAATATTAATTAAATGAGTATTTAGAAAATTATTATTAACCCTTTTTTAAAAAAAAATCATGTAACTCCCAAAATCTCAACCCTTGCATGCATGATAAAACTACACGAAACTAGTGTAGAATGAAGGTAAAGGGGTTATAGGGAGTATACATTGCTAACCTTTGTGACAAACAAGCGTCGGATTGAAGAATGAACGCAGAAAAGACGATTTTTTAGAGGTTTTTAGGCTTAGAAATCGAAAAATCGCCGTTTCTGGAACTGTAAATAAGGGTTTAGGGCAATGGGGACGATCAGTACTGTTTTTATAAGATTTAAAGCACGTTGGGCCGCAGGAGTTTATGACAGAGTTTGAGTGACAGTACTGTCCGCAGGATACGAGGAGAGAGTTAGAGCGGGAGTTTATCCATCCAGCGGGGATCCAGGTTTATATTTGACTAATACATGCATACACAAAGTGGGACTTATTCCTTTTAAATCGACTATAGTCCATCCTACTGCTTCTTTATATTTGACTAATACTTGCAGTAGAGCTTTCTCTTGCTCTTCAGTCAGGTCTAATGAAATTATGAGAGGCAAAGTGTCATTCTGACCTAGAAAAGTGTATTTTAAATGAGCTGGCAGCTCCTTCAATTCTAGAATAGGTGGTTGTTCTATTGAAAGTTTGGCTGACTGAGGTAAACCAGTAGGTAATTTTATAGGTCCACGGTGGTTGTTTCGATTCTAATGTGGATTCCATGACTACTTCTAGCTTATCACACTTAGTAGGATTCAATCTGGCTAATTCATTCTCAGCAAAGAATAATTCAGTAGTATCTTTGGTGTTGATTAACGAACTATGTTGTTGTGCAATTTCGTCCACCATGTCTATAAGATAACATTCTGAATCAAGAGCAGAGACATTTGAAGCATTGAACAGATTCAATCTTATATTCCTATTACCAAAGGCAATATCCACTGCTTTTGTCCTACAATTAATTTGTGCATTAATCGTGGCTAAGAAAGGTCTGCCTAAGATTATAGCCGGTTGATTGTCTCCTATTGAACTTTCGGTGTCTAATACTAGGATAGTGTATGCAATATTCATTACTTGTCTTAATCCCTAAGCTAATGGACTCATCACAAATAATAATACCACTATAAACTATCACGCTTTTACCAATCAAAACATACAATCATAATCATAGCCGATTGCTTGTCTTTTGCCTACACATAATAGATCTCAATCAATACGAATACATCAAAACATGAGAAATTAAAGTAGATTAAACTTAGTCGTAGATCCTCCGCAAATGGCTAATGGGACTAGCCGTTCATCGTATGGTCTTCAACAATGTAGATCTGAGACATCTTGTAGCTTGCGAATCACCGTCTTCGTTCTTGCATCGTAGATCCACTCCGGCAGGGCTTCGCCAACTCTTTACACATGTTCGGGACCTCCCTCTATGGCTGCCCTCGACCTGTATTTAAGAGGAGTCGAGATTAGGGTTTCATAGGCTGGAAAACGCGTTTTGGTGTCGTCCTAGCGCAGGCCTGTGCCCCCCCCCCCCCCGTGCGCCAGGGGTACGACCAAGGCTACGCTGGAACTCATCTGGACAGCTGGATCTTTCTGTTTTGGAGCGCAGGGTGGCGCAGGGTGGCGCCCCCTTCGGCTCGGTTTGTTCTGAATTTTCTCGAGTTGCTTTCTTTTAATCTCTTGACCCTGAAACACAAATTTGGAGAAATAATATGGAATTTACGAAGTATCAGTGCTTAACATGATCATAAAATGACTCTGAAACATATAATATTATAGACTTATCACCTGTGTAGAGGTAGTTATATTTTGTGGACTGTTTGTTTCTACTTCGGATAGTTGTGATATATTCATGGATAACTGTGACTTCCTTTTGTAAAATAATGTTTTAAAATCATCGGGTTTTCGCGTATGTGCTTTAGGAATAGTGTTGGGATTATTATATTGTGGGACTGATGACGTGTTATTTACGTGGCAATTGGGGTTAGTTCGAGGGTGTTACAGTTTCAAACCTCCCCCAAATCGCAGCTACCTTTTTTCCATTTCTTCATCTTCATTTTTCCCTTCAAAAACCTGCACATATTAGAAAGTAAAGGAAATCCTAGGGCTGGAAGAAAAGCTCAGCCAAGATTACTAGTAAAATTGAAGGTTGGAGCAAATAAATACAAAAAAACTGAAGCAAAACACTTATGTATTTTGTGTATGGGTTTTCCTTTCCCTTCCCTTTCATGGAAATAAAACTTGTGGTAAGGTGGAAGGGAATTTAAGGGTTATTAATTTGAAGAAACTCAGTTTCAATTTACAAGATATCAAATGGTTTCTGAAATCTTAAACCAAAGAACTCACTAAAATTGAGTTTAGATTTGGCTTGATTAATTTAAAAGTGGGTTATTAGATACCTAAAGTTTCATCTTATATATATTAAAGCATGGTAATATATGTTAATACTTATCAAATATGGCTTAAAATAAATAATTTTATACTTACACAAGTTGCAAATTCGTTTGGGATAAAGAATAAACGAGCAGGGGCTGAAAAATGTCGAACTGGACTGCAGAGCAAGGGAACTCGCAGAGTTTTTCTACATACTCGCCGCGTTCCCCATCAGATGGGCAATTTTCCAAAACATAAAAATTGTATCCCTATGTGTCCTCTTCGTCTGGGCTCTTGAATCACCTAAATACGAGTTCGTACGAAACGTTATGGCCAAAATACGAAACTAGTGCGAGTTGAGCCCTGGACACCCAGAGCACTTATTTTAATCCCAATATCGATACTATAATATCATGGGTCATCCTATACTTATATAACATTTTAATTAACATTAAACATCGCCCAAAAGTTTGTAAAACTCAATAAGAGGCGTGTCGGTGCCGATAAATTTGGAAACTTAAACCGAAAATGCTTAAACACTTCAAATAACTTCCAAACCTTATGAGATGTTATTATAAACTTATGAATACCTTGAATATCATTATTTGATAGGTTTGGAGCTGGAAGAAGTGCTAATTATTGGTTCAGGACGTTAAGCGGCGTATTAGCCGTATTGAACATTTAAGGCTATTATAGCCTATTGTACTGTGAGTTCTTGTATTGATATGTGTGTTGCATACATATTTTGCATGTTCTTTTAATTACGACATTGGGCATATCTACTGAGCATTATTTTATATGACATAATGCCCTTGGCAGTTTATTATTCGATCATGGCCTAAGGCTAGCATACCTTATTTGATACCAACAGTATCATACATTGGCTTTCATGCTATTCATGATGATTATACATTCCATACTTCATATGATTACATTTGATTAACCCATATGAGATATCTCATTTATCATTGGCCTCACCGGATATCTAAGTTATCATTATTATTATCAAACACCTTACTTTGTGTTTGTCCGTATAAATTCCTACGCAACATGAGCTCGTGGGTAGGTGGCCGGGCATGGAAGCCGGTTGGAATTGTGCAGCTGGACATGGATTCACCGCTATTGGCAACGACAGGTTAGCGGCTCACGTACTGCAACCTATGTAAATTAATGGGCTATGCCCACACTATTTTATTAAAAGGATATTGCACTTGTCATTTTATAATCAATTTATCATTTATACATGTTGTATGTTTTGCACTCCATATCAATCTAGGAACTCACTTAGCAAATTTTATTTGCTAACCCCTCACTTTTATATACCTCAGGTAGTGTTAGTAAAAGCAAGGCGATTGCCGGCTTTGGTCCTAGAGTTTAAACGGACCGTCTCTGAAGCCTTTAATTCGGTAAAGCTACGCTCATACAATTGGGTAGTAATTGGGTAGTTGCCTACCATTATGCTTGACATGTATATGTGTATTTAGACATGTAATGTCTTTTGGGTTGATGATAGACCTTGTAATTAAGTAGAAGTATCTTGTAAATTCATCTTATATTTCAACATTGGTTTATAATCAAACAGAGATATTGACTCTGGGCGAAGGGTCATGCCGGATTTTCTTTAAAATTCATGTTAATTATCATTAATCTAATGTTACCCCATTAATGATTATACTATGTTGAGATGAGTGTAGTCGACGATACTTTACTATGAGCTTTACTATCAGAGTCGATGTTCATTGCATGAGTATAGTCGACGATACTTTACTATGAGCTCAGTTTCATATTGGCTGCCTAGGCAACAATATTATAACATAAGTTAAGTTTTGATGTGGCCTAGGATGGGTACGGATTTAGGATGACAATAATATCAACCGCATACTTAATGTGTGTACATATACGCTTAATGTCATACAACGTGATGGCCGGACATATTGAACAAACTCCCAATATGGGAATTGATTCTAATTATGAAAAGAGGCGTATAGTGAAAATTTCCAAATAAAGGTTCTACTACTACCTCGGAATGTTGGTTCTTTAGGGAGAAATTGGACTACCTTGCATATTAAAGCTTTTAAGCACTGAGAATAATGGTGTATTTTAAGATTATAATAAATGCTATTACTTAGCAATAAATTTCTATAACTGCTTGATAGGAGTATATGATGATAATTGAATCCACATATGAAAATGTTGGAAAGCAAATAAATTATAATATATATATATATATATATATATATATATATATATATATATATATATATATATATATATATCCAATTTGGAATAATTTTCCAAGGGCACTATAACTATAATAGCCATAATAATCTAAGTCTATAAATCAGGATGAAAGGATAATGAATGCTACTATGTAGCAATTGTCCTTGTAATACTTCACAATTATTACCCTCTGTGGGAAATAGACGGGGGTGAATTGTCCTCCCCGTCGCTCCTTTTAGAATCTATAAGAAATAGTTGGTGATGACAACTATAAATTCAATGAATGAAATAATGATGTTAAATCTAAGTAATCCCTTCTTATATCAAAGGCCGCTAAGTGCCTAACTCTTAGGCACAAAAAGGCCTCAGTCAAACCTTTTATACATCTTAAGGGAAGATTATTAATCAAACCTGTTTGATGCACTTGAAGGTATAAATTAAGGCATGTTAATGCCTTATTGAAACCTGATAAGTGATTTGCAATATTAGTCAAAGTTATTTATCCTGTTGCATTTGTTGCAACTAAGGCAGATTGTCGAAGCTGTTCTACTCTGTTGAACATGCTGGACATAAACTGTCTAATTTGTTGAGCAGTTCGGACAAATTCTAAGTGTTCTGTTCTTTGTGAACAGGCTAAACACTTTATGGTTAATTTTTCCATGTCCTCATGTATTGTCTTGGACGAAGAGATCAGTTTACATAGTCGAAGACAAAGTGGAAAAACAGAAGCTGCTAAGACTGCCTACGCTATTTAGTTACATGAAGACAAAGTGGATATTTGAAATAGGTGACAGACCATTTCTTATATCAAAATGGCCATAACAGAAGATGAAAGGTTTAAAGTTGAATTCCTCTTTTGGTTAAAGCCTTCTGCAACAGAGACAAAAAGGAAAAGACAAAGATTCTGCAATGTAAAGACAATACTGCTTTGTCAGAACGTGCAGAAAAGTATTCTTGTCTTTTTGGAAAGACATTCCACTATCTCAACGTCCAATGAGGAAGCTTCACTGAGATTCTAAGTGAGAGTATAAAATGAAGCTTCTAAGGAATGTGAGAACTAAGAGTGTGATATTCAGAATGTGCAAATGTTTTGGATGTGTCACCAAATGAGTCTGCTCTGTGGCACAGAAGGATGTGTCACATGAACTTCAAATCCATGAGTGTTTTAGTTAAAAATCACTTGGTAAGAGGTTTACCACAAAAGGAGTTCATTTATGATGATCATTGTGTAGCATGTCTCAAAGGCAAGCAACACAAAACTTCTCAAAAGGCCAAGGAAGTAAATTCAATCTCATATGCTCTTCATCTTATTCATATGAATCTTTTTGGTCCAACATCTGTTTTAAGTTTGAATAAAAGAGCTTACTGTTTAGTCATTGTTGATGATTTCACTAGGTTTACATGGTTTTATTTTCTTTGGACTAAGGATGAAACTGTTGAGCTAGTCAAATCCTTTATTCTTAAGATTGAAAACCAATCAAATTTAAAAGTAAAGGTGATCAGGTCAGACAATGGAACTGAGTTTAAAAATCATATCCTAAACAGTTTCTGTGAGTCTAAAGGCATTGCAAGACGATATAGTGCACCTAGAACACCACAACAAAATGGTGTAGCTGAGAGGAAGAACAGAACTCTAATAGAGGCTGCTAGAACCATGCTAGCTGATTCCAAACTGCAAATGACCTTCTGGGCAGTGGCAGTAAATACAGCATGTTATGTTCTAAATAGGGTTCAAATTGTGCAGTCACAAGGGAAAACTCCATATGAGTTATTCCATCACAGGATTCCCTTGATAGCCTTCCTAAAACCTTTTGGCTGTTCATGCACTATCCTCCATACTAAAACTCACTTAGGAAAGTATGAAAGTATGGCAGAAGAAGGATTCTTTGTAGGATACTCCATTCAAAGCAAAGCCTATAGGGTGTATAACAGTGTGTCTAAAACCATTGAAGAAAATGCCAATGTTGAATTTAATGAAAACACTGCCAACATCAAAGGTACTGGTCCTGATTGGTTGTTTGATCTAGATTCACTAACAAATTCTCTGAGCTTTGTTGAGTATTCTGCAGGAATGGTTGGAAATAGTGTTGAAACTACCAGTACAAATTCTCATGCTGGTAACACAAATGTTCAAGTTGTTGGCACAAAGTTTCCAATAATTGCAGATTCTACTACATGGGATGAGTATACTGTATTACCACTTCTCTCTTGTGACCCACCTGGGGTCCTGATTGACCAACAAGACATGCATACAGAGTTTGAAATGCCAATCCCAAGCCCTGAAGTAACAGCTCCATCCAATAGGAAAGCAGTCCCATCTTCTGATCAGACTGTTACTGAAGCAGAATCCTCAAGTGGTGCTGAAGGTGATGATACAAATCTGGGGAGCTCATTTCAGACAATAAGGGAACCTACACTGAGGGTTCACAAGTATCATCCTCTCAACCAGATAATGGGAGATCCACGCACTCCTGTGCAAACAAGGACAATGATTCACAAGGAGTCCACTGATGTTGAATCAGCAATCCCTGAATTCAGTCAAGCTGCCTTTGAACATGCATGCTTCATGTCACAATTAGAGCCAAAGAAGGCATCTGAGGCACTAAAAGATCCATCTTGGATTGAGGCAATACAGAAGAACTTTTGCAATTCAAGATTCAGAATGTATGGACTCTAGTTGACTTGCCTAGAGGTAAGAGGGAAATTGTTACAAGATGGGTTTTTCAGAAACAAGAAGGATGAGAGAGGAGTAGTGATCAAGAACAAAGCAAGGTTGGTAGCTCAAGGATATATTCAAGAAGAAGGAATAGACTATGATGATGTCTTTGCCCCAGTAGCAAGGATAGGAGCCATCAGACTGTTCCTAGCTTATGCCAGCTTCAAAGGATTCAAAGTGTACCAAATGGATGTGAAATCTGCATTCTTGTATGGTACAATTGAAGAAGAGGTTTATGTGTGTCAACCCCCTGGATTTGAAGACTATAAGTATCCAGACAGAGTCTACAAATTAGACAAAGCACTCTTTGGACTCCGCTAAGCTCCAAGAGCATGGTATGACACTTTGTCTTCATAACTTCTACAGAATGGATTCAAGAGAGGTACTCTGGACAAGACATTATTCACAAAGTCCATCAAATCAGAGATTCTTCTTGTTCAGATCTATGTTGATGATATCATATTTGGATCTACAAATGACATTCTGTGCAAGGAGTTTAAAACTTTGATGCACAAGAAGTTTCAAATGAGTTCAATGGGGGAACTAACTTACTTTCTAGGATTGAAGGTCAAGCAGAAACCCACTGGACTTTTTATAAGTTAATCAAAGTATGTGAATGACATCCTGGAAAATTTTCGTTACAAGGACACCAAGGTTGCCAGCACACCAATGGACACTCATAAACAGCTTGATGCAGATAAAGAAGGAGTGTATGTGGATATTCATTTATACAGATCCTTGATAGGTTCACTAATGTATCTCACATCTTCTAGACCTGATATAATGTTTGTTGTTTGTGTTTGTGCCAGGTTCCAATGTGCTCCAAAGGATTCACATCGGTTTGCTGTTAAGAGAATCTTTAGATACCTCAAGGGTCAACCAAAATTGGGCTTATGGTATCCTAAGGACTCTCCTCTTGAACTAACAACTTATTCTGATTGTGGCTATGGAGGTTGCAACATAGACAGAAAATCCACTACTAGTGGATGTCAATATCTAGGAGCAAGACTAGTCTCTTAGCAGTGCAAAATGCAGACCACAGTCTCCAATTCATCCACTGAGGCAGAATATGTTGCAGCTGACAGCTGCTGTTCCCAAGTGATGTGGATTCAGAACAACTGAGAGACTATGGTATGAACTTTTTATCTACTCCTATTTATATTGACAATTCAAGTGCAATTAGCATTGTACAAAATCCAGTGAAATTTCCCAAAACCAAGCACATAGACATTAGATTTCATTTTATAAGGGACTAAAATGAGAAGAAATTAATCCAAGTTACCAAAATTCGTACAGATGATCAGTTAGTTGATCTATTTACAAAACCATTTGATGTAGGAAGATTCAACTTTTAGTACCAAATATTGGTATGGTAAATATGGATTAATTTGTTTTTCATTATTCTCCCTTATTTCATGAGGAAAATACTTATTAAATGTGCTTAGTTAAGGGGGAGACACTGTTTCATTAGATGACGCTTAATTTCATCTAACAGCTTGAGACTATTCTCAAGCTGCTAGTTCATTTTCTCGAACTGTTAGTTGTTTCACTTGGTCTGTCAAGTGTGCAGGGTAATTCAGTCATTCTTCATAAGATTGTGCGTGGGACTAGATATTTTTAAAAAAACCCAAAACCTTTAAAGTTCCAGTTTCGTTCGATTGCAACTACCAGTTGCAAAAATATCTTCCACAATCTTTTCATCTTCTCTCTCTGTGCGATTATCACACAGTCGTTAAAAACCCTAAATCCCCGTCGCGATCTCTAATGGAGTTTGTCAAAGAGCATAAGTGTCTTCCCTACTCTCTCAAACATGCTGAACTACAACCATTCCATTATATAATGGATTTTCTATGTGGTTCCCATATCCACTATGCTCTGTCAATCCCACTATATACGTTTCTCACATAGAGCAGTTTTGGAAATCAGCCACTATCAATACCATTGATGGAGTCACTTCTTTTGCATCAATCATTGATGGTAATCCCATTACCGTCACTGAGGAGACTATACGCCAACATCTGCATCTTCAAGATGCCACAGGTATATCTGATCTCTCCCTTACTGCTTTACACGAAGGTCTTTTTGCAATTGGGTATAGGGGCCCTAGTGAATCTTTTACCTTCTATAAAGCACATTTTGGTCCTAAATGGAAATACCTTGTACATATTATTCAGTAGTGACGGACTGGTTGGTCTGAATTTTCTTCAAATATTGCCACTGCCTTAGTGTGCTTATCAACAGGCCAATAGTTCAATTTTTCAAATATAATTTTCCAAGGGATGTTAAGGCACCATGCATTAAAGAATGGGAAATTTTTTATGTATCCACAGTTTTTGGCAAAAACAATTGCAAAATCTTGTAATAATTTTAAAGTACATAAAAGGATACATGTTTCTCATAGGCACTCTTTATCTAATATTAAAAGACTTTTGAAACCAATTGCCAATTTTCACAGTGTGGAGGTCCCATTGCCTTCTGCAATGCAGGATGTCCATCGAAGAAAGAGAGGGGAGGGTCCTGAGCAGGCTCAGCCATCTATTACTGCTTCACCCCCAGGACCCCAACCCACTCCTCATGATACATATACTTCCTCTGCACCTTCTACTATACATACCTCCCCAGCCCCCTCACTAAAAATATATAAACGACAAAGGAGTGTAGGAGCTCCTTCCTCCTCAGTCTAATTCCCAGAGCCAAATAGCCCTGTGCAGGGGGACACTTCTGCACAGAATATTGATAGGGAACCCATTGAGGATACTCTCACCCTCAACTTGGAGGTGAACATCCCATCAGAGGATGTTCATATGGGATCTGTGGCTCGTACTACTGATGTCTCTACACAAGAGGCTCGGGACAGTATCAACATCCCTAAGACCACACCCATGGCAACAGAGGGTGTGCAAGCACCTTCTGGAAGTCCCCAGTATCAAGAACAAAGGGGCCAGATGTTTCTACCTCAGGAATTCATGCCAGTGATAGATCTCAAATCCCACTATCATTTGAAGATCTTGAGGCTAGTCTGCAACTAATGGCATTGACGGATCAATAGCTGAAACCTGTTGTAGCCATTTTTGAACATTACAAGTCCATTATTGCTGCACAGGGATCTCAAATCACAGCTCTGCAACATCTCACAGTAGCCCAACAACAGAGACTTGATCAGTTTCACCTTGGGTTCACATTATGTGGTAACAAGATCATACAGCTCGAGAAGATGGTTCGAACCCTGCTTGCAAAGGTTTTTGGTCCCTCTGATCAAACCAATGCATCCAAAAAGGGGAGAATCAGGAGATCCCTCATACAGTCCAAACAGCTTCAAGTTCACCAACAACAGCTTCAGTTTCTAGGCTAACAGTCCCAACAGTTTCTCAAGCTATTAGTGTATAAGCTCAAGTTGTTCCCATCAGACCAAGTGGAGTGGTCAATAGAGAAGGTTCTCAAGCTCCTGCCCCAGCAGTTCAAGCCACAGTATTAACCTCCACAGACAAGGGAAAGGGCATTGTGATTGAGCCTCCAAAGATTAAATTTGTTTCAAAAGAAGCCCAAGTTGCCCATGATGCTGAGCTGGCCAGAAGATTGGCAGAAGAACAAGACCAGATTCTAGACCAGCAAACCCATGAACCATTGGGAGATGATGAAACCTTAGGAGACTACCTAAGAGGGTTTGTGGTCAAAGATAACCAAAAGAAGAGGAAAAGGCCAACAGGGCCTTCAAAGGCAGAACACAGAATATTTTTGATCAATTTCTCTGCAACACCTGGTATATCAAAAGTTATTGCTCAATCCTGGTCAACTGAAAAGCTTCAGGCTTTATATGACAAAGGAAAGGAAAAAAGAAAAGGCCTCCACAGCATCCCAACAAGTCCAAGATCCACAAGAACCAGCTCAAACTATTGCTGATGCTCCTCAATCTGAATCCATCCAACAAGCAAAGTTTGATCAGGTAAAGAGAGTGTTGTTTGAACAACAACTGCAAAAGGCTATGGAAATCGAAAAGGTCTTGGATCAGCATGACTTCTCCAAACCTCCAATTACTTATTGGTATGCTAAGTCATTGGATGACATTGATTTAGTATATCATTTTGTAATCAAAAGAGAGGCTAGTCCAGAGGAAGAATATAAACGCCTAATCCACCTGGTTCAGAGATTGACTAGAGATGTGCTGACACAAATGCATCATATTGGAACTGCCAGTCACTCTAGTTCACCAATTGTATGGGTTCAGAAAAACTTGAAAGATATCAGAAGCATTTTTGATACAGAATCCACCAGAGTGGATATAGAAGCTGTCAAGGATATGAAGATTGTACAGGTTAATTATATGTCAAATCAATGACATATAGACTCAAGCTTGCAGACAGATCCAGCAGGTTCTACAATTTTGAATTCCTTGATTTGCCTATAGCTTGGCTACTCCAGATGAGCTTTATGAAGACTGAATGTGATAAAGTGGAGTTAAAGAGAGAATTCATAAAGGCTATAAGGCAGAAACTTTCACATTTGTAAGTTTTTGGATGCCTTAGTTTGTATATAACAGTTTTACTTTGTTTTATTTCCTTATTTGTATAGAAACTTAAAGTATTTTGTAAAGAATTTAAGTTAGGGGGAGATTGTTGGGAAATAATATAAGTATGTCAAGCTGTTAGTTAGATTTCTCAAGATGTTAGTATTATTTCTGTGTAATTACAAAGTTCAAGCTGCTAGTTCAACAAGTTCAAGCTGCTAGTTCAATAGTTCAAGCTGCCAGAGTTTAAAGTTCAAGCTGCTCAACAGATTGATAACAGAAAGTGCTGAAATTCAGGAAGTGATATATATTTCAAGATTTGAAGATCTTCCAAGCATATCTACTACCAGAGAAATTAGAGTTCGTCAAGGAAACAAATCAGAAGGCTATATATATAGATAGACTAGGTATTTCTATTGTAAGTGTGTGTGTGTGTGTGTGTGCAAGTTCTGTAATCGTAGTGCTTCATTGTAATTGCTTTCTGATAAAGTTTCTTAAGCCTCTAAGGTTGTAAAACCCTAAGAACAATTAGTGTTTTTCGTCTAATCAAAACAGATTAGAGGTGATTGTAATCAGAGATTTTGGCATTATAATGGATTTTGATATTGATCATATTTGTTTGAATATCTGTTATTTATTCTGAAAGTTTTCTAAAAACAGTTAAGTGTTATTCAACAAACTTCTTAATTGGATTTTGCTTCAAAACAAGGTTATTGGTTTGCACTCTGATTTATTGAAACCCGTTAATCTTAGGTGATTTTGATCTTGACAATAAGTTTCCCAAACCTGTGGAATGACAAAAGCCAATTAAACTTCCTATATTTGATCTCTGCCCTCCTAAAAAGAGGAAAGAGGACACAGGTAACGTTGTTGCTATTGTGCCTTCCACTCAAACTGTTGGTCCTTCTAAAAACAGTAACAAGTTTGCTAAACCTGCTGACAAGGCCAACAAGGATATCCCAGAATGTGTTTCTGGGAGTACTTCTTCCAAAAAGTCTAAAAAGAGAAAATGATATAAATGTGGGAAGAAGACTCATATGGCCAAAGACTGTCCTGAAACTGAGGACATAAGGCCTGCTGACACTGCTAGTTCCAACATTGCAAAAACCAGAAGTGTTGGAAGTAACATGGTCAATGAGGAGAGTATCCAAGCTGATAAAATCCAAATTGGAAATATTAGTGTAGATCTAAGTGGTCCATCAACAAATGTTGATGAAGAAGGAGAACTCATCCTTATGATGAGTTCCCCTAAAATTCACCTTTGGTGATAATGTTCAGGGATCCACAGAAGGATATGGAACCCTTCAAGCTGGTGCTGCAATATTCAAAATAGTAGCCTATGTGTCTGGGCTAAAACATAATCTTGTTAGCATCAGTCAACTGTGTGATGCTGGCTACAAGGTTAACTTTGATGAGCACTTGGGGTACATACTGGATCCCCAAGGCAAGGTTGTGTTGTGTGCACAAAGGAATAAAGGTGTATATGTTGTGGATATGAAATCTGCTGATCCCACAACTTAAACCTGCTTTATCTCAAGGAGCAATACAGACCTAAACTGGTTATGGCACAAAAGGCGGTCACACCTGAACTTCAAGAATATCAAAAAAAACTTTTTAAAGAAAGAGTTGGTAACAGGTTTGCCTTCTATAACCTTTGTTAAGTATAAACTCTGCACAGCTTGTGAGAAAGGTAAGCAGAGAAAAACATCTTTTAAATCCAAGCATAATTTTTCTATTGATACTCCTCTCTTCTTAATCCACATGGACTTGTTTGGACCTGTAAGTGTCCCAAGTCTAGGAGGTAGAAGATACACTCTAGTAATGGTTGATGAGTTCTCCAGGTTTACTTGGGTGATCTTCTTAAAGACCAAAGGAGAGGCTGCCAGAGAGATAATTGGATTTATCCAAAAGATGGAAGTTTTAAACTCTGCTCAAGTCAAGCAGCTTAGAAGTGATCATGGTACTGAATTCAAAAATAGTACTCTTGAGGACTTCTGTGAAGAAAGAGGGATCTCACAAAACTCTTCAGCTGTAAGAACTCCTCAACAAAATGGAGTTGCTGAAAGGAGGAATAGAACCCTCATCGAAGCTGCTAGAACCATGTTGTCTGCATCAAGTTTGCCTTCATCATATTGTGCTGAAGCTGTCAGCACTGCCTGCTTCACTCAAAACAGATCCTTAGTGGTGAAAAGGTTCAACAAGACTCCTTATGAGTTAATCAAATGGAGAAGGCCAAATATAAGCTATTTCCATGTGTCTGGATGCCCCTGCTTTATTCTGAATCAGAGGGATCAGCTGGCAAAATTTGAACCAAAAGCTGATGAAGGTGTGTTTGTTGGGTATTCTGTTGTTTCTAAAGACTACAGAGTATACAACTACAAAATAAAGGTGATAGATGAATCTATCAATGTCGCCTTTGAGGAGTCCAGGAATGCCTCCACCAAAGCTGTTCCTGAATCAGTTTCAGGAGAGTTCAGCTTCGATGATCTTATGCATTCACATGTTGAGGAAAAGGACTCAAAAGCTTCCACTTCACCCAGAGTGGAACCTGTTAACCACAATGCACATGATCATGATTATGTTGATACACCCTGTGTGAATAAGTGTACAGACATAGTTAATACACCATGTCCAGAACCAATCAATGCTGATTTTCCTGAATCCTCTGCTGATGTGTTCAACAATAGAGATTCATGTTCATCAGGTGAACAGGCCCAAGATAACAGTGTGTCTGAAAACCTTGGAAGTTGTTCTGCAAGACCTGATGAAGATGAAAATGATATAGGAGAATCTTCATTGAAACATGATCCTAAGTGGATCAGGTGTCTCCCCAATGATCAAATGATTGATGACATAACAAAGGGGTACAAACAAGATGGGACAGCTTAGGAAACTTTGGTATGTTTTCTAGTTTAGTGTCCCTGATGGAGACAAAGAAAGTAGATGATGCACTTAAAGATTCTAATTGGATCACTACCATGCAAGAAGAGCTCAATCAGTTTGAGAGAAACAAAGTATGGAAGTTGGTCCCTGTTCCTAAAGGTAAAACTGTCATTGGCACCAAATGAGTTTTTAGAAACAAAATGGATGAGCAAGGTCATGTCATTAGAAATAAGGCAAGACTGGTTGCTCAAGGCTATAGGCAAGAAGAAGGCATTGACTATGATGAAACATTTACTCCAGTGGCCAGGTTAGAAGCAATTCGTTTGTTTCTAGCCTATGTTGCCAACAAGAGCATGAAGGTATTTCAAACGAATGTCAAGAGTGCATTTTTGAATGGCAAGCTGCAAGAAGAAGTATATGTCAAGTAGCCTCCAGGTTTTGAAAGTGAACAACATCCAGGTTTTGTCTATAAGTTGGACAAAGCTCTCTATGGTCTAAAACAAGCCCCTAGAGCCTAGTATGACACTCTTACTGATTTCCTTATGAGCAATGACTATTCCAGAGGTAAAGTGGATACCACATTGTTCATAAAGAAGGTGAAGTCTGATATTATGATTGTTCAAATTTATGTGGATGACATAATATTTGGTTCTACTAATGAACAGTTATGCAAGAATTTTTCACTGCTCATGAAATCCAATTACGAAATGAGCGTGATGGGTGAACAAACTTTCTTTCTAGGATTACAGGTTAAACAAACCTCAAATGGAATTTTTATTAATCAAAGAAAGTATACTTTAGATCTTCTAAAAAAGTTTAAATTTGATCAAAGTTCCCCCATAAAACCCCAATGGTAACCAATGTAAAATTAGATGCTGATGTCTGTGGCAAAGCTGTTTCAGTAACAGCTTACAGAGGCATGATTGGGAGCTTGTTATACCTAACTGCTAGTAGACCAGATATTATGTTTGCTACCTGTTTATGTGCTAGGTTTCAAGCTGATCCTATGGAATCACATCTAGCTGC
This sequence comes from Centrapalus pauciflorus, assembly GCA_020465985.1. Classification (NCBI taxonomy): domain Eukaryota; kingdom Viridiplantae; phylum Streptophyta; class Magnoliopsida; order Asterales; family Asteraceae; genus Centrapalus; species Centrapalus pauciflorus. The sequence continues at coordinate 157,335 of JAANYP010004306.1, forward strand.
TGTAAAAAGAATCTTCAGATACCTAAAGGGTACACCAGGTTTGGATCTTTGGTATCCCAAAGACTCCAGCCTTGAACTAACTAGATATTCAGATTCTGATTTTGCAGGCTACAACCTAGACAGGAAAAGCACAACAGGTGGATGTCAACTCCTTGGTGGTAAGTTGATCAGTTGGTGTAGCAAGAAGTAAAATTCAGTTTCTACTTCGACTGCTGAAGTTGAGTACATTGTTGCTGGAAGTTGTTGTCGGTAGATCCTATGGATGCAGCAACAACTTGAGGATTATGGACTTGTGTGTGATAATACAAGTGTCATAGCTATCTCCAATACTCAAATTTTTCATTCCAGAACAAAGCATATTGAAGTCAGCTTGAAGACATTTTCACCAAGCCTCTTGATGAAAACAGGTTTAATTACCTTGTAAGCAAGATGGGCATGTTAAATAAAAATGACTAAGTGTTATTGATAATCTAAAGATCACTTGTTCAAACTTATCCAAATTTAACAGAACAGCTTGGAGAGGACAGGTTTTACTTGTCCTGTACTTAGCCAGTTTCTGAAAACTTGGACAGCTTAGACATATAACAGGCTTGACAAAATACGTTTTAATCTCAAACATGTTCTGTTGTACAAAATTCCAACCTACTTACTTTCTCAATCTGTCGTACAAGGCATAGTCTTGTAACCTGATCAGCTATTGAACAGGCTCCACAATGAAACCTGTTCTCATCTAGCTGCACTTGCATGAACAGCTTGGGGAATGATCAGTTTGTGATGAAATCTGCTCATCATAGGTTTGAACAACAGCTTGGAGCATCAGTTTTTATTACCTTTCTTCACACTTAAGTTACTTAAATTACGTATTTATTTAACTTAATTACCTTCGGATAATGTTTGTTAACGTGTGTTAGTAGTTATAAAGGTCAAGTGCTCTGACAACCGTTCTGACATGGCAAACCGTTCCGTTTTCCATTAAAGAACATTTCAAATCAACCGCCCAAACCTTTCTCTCTCCTACTCACTCACATTCAAATCCAATAAATACCTCAATCACTGTTTCATCATCTTCTTCTTCTCTATTGCTTCCATAACTATCTGCTAAAACCCTAAATCGATTAAGTGTCAAGCATCGTTCATCCTACTACTTTCTAAATGGCTCACCAAAACAACCCACTGTTACCAGTATTCGTTGGTGATGATGTCCAAAAACATCTTTCTATCGCTACAATGCTCACACTAAAACTCACCAACTACATTGCCAATCTGACCATTCCCAAAAACTATGTGGGAAAAGGTTATGAGCAGATGGTGGAGTTTCTACAAGCCCACCCCCTGCACTATGCACTGACTGCCTCTCCTGGTGTCTTATACCAGGAGATGGTTATTGAGTTTTAGTACACCTGCTCGTATGACCCATCAACCAAAACCATCAGGGGAACCATTCTCAATGGCACTCAAACCATTGAGATCACAACTGCTATTCTCAAGGAAGTTCTTCACCATCCTGTTGCTGAAACTTATGACAAACCTCAGCCTGAGGATGAACAGATGGGCAACCTATTACGCTTCTGTGGTGTAGCAGAACCTAAGGTGGGTGCTACTTTGTTCAGAAGGGACTTGTCTCCAACACACAGTTTTCTATTCGCCTCTGTGGTGATGTCTTTAAGCTGCAAAGTTGGCTCATTTGATTAGCTTAGCAGGGATGAGATTCCTATAGTCCTACAGCTTGTAGATGGGACTACTCTGAACATGGCAATGTGGATTTTCATGAATTTGAGGAACCAGGTGCAGCAAGAACATCATCCTGCTGCTGTTAGATACCCAAGGTTCTTAAGCCTAATCTTCAATCATGTCTGTGGTGAGCACCTGTACAACACTCAACCCTTGTTAACTGCTTTTGCATTCCCTATTATTGGGAATAAAGTCTTTTACACTTCAGTGTTCAACAATTAGCCTCCTCTGTCCACTCCAATGAGGTGGTTAGTTGGTTTGGTGGAAGGACCCTCTTCTTAGAGGGTGGATCCAGTGACTGCTCCCAAAGGAAAATCCAAATCAAGGCCTAAACTGGTGAAGAGGGCCTTGAAATAATCTGAAGCTGAGTCTGTCCACAAGAAGGCTAAAACAGCTAAGTCTGTCCCATCAGCCTTAGTGGCTGAGGGGGAGCAGACTACTCACCCTGGTTCATCCGTTGAACCTTAAGCCTTTGTGGTTGTTGCCTCTGGGGCACCTGAGACCATGGAACAGGCTGACCCTCTTGTTCTTGACCCAGTCTCACCACCAGTCCAAACTCAAATCCCTACCACTTCTCCTCAATCACCCTCTATGTCTCAATACTCAATGAGAAAATCACTACCCAAGAAGAACCAACCTCCCAAAATAGCCCCTCTGACCACTCCCAACAGGAGTCAGTTGACAAAGAAGCAACCCCTGCTGCTTATCCTATTTTGGGAGAAAGTTCAGCACATTTGGAGCAGGCTACACTCCATTAAGAGTCCACCCTGAGTAAGCCTAGGCCCTCTGGTTCCTCTCAACAGGAACCAGTTGTACAAAAGGAGACTACCAGATCCACTATGTCAGCCTCCCAACAGGCTGAGGATATTGAAAGATAAGAGTCCCCTCCACTCCATACTGAGTCCACATAGTCTCCACCTCATATTTCTTCTACACTATCTGAGTCTGCACGAGGTGCCCAAGCTACTGGAACAGATCATCGAGCTGAACAGCCTCAAACTTCTGCTCCTGGTGATGCAGTTGTTCTACACCCAACAGCTGTTGAAGGACCATCAACCCAAGCTGATGAACCTGAGGGAATAGAACATCCCTCTGGTGAGCCTGCTCCCCTAGTGCACATTCCGTCATCAGGTTTTACCAGTATTGATGTTGAAATGTACATCCCTTCTCCCCATGAAGAGGTGCCTAAACACAAAGGAACTACTGAGGGACCAACCCCAGGTCTTGATGAAGGTGCTACAATACTAGCATCATTTGAGAGGCCACCAACTCCTACCACTTCACCTCATGATGAAGCTACAGCCACTGCTGAAGGTCCCTTTGACCCTTCCAAGCTGGGACATTTAACTTATGCCAAGGCTATGGAACTCCTATCCAAAGTCTCCCTACCTTCACCTACTGATCCACATACTCCTTAATCCTCACCATCACCATCACATTCTTCACCATCCACCCAATCCAAACAGTCAACCCATACACCTCCATCCCCAATAGATCTACCTTTGAAGGATCAGCTGTCTTTGCTGACCAATAAAGTTGGTTCTTTCGAAACTTCTATGTCATCCCTACCTTCCATTATTTCAGACTCTGTGTACAGCTTCATGGGTTCTTTGATTCATTCAGAACTTCTTTCCCAACCCCTGCTCCCCAAGCTGATCATTCCTCACAGCTGCTAGCACTCACTGCACAGCTGCAACAACTATCCTCCACCCTCTCCTCAATTCTTTCTACCCAACAAGACTCTATGTCCACACTGTCAGCTATTTCCCAACAGCTGTCAGCTCTCCTTGAAACTTGCTCAAACACTCTCCCTTCCACTTTGGCCAGCTTGAATACCTTAGTGGTCTCTCTGTCAAATTCTGTGTCCTCAAACTTTGATGATATGCGAGATTCTCTTGAACTGAATCTTGCACAACTTCAAAGTTTGGTGTTCACAGCTTCTGACAAGGAAGCTATTGCTCAACTGTCATCCCTTGCCACCTCTGACTCCACCTCTCTTAAAACCTGTGTTGCCCAACTTGCAGAGGTTAAGGATAACTTGGCTTTATTAGTGCATAGCCTTGTTGGTTCCAAGCCTGCTGCTGCTCAGCCTATTGGATCTGTTCCTTTAGTCAGACCTGTTGTTGAAGGCTCTATGTCATAGCCTTCAAAGGGGGAGAGCATCTGATTTGCACAAGGTTGGTCTTAAGCAGCTCATAGCTTTTAGACTTGCCAACTCCTTCAAACAATCTTCAAAATGGAGAGCAGCTATCTGGGAATAGCATAAAGGCTTCTATAAGAGAGGAGAGCTGCAACACCTTGATTTCATGTTTCTTAGACATGAAATAGAAGAGATTGATGAAACCATGGAGTATTTTGAACAGTTGTTTGAAGAAAGACCACAACAACTTGAAGGTCCATCTACTACTGAGTAGATGAAGAATGGAAGCTGTCCATAAGTTGGATAGGCTTGCCATTGTTTGCTCTCACTATCAACAATCCAAACTTGTTGAAAGTTTCTTCTTATACATATGTTGTACTTCATTACATTAGTTGTAATTTTCCTTATTACATTAGTTGTAATCTACTTCAGTACATTAGTTGTACTTTAGTAAGAACATGTGTCGTTTGTAATCAATATCAGTGTATATATAAATTGATCTTTTAGTTTACTTCAATGTTGCAATTTTATTCCATCAAATGTAATGTAAAAATATATAGTGATCATTGATAGAATCATCTTAGACTGATTATTGCAAATACGGGGAGATTGTTAGGCACAAAAAGGACTCAGTCAAACCTGTTATACATCTTACGAGAGATTATTAATCAAACCTGTTTGATACACTTGAATGTATAATTTAAGGCCCGTTAATGCCTTATTGAAACCTGATAAGTGAATTTCAATATTAGTCAAAGTTTTTTACCCTGTTGCATTTTTTGCAACTAAGGTAGATTGACCAAGCTGCTCTACTCTGTTGAACAGGCTGGAGATAAACTGTCTAATCTGTTGAGCAGTTTGGACAAATTCTAAGTATTCTGCTCTTTGTGAACAGAATATGTTCTTTGTGAACATGCTAAACACTTTATGGAATATGTTTCCATGTCCTCATGTATTGTCTTGGACCAAGAGATCAGTTTACATAGTCGAAGACAAAGTGGAAAAACAGAAACTGCTAAGACTGCCTACGCTGTTCTGTTACATGAAGACAAAGTGGATATCTGAAATGGGTGACAGACCATTTCTTATATCAAAATGGCCATAACAGAAGATGAAAGGTTTAAAGTTGACATTCCTCTTTTGGTTAAAGCCTTCTGCAACAGAGACAAAAAGGAAAAGACAAAGATTCTGCAATGTAAAGACAATACTGCTTTGTCAGAACGTGCAGAAAAGTATTCTTGTCTTTTTCAAAAGACATTTCACTATCTCAACGTCCAATGAGGAAGCTTCACTGGGATTCTCAGTGAGAGTATAAAAGGAAGCTTCTAAGGAATGTGAGAACTAAGAGTGTGATATTTAGAACGTGCAAAGAAGTATGTTTTCATGCATACAAAGTCTACTTGAATAAAACAGTAAACTGTGTTCAAGCTGTTATTGTTCAAGCTGTTATTGTTCAAGCTGTCCGTCTGTCTGTCTTGTAAACAGTGAGTTCATCTCTATAAGTGTATTTATTGTAACTGGTCCGAGTGTGTCTTACCTTAGTAGAACATCTGTTGTATCTATCATCTCAACTGGTCTGAGTGTGTCTTACATACAAACATTGAGAAAGTGTGTTGAATATTTAAATAGCTGTATTCACCCACCCACCCCCCCTCTACAGCTTAAAGCAACATACTAGGGAAACCTTTTGGGACCTACACTAACAGTTGGAAGGAATGAGACATTGAATTAAATGATGGATTCCAAAATATGTATATACACATGCATCTTTAATAAAGACCAAAATAGGTTGCAAGACCTACAGGTAGATGTACATTAAAATTATGAAAAAAATGATAAGGAATGTTAAAATACATACCCATGATTATGATTTTAAAAGAGAAATCCCTTGCAGGGAAAGGCTATAAAATTACACTTTTATGTTAATTATATAAGTAATGAAATATTCCAAGAGTTTTATAAATTATAATAATTATATTGAGATTGAAATTATATACGTATATGAGAAATATGGGAGGTATAACATCCTCAATTCAAATTATGATAACTCTATTTAACAGCCCAAGTTGGGACTCAAGTAAAGTTTTACTAAAGTTGATAACATTTTGTATAACTGAAGCATCTAAAGACTTAACTAAGAATTCATTACTTATTAATAATTTAATGAATTCCATAAAAAAAAAAGTTGAATTTTAAATTATGTATCGTACAGTCGGTTAAAGACAGTGAGATAAGGAATTCGTTATACCAAGTTCTCCGCTTTGGGATGCTCTTGTTCTAATTATTAACAAGAAGGACGTCACCTGTAATGGTGTATACGTTAATGTAAACTGAAAGGGTAATAGTCCAAAATAAATATTATTTGCCTTGTGTTAATGATCAATTTGATCAGCGGCAAAATGTTTCACATTTCACATACATTGATCTGCGAATTGAATATTAATAACTAAAGGATCCATGAGGAGGTGTACCAAAGACCTCATTTCATACTTGATGTAGTCATTATAATTGTGGTAATGTTGTTTGAACTCACGAATGCACTAGTTGCATCTATGGATCTAATAATCGGAATATGCCGACCTATGTTCGATAAATCAGCTATCGTTTATCGATAATATCCTAATAATCGGAATATGCCGACCTATGTTCGATAAATGTGATTTCTAGATATAAATTTTAAATTTAACTTTATAAGCTTAAATGCAAGCATGTATGTATATATACTTATTTATAACTTGACATGATTACTAAAACTAATGTCGGATATTTTAATTACAATCAAACTGCTAAAAGTTAAACCTAAATTTAAATATGTCCAATTTTTGGTCATATCATCTCCGAGGAGGGAGTTCCTTCATATCTCTTTAAAATGGAAGCTAATTGTTCATGACAGTCGTTGTTGATGCGACTGAAATGAGAATTTTGGAGATTGACCGAGGGGTTTAATCTGTACTTAAACTGAGTGTCCCATTAGTTGAGCTTACCTTCTTCTGGGTAATCCCCAAGAATTTAAATTGTGTAAAGATTGCTTATAGGTCCTTAAACTTGGCGGTTTCCGCAATATGCTACTAAAAGGAACTTGTAATATCAATTATGTTTATCATCTAAGAAATATTAAAAAGGTGGCGTGATATTAAGCCACGTACTGATGGTCAGGAATGAAACATGATGCCTCCAAGTCAAAACCAATAATCAAATGCTAATCAAAGGATAATAAAGTCAAGTTGAACCTATGCATATAGTTTAAACAAATTACATTGGAAACTAACAACTATTATATACTTAACCATATGATGAACCTATAATGATAAAAAGATCCAACGAAAAAGGAATATATAAAGTGTGACTTGTTATGAAGGTCACTACAATGCAATTCAAGAACAAGGTGCCACACCTAATTATTCTCCAAATGAAGGAGTATTATAGTTAATGAGAAAATATATCCTTAATATGAATAGCAATCCTGCAATGAACTGAATATTGCTATAGATTTGAAATTTCATACATAAGGAATATGTATGTAAGAAGTGAACCTTCAAACAAAAAAAATTGATAAAACTAACCGTAATCGAAATAGAGATAGTGACTGTGTCACTAATATGCAATTAATGGGTTATTAAACTCTGATGCTTATATAGCAATGTTGCTATTCATATGTCTGAGTCGGGTGATCCGACTGTAGTAGCTGGACATAGCCTACTTATAATAGCAAATAACAAGCATACTAAATATTTACTAAAAGCCTCTAGAAGATTCTGGAATGATCCCGTGAGCGGACCTTTTCAAGGGGGGAGGAGTTGTAACATCCTTAAATTTATTATCATAATTAAACTACTAATTATATACTCCATCGATAATTTGGTGACCTAAGTATGTTAATCCATACACAAAATTGATTTTTTTTTAAAATCATGCAAAAGAATATATATAAATATATTTATTTGCGTTACTCTACAAAACTATAAATAGATTAACAAGGCTTATATACATTTGAGCTAATTTAACTCGTACTTTGCTATAATACCCTCATAATAAAGATACTAATTAAATTTATTAAGTTCCAAATGAATTAAAATCTAATAATTTGATTATGATTAGTATGGATGTGTGTGGTTAACAATAAGCTTTATACACTTGCACTATGTGCTTAATCCTTGTAACTTGGAATCTATATAATTATATACAAGCTTCTAATGCCTATGTACAAGTTTCTTAAGTTCATAAGACATAAAATGAAAAGGAAAAGAAAGATTGGTAGTCAATATTAGAAAAGGGAATGTAGAGGGGTGTGTTATGAAATTAGCTAACCAATTGAGGGTCATATGATACCCCCAATCGACTGCCTTCTTCTCAATCTTTCTTTGAAAAGTTCCTGTACCCAAATAAACACACACACACATACAAGATTTAGGGCTGGAAGTTGAATAAGAATACATAAAGGAGGTTAATTGCAAAGTTTAATCCAATTGAGGGTTTTAAACCTCCCCCAAATCGCAGCTGCCTTTTTTCCATTTCTTCGTCTTCATTCTTCCCTTCAAAAACCAACACATATTAGAAAGAAAGGAAAGCCTAGTGCTCAAAGAAAAGCTCAGCCAAGATTACTAGTAAAATTTGGAGCAAATAAATACAACAAAACTCAAGGTAAACACTTATGTATTTTGTGTATGGATTTTCCTTTCCCTTCCCTATGATGGCAATAAAACTTGTGGTAAGTTGGAGCGGAATTTAAGGGTTAATAATTCAAACAAACTCAGTTTCAAATTACAAGATATCAAATGGTTTCTGAAATCTCAAACCAAAGAACGCACTAAAATTGAGTTTAGATTTGGCTTGATTAATTTAAAAGTGGGTTATTAGATTCCTAAAGTTTCATCTTATATATATTAAAGCATGGTAATATGTATTAATACTTATAAAATATTTCTTAAAAGAAACTAATTTTATACTTGCACAAGTTGCAAATTCGTGTGGGTTAAAGAAAAAACGAGCAGGGGCTGAAAAATGTCGAACTGGACTGCAGAGCAAGGGAACTCGCTGAGTTTCCCTACTTACTCGCCGTGTTCCCCATCAGATTGGCCATTTTCCAAAACATAAAAATTGTAGCCCTATGTGTCCTCTTCGTCAGGGCTCTTGAATCACTTAAATCTGAGTTCGTATGAAAACTTTATGGCCAAAATACGAAACTACACTAGTACAAAAATGACCTATGGTCACGGTTTTGTCCAAACTGCCTAGCCACAGTTTTTGTTATTGACGTGACTAAAGGGTCATATATGATCTTGTATTATTATGATAGCCACAGTTTATCTCAATAACTGTGACCATTGCAAATCACATTCAAACCTTAAGCCACGGTTTAACATAAGGATCGTGACAAAGACTTGTCACGGTTGCCACATTGTTACCAAATGTCATCGTTTGTCACAGTTATTTGTTTGATGTCTATAATAATCTTGTGATGGTTATTAACTGTGACGTTAAATATGTATATGGTCACGGAAATCTATTTCGGTGACCAAAGGGACACCCTGAAGTCTAATTGTATGAGTCTAAATTATATAGTGGAATTAGTCACATGAATAAACTGTGACAGAAGGCTAACTTATATGGTCACGAAATCACTTTGTGTGACCAAAGGGTGGAGTTCATTAGCCACGTATGGTAAAAGAAAAACATTGTGACTATAAGTGTTTAGTGGTCATGATTGAGTTCATTAAGTGTGTCCAAAAGTAAACAATTGTCATGAAATAAGAAAATTATTGTGACTATAAGTATTTTATAGTCACGGTTTAGTTTCTTATGTGTGTAAAAGTATTTTATATTCATGATGAAAGAGGAAAACGTGACTAAGTATTTTTTTTTTGTCACGATATAATTTCTTTTATGTATATAAAAGTAATTAATGATCACGGTTTAAGAAAAAAATCATATCACCATAATTATGTTTCGGTCACAGTTTAAGACACACAAGCATGTGACTATTAATATTTAAAGGTGACAGATTAAGTTTTTATGTGTGTCTAAATGTAAAAAATAGTAATAGTAAAATGAAAAAGATATGATTATAAGTACATTCAAGTCACGATTTAATTTGTTTTGTGACTAAAAGCTATCAATCTCACATTAAAAAAATCAATATAATGGGTTTTTTTGTCACGGATTAAGCAAATTTGTGACTATTAATATTTTAAGGTGACGGTTTATTGTTTTTATGTAACTAAAAATAAACAATAGTCATGACAAAAAAAATGTTGTGACTATATTTTCTAATGATCATGGTTTAGTTTATTTCTTATTAGTGTGTAAAAGTAATAGTTTTCATGATAAAAGAAAAAAACAGTGACTATAAGTACTTTATGGTCACACGAAGAATTGGTTTGTGTGACTAAAAGTAATCGGTGGTCATGATTTAAGTGAAAAAAATATCCCCATAAGTATTTTATCGTCACAGTTTAATATATTATTGTGTCTGAAACTAAACATTAACCATGATAAAAGAACAAAAATGTATTTATATGTATTTTATGGTCACAATTTATTTTGTTTTGTGTGGTTAAAGATTACCAATTGTCATAGTTAAAAAAAAAAACTTGTTAATATGAGTATTTTGTGGTCATGGTTAATTGTGTTATGTGTGTCAAAAACTAAACATTAACCATGATAAAAGAAAAAAAAATCATGACTACAAGTAGTTTATGGTCACGACTTATTTTTTTTATCATTTGCTAAATGTTATTAAGTGTCATAATAAAAGCAGCAAAATATGGCTATAACTACTTTATGGTCACGATTTAGTTAGTTTTGTGTGGTTAAAGGTTAATAATTGTCACAGTTTAAGAAAGATGTGGCTATAACTACTTTATTGTCACGGTTTAATTTTTTACACGTGTCTAAAAGGAACAATAGAGATTTTAAAAGAAATATAATGTGACAACAACTATTTGATGGTCACCAAAGGGCCTTTGGCCTGGTGGTAAGAGGGTGGAGATACAAGTGAGAGGTCACGGGTTCGACTCCCGTCGGAGACAAGTTGATATTTAGGTGGTGAAAGTAAGTCTTGTGGTAAATGAGTAGTTTAGGAGTTGGAGTAGGAGTAGGATAGTTTGCCGTTAAAAAAAGTATTTAATGGTCACAGATTGTATTGTTGCATGTGTATAAAAGTTACCAATTGCCACGATTAGGAATAAATAAGTAACTATAGATACTTTATGGTCACGGTATTGTTTATTATATGTGTCTAAAAGTAAGCAATTGTCATAAATAAACGAATTATTATGTGACTAAAATAATGGTATGGTCACGGTGTAATTATTTTTGTGTGTCAAAATGTATCAATTGTCACGGTTTAATACTTTATGTATGTCCAATTGCAACCAATCGTCACATTTTAATAAATTATGTGTGTCTAAGTGTATCCTACGGTCACGGTTTAAATGTTTACGCATGTCTAAATGTACCAATGGTCACACCACTAAATAGTTTATGTGCGTTAAAATATTACCAATTGTCACGGTTTCATTCATGTGGTGTGTTTAAATGTCTCAAATAGTTACGGTTTAACTGATTATGTGTATATAAATTTATCCAATGGTCACGATTAAATATTTGTGCGTCTTTAAATATACCAGGTGGCCACGATTTATTTGTTTATACGTGTCTGTAAGAATGTTAACGCCATTGATTAATTATTTATGTGTGTCTGAATGTATCCAACTGTCATGGTGTTAAAATAAATTGTGACTAAAAGTATTTTATGGTCACGGTTACTAAAAAATATAGACCACAACTATATAGAAATTGTTACCATATAGCCACGATTTTATGCTATGGCCACGGTTTTACATGTGATTTAGTCACGAATATTAAATGTAGCCATAAGGTACCAAAAGTGATGCGACCTTTGGTCACGATTTGAATGAAAAATAAAACCGTGGCCAAAGGTCTATGGCCACGGTTTTTTAACGTGACGGAACACATATTTTGTACTAGTGTAGTGCGAGTTGAGCGTTGTACACCCAGAGCACTAATTTTAAGCACTGTATTGATACTATAATCTTATGGGATCATCCTATACTTATATAACATTTAAATTAACATTAAACATCGCCTAAAAGTTTGTAAAACTCAATAAGAGGCGTGTCGGTGCCGATAAATTCGGAAACTTAAACCGAAAACGCTTAAACACTTCAAATAACTTCCAAACCTTATGAGATGTTATTATAAGCTTATGGTTTGTTCATTAGACCCGATGTTCTTACTGACTCGAACTTCCATCCGAAGTTCATACTTAACAGTTTCTTTCATTATCCAGATCTCATTCATTACTTTTGTACCAATCCAATGGTTGAAATTTATCAATGTAGGATCCAATATTCTCCTTTTTAACACTTATTTAACATCAAGTTAACCTTTTATGTACCAAAATCAGGTTATTAAGCTATGTTCATAACAGTTCGATGAACACACACTAAAAACACATAGTAAAGATTAAATCATACTTAGGAGTTAAATCAGGGCTGGAAATTGGTACATAGCTTACATAACACCCGATTTATACATTTCAACCATTAATTCCAACATGGATTAACATCTACCACTTAGTTCTATGATTTGGTGTTCATAAAAACCGATATCCATAAATTTCTAAGTTCGAACCATTTTTACCTCAATCGATGGTTGTAGCAGTTGTAGTTCCTTCTTAGCAACTTAAATCCAGCTTTTCAACCTTTGATTCCAACGTTTTTGTGTTGTTGATTTGGGGAGGGTGAGAAAAGTCGTGGGTTTAGAGAGAGAGAGAGAGAGAGAGAGAGTAACAGTGACTTCTTTACCAAGAGATTGTGTGATCGGTCATACACACTCACACACCACTTTTATTAAATCATGTTTGCCTTGATTGCAAAATAGCCCTTCAACTTTTATTTTTCTCATTATATCCTTTTTATTCCTTAATTATTTCCATTCGACGTTCCACTTTTAAATATCCATTCTGTGGATTTTGTTTTAAACAACCAGGACGGTTACTCATTATTATTGTCGCTCAAAAAACGACAATGATGCTTTCTCATCTTCATTTATCGTATTTAATATCGCTCGATGTTCATCTTAACAATGATGGTTCCTTGTTGTTATTGTTGCTCAAAAAACAACAATGATGATTTCTCATCATTATTTATCATATTTAAATTCATGAAGCGAAATTTTACAAAATCGAGATATAATTCATCAATACATAAATTGCATCGTAACTGTTTATTACTTATAATTCAAATTAGGGATGTTACCGCTACTCCCTCCGACACCGAATCAGACAAGTTTGTAGAGGGGGAGAACATTGATGAATCTACAACCTGTCTGATGGCCAAATCAGGGGATACAGAATGTTCCACATCAGACTTCAAGGCAAATGAGGTACAATCCCTTTACTTTCAGCAATCTTTAAATGCTAAATTTGTAAAGAATGAATGTAAATGGCACACACAACTTCTTGAGTTAGAAGTAAAATATAACATTGAAAAAAACGGAACAATTGGCTCAATCACTAAAAGAAACATCTGATAAGTTTGAAAAGAACTGGTTAAACAAACATAGTCTTGTCAAAACCTATCTACGAGAAAAAGTAATGGCAGAGGATAGGAACACTTCACTTAAGAATTGTATTAATACAATCACTGAGGAAAAGAGTTCCTTGAAGTCAGAACTGTCTGTTCTTAAAAAATAGTTAGAGTCTTTAAACGTGGAAAACTTAGAAAACGAGAGAAAGTTTAAAATGATCAAAAAAGAGAGAATAGGTTGTACTCACGAATCAAAACCCTTGATGATGAATTCTTAAAACGGGGTCAAACTGCACAAACCATTCATCTAAATCAACAAAAAGAAACTAGGTTTCATCATTCCAAAGAAGGAATAGGTTTTACAAATCCTACATTTTTAAAAAGGCTCAATCGGTTTTACCAATGCTATATGATAGAAGATACATGGGACGCAGGTATCAGTCCTTCTTTCATCACTCATCAAAAGAAGTCCTGGCCCAAGAGGAGGAGAAGAGAAATCAAAAGGAAAACATGCAAATTTCATTTACGTATGAAATGCCAAACGACAGTTATCCTTACAGAATACCCACTCTTGAGGGTGATTTCTTTTTTGCCATTCATCAATAGAAATGAAAGCCAAACTTGTTAAACCAATTTCTCATCCTTATATTCCTACCACTATTCTTCAACACAAAATCAAAGTTTTAGAAGAGGAATTAAGGATAGCTCATGAGAAAGCTTCTGCCAGTCAAGAAGCTCTTCTCACAAGCGAGGAAAAGTTTGAAAAACAAATTTTTGAACATAGTATAGAATTAACTCTTCACAAAGAACTGTTTAACATTGTTTCAGAAAGGTTAAGCTCTTACATAAAAGATTCAAAAATCACTTCTCCTATTAGTGTCCTAAATACATCACCAGACAAAGGTAAAATCAAAATTGAAGTCCCTTAAAACATTTCCAAAGGTGAGTGTTCTAAATTTTCAAAATCTGAGGTTTCCAAGAAGACTATGAGTAAATCGAAGTCCTCAAAAAAACTCACTAACCAAGTAAATCTCTCTAAATCAAAGCTTTCCAAATGTACTGACTCTTCTTGTTTTGAACCTACAGATCATATAAGAAGGGTTCCTAACACGACTATGCAGGACTTTCCCAGTTTCTTTGTGAAGAAAGATGTCATGCCATCCATGTTTGTTTCTAGTGATAGGGAGAATGTAATTTCTAAAAACAATAAATGTATGTAACAAATTCGAATTCATGTTTGAAATATTCATTCTCAGAAATATTTGTCGTATGTCCTACTCGTTTTAGACGCAAAGTACCAGAAATGAATAAATATGTGTCATATCCGGAAAAGGGAGTTCATAAAAATAAAAATAAAAATAGTGCATCATTGGCCTCATCAAAAACTGAAACATGTATTTTGCCTAAGGCTACGCCAAAGGCAAATACAAAATAGATTTTAAAAATTCCCAAACCAAAGGTAACTTCACCGCCAAAGGTTTCAAAGCCAGATGGCCCCACATAGAAATGGGTTTCAAAAGGTTCTGCATCCGGACCACACACGACTGCAATATGGGTTCCTAAAACTGTAAACTTGATATATGTATCTAGAACTCCTAACAAGAATGGACCCATCCTAAAATGGGTACTCAAAGTCATGAGATTTCATGCAGATGTCTCTTGGTTACTTCAGATCAAGACACGCACCTCAAAGAAATGGCTTCTAGTATATTCACACAGTTTAGGACTCGTTCATAACTTAACATGTATTCTGAACAATTCAGTTCAGAATACGGTTTGCATGTCATTTTAAAATTACCATCATGGATTTATAACACTTGCCTGTAAATCCATCCACTATGTCATATTCTTTAATACAATTCAATTCTCAGGTAAAATCCATATGGTACATGGATTCGGGTTGCTCCAAGCACATGACTGGGAGAAAAGAGTTGTTGACCAACATAGTAGAACAATATTGTGGAACAGTTATGTTCAGAAATGACAATCACGCTCAGATAAAAAGATAATGTGATTTGGTTCTGAACAATCTAGTTATCAAGGACGTTGACTATGTCGAAGGGTTATCTCATAATCTTTTTAGCATAGGATAACTCTGTGACAAAGGACTAAAAGTGACGTTTAGGGCAAAAAGTTGCAGTGTCATGAGCGGTGACGGAAATGAAATCCTAACCGTTTCTAAAAAATCAAACATTTACACCATCGATGTAGCCAAGCTAATGGTAAAGGATAACATTTTCTGGTTGTCTAAGGCCTCCTCGAAGGACTCATGGTTATGGCATCGACGACTATCTCATTTGAACTTCGAAAACATGAACAAGCTGGCATCAAAACAACTGGTTAAGGATCTCCCGGAACTCCGATATGAAAAAGATCATCTGTGTGGAGCATGTGAGAAAGGAAAAATGAAGAGATCCTTTCACAAACCAAAACCCGAACCATCAACTAAGAGAGTTTTGGAGCTGCTACATATGGACTTATGTGTTCCTATGCGAACTCAAAGCATTAATGGGAAGCGGTATGTGTTGGTTATCGTTGATGACTATTCACGATATACCTCGATTAAGTTCTTGTGATCCAAGGATAAGAAAGCTCAAGAGATCATCGATTTCATCAAGAGTGTCGAGACCCAACAGCAGCTGTCAATACAATCAATCAGATCTGGCAATGGCACAGAATTCAAGAACTCGGTAGTAGAGAGTTTCCTACGATCCAAAGGCATTCATCATCAATTCTCCGTCGCACGAACACCTTAACAGAATAGTATCATTGAAAGACGAAATCGTACCCTTGTGGAGGCTGCACGCACCTTGTTGAACTACTCAAAGCTACCACTGTTCTTGTGGTCTGAAGTCGTGTCCACAACTTGCAACACTCAAAATCGTTCAATATATCAAAAGCGCTTTAACAAAGCTCCTTATCAACTCTACCTAAATAAAGTTCCTTATATCAAATACTTACGAGTTTTTGGTTGCAGGTGCTACGTGCTGAATGATAAGGACAACCTCGGGAAATTCAATGAGAAAGCAGATGAAGCAATCTTTATTGGATATGCATCCAATTCAAAGGCTAATCGCGTGTACAACACTCGTATTAGGACAGTCAACGAGAGTGTGAACATCACATTCGATGAGATGGCTGAATTGGCTCCGGAAGTTGACCAATCAGGACTTCACGTTACTCCAATTCCTGGAGACTCTTCTAACCCAACTTCTTTTTCTTCTTATGATTTAATAAATTTATTTGATCCATTTTATACTGAACTTTTTGGACCTAGCGCAAAATCTTCTTTTGTTTCAGCTCCCGCGATTAATACAAATTCACCAGACTCAACATCTCATCTACCACCTTCAGAACCACCAATTCCTACATCACTGCCATATTTAGTGCCTTCATCATCTTCCACACATATCCCAACTGTTGAGTCTACACCAATTATACACTTCCATATTGTATCGAACATTATCCCATTACAAGAACCAACAGAATCTGAACGGGAACCAGTGTCACCCTCACTTGAAACCATCGAACATAACACCTCATCCATCCTCACACTAAACACTGAGTTTCCCTCATATTCGCCCCTTCCACACGAAACAAAATAGACCCGTAATCACCCAACTGATCAAATCATTGGTGATCTATCCACTAGGGTTCAAATTCGAAGGGCTTCTTCTAATGAATGTCAATTTGCGTCATTCCTTAGCATGATAGATTTCGCTCATGTGGATGAAGCCTTGAAAGACCCCGACTGGATTGTAGTCATGCTAGAAGAGCTCCACCAGTTTGAACAGCTAAGGGTATGGCGGTTATGTAACATCCTAAGATTTAAATTGATGTAATCGAGGATATTTAGTTTAAATTTCGTATATAATTTAATCAAGTTGGATTATTTATGAAAATTATTTATTCGGAAATTTAAAAGTTGGATGTTATGTTAAATAATTAAGAAATTTTAGAATTTTAGAATTCAAATTAAGTATGATAAAATTTAAATGTTGGTGATGATATAATAAAGATTGAAACTTCATTTAAAGAAATCAATTAAGTGGATGGACCACTTGTGACAATAACCAAAAATGAGAAAATAAAAGACTCTTGAATCTTTCAAAAGTTCATTTACAAGTCTCCATCTCCAAAGCACACACTCAAAATTCTCTCAATATTTTTGCTGGAATTCGAAAGTTCATGGAAGAAATTCGTGTTAAGAATTAATATAACAAGAATTCAAGACAGATTCAAGGTAGGAAAGTGACTTTAAATTTGGAGTGTTCTTGGAAGAGCTTAAAATGCAAAATTTGGATTTTTGAATCCGATAAATTGTTGTTGCATGTATGTTATTATAGTTGGAAAACATCAATTGAAGTTCCTAGAGGCATCTGAAACAAGAATCGTTCACTGATTCAACCAAAAAGGTATGAAATATGGATTTTTATAAACTTTTGTGTTCTTGATGTTTTTCCCTATTTTTGGTCAAATCTGGATCAAATGGAGTGTTATTGATAGGGTAAATGTTTTAGAAACGCTCAATATATGCTAATATATCATTTGTATGGATTGCATGTTTATAAAATTGAGTTTGGCAACAATTTTGATTAAAACCCGTAGCTGCGACCTACAGTTCATGGTGACTCAGCGAGTCGGCCTCAGCTTATGCGAATTTCGTATCTGGTTCAAAGGACCCGAACTTTTGGACTAAAAATCAGATTTTGAGATAACTTTGGCATTATAATGGGCATTTAATGATGGGTTCTTCGGACCTAATAACAATCCGAACCTTGGGTTCTAAATATGTATATCGGATGGTAAATCAGAATATTTAACACTTTAAATTGTAAAACTTGATGAAAGTTTTGATTAAATAAACTTTGATGGTATTTTCCTATGAAAATGTAACAGGTCCATTGTGGTGTTGTTAAACACACAGTGGGGTAATTTGTGATTCCGGTTGAAAGCCCGAGAAGAAATAATACAATTTGAAGTTACTTAATGCACCCACTGTAAGTACTTAGGATTGTATATGTATACATTTGTTTTATGCTAGCTGTTGTTCATTAAGGCATGTTGATTCATATCGTTTGGCACTCTACTAACTTGCGTTTATTTTGGTGCACATTGTTGTTTGCTTACATGTTATTACATTGTCCGTGTCCTTTGTTGTGCATTAATGTGCCGGGCTTTCGAGCTATAACTGGTTAATCGATGCTACCGAGGCTATGTGACCTGGAGCAGATCCCTCTATGGTCCCGAAGGGCTGGTGTAGCATCCCCGATGGTAAATTCCGCCTCAATTGAATGTATTATTCCATGCAATGGCACGATGGAGATGCGTGCTCGTATGTGTTACTGTACTTCGTGTGCGAAGGGATGCACGACATTTGTCGCTGGTGTTACTCATTTTGTGTTGCATAAAGACTTGTATTATGTATAATCTCTGTACTCACTAAGCTTTGCTTATCCTTTAGTTGTTTACATTTTTCAGGAAATGGTAAATTCGCTGTTGGACCTTCTAGCTAGGTCATATCTTGTAGTATTTGAGGATCTCTACTACTCAGTCGGTGACTGATATATGGGAACATCGTTGTAATATTTGGGATGGTTGTAATAAACGTTAAGTATGTAGAAACTAGTTAATTATGTATTTTCAATTTCCTGTAATGTACTAAGTAATTAAGATCAGTAACTTATTATGTGTTGTGTTTAATCCTGGGTGATGTAATTGTGGTTATTGTGGCAAGGGTGTCATAGGTTAGTTCCCAAACCCAAAGGCCGAGCCATCATCGGGACAAAATGGATCTTCAAGAACAAACGAGATGAGAACGGTAGTGTAGTAAGAAACAAGGTGATGCTAGTCGCTAAAGGCTACCGACAGCAAGAAGGCATTGATTATGATTAGACCTTTGCTCTGGTTACACAGATTGAAGCTATCCGAATCTTCTTGGCATTTGCGGCACATAAAGACTTCAAAGTGTACCAAATAGACGTCAGAATGGCCTTCTTAAACGGTAAACTGAACGAGGAGGTGTATGTTTAACTACCACAAGGTTTTATTGGTGCACATAAATTGGACCATGTTTATGTGCTAGATAAAGCTCTTTACGATTTAAAACAAGCACCTCGAGCTTGGTATGATAGCCTCTCGAACTTTTTTACATCTGCCAGTTTCAGTAAGGATGTGGTGGACACAGCTCTGTTCACTAAAAGGGAAGGCCCACACATAATGCTCGTCTAAATTTATGTAGACGACATTATACTTGAATCTACTAACCCTAAGTTTTGTAAGGAACTTTCATCCCTTGTGGAGCCCAGGTTTGAGATGAGTATTGCTAGAACTTGTTTTGTTGATGAAATAAAAGTCTAGGGTTCAAAGTGTAATTAGCTCAAAGTTGTAAATAGTATATAAATATAAACTTTGACTTTGTAATAAAATAGTTTTTGACATTTCTGTAAATCACTGTTTGCACGGAATGCCAGAGAAAGGATCTAGGGCTACAGTATACATTCGTCATTTTCCAATCTGTAATCGTTTTTGAGATTAATGCAATCATTCGGTTAGTGTTCTTGATCCTGTTCTTTATTGTATGAACTAATTGTTGATTGATAAATAGGTTTCACAATTGGTATCAGAGCTTTAGGGTGATTTTTTTATTGAAAGTTGAACTTTCGAAACTGTTCTTGACATTTTTTTTTCAAAAAATAGAAAATTCAACTAGGGTTTTAATCCAGTTGATTGTTAGTTTTGATAATTGGATCGAAGGAAGGTAATTGGGAATCGATTAGATTAATCATAATTTTGTTTTGAATATCCAAACACAGAAATAGATCAAGTGATTTTTCAGAAAAATTAAAAAAACGAGTGTTCTTCACTGTTTCATTGAAAAACACGTACTTAGATATGTTTTTGGACAAAATTCTTTCAGAAAAGGTGTTTGAAATTAAAAACCTTACCTTCGATATCAATTTGGGTTCAATTAGGACATTTTTACATAATAAATTGAAAAACAGACTTGAAAGTGTTGAAAAACTCAGAAACTCGATCAAACCTGTGTTCTAGTGTTACTCGAGTTGACCACACTTAGATATCGAGTTGAACTTAAGTTTCAATCGAGTTGAACTTAAAATTCAATCGAGTTGAACTTAATATCCATTCGAGTTGACTTGAATTCTATTCAAGTTGAACTGAATTCTATTCGACTTGACTTCAAGTGAATTCGAGTTGATCTGAAGTCAATTCGAGTTGAGTAGAAGGTACATTCGAGTTGGTTTCAACCTTCAAACGAGTTGTAGAAAACAAGTTTAAATTTTCAAAAGATTGATTCGAGTTGCGTCTTACTTGATTCGAGTTTCATCTTACTTGATTCGAGTTGCATATTACTTAATTCGAGTTGCATCTTACTTGATTCGAGTTGCATCTTACTTGATTCGAGTTGCATCTTATTTGATTCGAGTTGCATAGTTCTTCTAACAGTTGATTTTCTTATAGATTCGAGTTGAGTATATCTTTGTTCGAGTTTTACACATTCATTGATCGAGTTGATCAATTCCTTATTCGAGTTTGTCACCTTCTTAATTCGAGTTTCGATTCATATTCTTTCAAGTTTGATCAATTTTCTATAGTTGATCAACTTTTTCAATTTCAATCAAAATATCATTCGATCTTGAAAGATTCCTATCAGTCAATTATACTTCAAGTGAATTCGAGTTGATCTGAAGTCAATTCGAGTTGAGTAGAAGGTACATTCGAGTTGGTTTCAACCTTCAAACGAGTTGTAGAAAACAAGTTTAAATTTTCAAAAGATTGATTCGAGTTGCATCTTACTTGATTCGAGTTTTATCTTACTTGATTCGAGTTGCATATTACTTAATTCGAGTTGCATCTTACTTGATTCGAGTTGCATCTTACTTGATTCGAGTTGCATCTTATTTGATTCGAGTTGCATAGTTCTTCTAACAGTTGATTTTCTTATAGATTCGAGTTGAGTATATCTTTGTTCGAGTTTTACACATTCATTGATCGAGTTGATCAATTCCTTATTCGAGTTTGTCACCTTCTTAATTCGGGTTTCAATTCATATTCTTTCAAGTTTGATCAATTTTCAATAGTTGATCAACTTTTTCAATTTTAATCAAAATATCATTCGATCTTGAAAGATTCCTATCAGTCAATCATCATGTCTAAAGACGCGCTTGCAATGGGGTCGGAGACAAAACCTCCAATTCTCTACCGGGGAGAATACATACAATGGAGGGAAAGATTTCTGGAATTTATCAGTTTCCACGACCTCTCAGAATAAATGTTAAAGTCACTAACTGACGGACCAGCTGTGTTCCTGGAAACAATTCCTGCTGTACCCAATGGAAACCCTCCAATTCCGGAAAGAACTGTTGAGGTAACGAACCTGACAGAGGCACAGAAACGAAGAAAATTAGGGGACAAAACAGCAAGAAAGTTGTTACTGATATCCATCCCCAATGACATCTACACCTACCTGACAAACACTAAGACAGCCAAATCCATCTGGGACGAGGTGTGTAAGCTGATGAGGGGATCCGACAGGGCAGCTACCAACAGAGCAAGGAACAGCCTAATGACATTTTAGAATTTTAAAGCAAGAGAGGGGGAATTGCTAGAGAACACGTACTTGCGGTTTGTCAGCTTAGTGAGTGAGATGAAAAGGAACGGTGTTACTAAGTCCAACCTAGACATAAACGTCAAATTTCTAAACGTACTTAACCCAGAATGGGAAAAGTATGCAATGATCATTCTACAGACTAAAGACATTGAGAAAAAGGATTTCCATATGGTCTTTGAGAACCTTAACAACTATCAATAGGTTGTTTTAAGGAAAATGTCTGGAAAGAAGAAAGCAGAAAAGGATACCGTTGACCCTTTAGCTTTGTTGGCTGATAAGAAATACAAGTATAAGCTGAAGAAGGAAAAACGGGTAGTCATAAGCAGTAGTTCTTCTGAATCGGACTCATCAGATTCATCAGCGGATTCTGAAATAGAAAAAATGAAGAAGCAAATGGCCTTACTCACTAAGGCATTTTAGAAGAAGTTCTACCGAAACCCACCAATAACAAAATGAGATACAAGACTGGCTCCCAAAAGTTTGATAAAAAGGAGAAATATGGAAAGTCTGGTGAAAGTAGTGGAAAGAAAGCCGATAAATATGACAAATCTGAAAAATCATCCAAGAAAGATACAGAGCAAAAACGCTACAACTGTGGCAAGTCATGATACTATGCCCGAGAGTGCAGAATGCCTGTAGTCAAAAACTCTGAATACTACACAAGAAAGACACTTCTAGCCAAAGAAAAAGAAGCTGGCAAAGCTCTAATGGCTGAGGATGATCATTGGCTACAACTATCAGAGGATGAATACATCTTGGATGAAGATGCACATATCTGCTTGAAATCAGAGGTTTTCAATGAATCAGAACTGAGTGAGTCAACAATGGTTGCAGAAGATGAAGTATGGGTTGGGTTGACGGATGATGAGAATGAGGAAAAGAAAGAGTCTGATGAGGAATTAACTGAAGAATTTGCAATGATGGCAACAGGAGATCCTGGCTGCAGCAAAGAGAAAGAGAGTGGTGAATCAGATTCAGAAAAATCAGATAGTTCAGAAACACCGGAGGTAAATTCTAACTCTGAATCTGAAAATGATGATTCCTATTTTCTTGAAGAAAAACTAACGCAAATGGCTTTCATGCTAAAGAAATTTGAAAAATCCTTAAAATCCGAAAAGAAAAATGTCATTCCTTGGAAAACAAGCTAAATCAAGAACATGCGTTAGTATTGGATTTTTCCAAGGATAAAGCATTAGCACTACGAGCAGTATCAGATTTGCAAGATAAAACAAATGAACTTCAATGTAAAATCCAAGAACTAAATAACAATATATCTGACTTAAAAGAAAAACAGAATTTGGCAGAATTAGAGGCTTCAAATTATTATGTAAAATATCATGCCATTTTTTAAGAAAGAACAAAACTTTATGAGAAAATAAAGACATTGGAAGATAAGTTTATCAAAAGAGGTCGAACAGATCAAACAATCTATTTAAATCAACCAAAAGATACCGAATTTTATAATTCTAAATCTGGTATTGGTTGGAATAATCCTAAATATCTTACAAAGGCTATTTCAAAGTCACCTACTTTATATGATGTCAGATATATGAATTTAGGATTACAAATGACAATTATGAAAGCATCAGATGAGATAGAATCAAGTGAAGATTCAAAAAGACTAAGATCTGATAAAATGCAAAATTCTGTTGATTATAACAAAATATATGAATCAAATAAAAATACTTGCATTAAAGAGGAGTATATTCAGACATATTCTGAAAAGGATTTATCTGAATCTGCTACTAAATCTCAAAAGTTATATTTACCAGTTTCAATTCTTGAAAAGATAAACTCTGATCTCGAATTGAAAATCA
Organism: Centrapalus pauciflorus; assembly: GCA_020465985.1. Classification (NCBI taxonomy): domain Eukaryota; kingdom Viridiplantae; phylum Streptophyta; class Magnoliopsida; order Asterales; family Asteraceae; genus Centrapalus; species Centrapalus pauciflorus. The sequence goes on from JAANYP010004306.1 coordinate 181,206, forward strand.
AAAATTTTGAGACAAAAAATCAAACTCTTAAGGTTGAACTTAAAACTATGGAACAAAAGTTACAAAAACAGCCTGAAAACAAATCAATATCAGATCAAACATCTTCAATTCCACTTGATTCTATTAACTCTTAAACGGACTTTGATCTGTAGATGAACTCTTATTTTAACTCATTGGATGAAATGTTTGTTAAAATAGATGAGTTTGTAAAACCTTTACACAACAAACAAACTGATGACCTTAAAGAACCTGTTAGAATTCTACAAAGAATATCTACAGATTCAAAGGAATCATCTGAAAAATCACCAAGTTTACAACCGAAAAAGGAGAAAACAAAAGTTACTTTTGTGACTCCTACTTATGAAAAAGGTGAATCATCTTCTACAAAGGACTCTATTGCACTTAAGGTCCAAAATTCAAAAGGTAAGAGACCTTTACAGAAGAAACAAGTTTCTAAAATCACTAATTCTCGTGTTTCTTGTATGTCAGATTATATTGTGAAAGGTTCTCAGAAGCAAGAATGGAGAAATAAGCAAAAAGAAAGGAAAAACAAGAGTATAAAACAAGAGTGGAGAGTGAAGGAAACTATTGTTACAGATAGAAATAGACAATTTGAAAAATCTGTCTGTAATAATAAATAAACTGATAAATCTTGTATTAAATACTCTCGGACTGCTTTAATTGCTTTAAATTCTGTTTCGTGTAAATCAATGCATGCTAAATCTGATAAGCTTGTATGGCTACCAAAGAAAAAGGAACCATCTTTTAAACAAAAAAAAGGTTCCAAAGCACCAACTTTCAAAAACAGTTCCACATCGAACTGTACAAAAGTGGATACCAAAAAGAACTGTTAAAAAGTGGGTACCTAAAATAAAGGACATATCTGATGAGGAAAAGCATATTCAACCGCATGATTTACCAAAGTCAAAAGTACCCAACTATAAGTGGGTACCTCATGTTTTATTTCGTCTTATAGGTAAATCATGTATGGTACCTTGACTCTGGATACTCAAAGCACATGACCGAACAGAGAGAAACACCCACTAACTTTGTAGATAAGTTCTGTGGGACGGTCAGATTCAGGAATGATCAATTCTATCCGATCAAAGATTATGGGAGTCTTGCGTACGATAAAATTACAATTCAGAAAGTCTTCTACGTTGACGGTCTTGGTCGCAACTTGTTCAGCATTGGACAACTCTGCGACAAAGGATTAGAGGTCAACTTCAAAGCAAATCGGTGCAGCATAAGATCTGGACAAGGAAAAGAAATCCTTGCAGGGAACAGGAAAACCAATATGTACTGAATTGACCTAGCCTCAATCAATCTGAAGAAGGATGTCTGCTTAATGTCAAAAGCAACATCTAAAACATCTTGGATATGACATCGTCATCTTTCACATATTAATTTTAACGAATTAACCAACCTTGCAAAAGGTGGGTTAGTTATAGGGCTACCAACTCTCAAATTTCAAGAGGAGCAGTTGTGTGCCGCTTGTGAAAAAGGAAAGATGACGAGCTTCACACAAGTCCAAAACAGAGCACTCATCAACGAGAGCACTGGAACTGCTACATATGGATTTGTGTAGACCAATGAGAGTACAAAGTATAAACAAGAAACGCTATGTGTTGGTAATAATCGATGACTACTCCAGATACACATGGGTTTTCTTCCTGCGTTCCAAATCTGATGCTACCGAGATAATAATAGACTTCATCCGAAGAATTCAAGTAAAGTTGCAGCTTTCAGTTCAGACCATCAGATCAGATAACGGGACAGAATTCAAGAACAAATCTCTCGAATCGTTTCTGAATTCTTTGGGAATAACACATCAATTCTCAGCCGCTCGTACTCCACAACAAAATGGTGTCGTTGAACGCCGAAATCGGACACTAGTGGAATCTGCAAGAACGATGTTGGCATATTCCAATCTTCCACTATTTCTATGGGCTGAAGCTGCAGCAACAGCTTGTTTCACGCAGAACCGATCAATAATCAATAAAAGATTCGAAAAGACTCCGTACGAATTAATTAACAAATGGGTACCTAATGTTAAATTTTTCCATGTCTTTGGATGCATGTGCTTCATATTAAATGACAAAGACAATCTGGGAAAATTTAGTCAAAAAGCTGATGAAGGTATCTTCATTGGGTATTCGAAGGAGTCTGTAACTTTCCGGGTCTACAACAAGCGGACCAAGACAGTCAATGAAAGCGTAGATGTAAAATTTGATGAAGGCGTGGTAATGAATTCTGAACATACCAGTTCAGGACCCGACCATAACAAACCAACTTCTATGAAGTCAACTGAACAGAGTGCCGATAATTCTAATTTAAATAAACTGTTCGAGAATTTCTATGAAGACTACTTTGAAAAGCCCAAATCTAATTGTTGGGAAATATTCTAAGTATGTCAAGCTGTTAGTTAGATTTCTCAAACTGTTAGTAGATTTTCTGTGTAAGTACAATGTTCAAGCTGTTAGTTGAAGAAGTTCGAGCTGCTAGTTCAAAAGTTCAAGCTGCCAGTGTTCAAACTCAAGCTGCTCAACAGATAGACTTCAAGCTGTTCAACAGCTCAATAAACAGAAAGTGCTGATATTCAGGAAAAGATATATTCGTAGATTCAAGCATATCTACTATCAGAGAAATCAGAGTTTATCAAGGAAATAAATCAGAAAGTAGTATATATACATAGAATAGGTTTTTCTATTAAAAGTCTGCACGTACAAGTTTATTCAGTTGTAATTGTCTTTCTGATTAAGTTTTCATAAGCCTCTAAGGTTGTAAAACCCTAAGAACAATCTGTGTTCTTCGTCTAATCAAAACAGATTAGAGGTGATTGTAATCATTGAGTTTGGCAATACAATTGATCCTTGATTATTGATTATGTTTATGTGTTATTTGTTTTGAAAGCTTTTCTTAAAACAATTAAGTGTTATTCCGCAAACTTCTTAATTGGACTTTGATTCAATACAATGTTATTGGTTTATACTCTGTTTAATTCAAACCAGTTAATCTTAGGTGATAATTTTTTGATCTTGACAAGTGGTATCAAAGCCACAGGTCTTTCTTTGTTTTCAAAGTCAGAAGCTTTCTTTTAAAATTTTCTTAACTTTTTGCAATGGAATTTGATAATAGCAGTAGTGGATCTGGGCAAGGACTCAAAGTGCCTATGCTCAAACCCACTGAGTTTGAGATGTGGAAACTCAGGATTCAACAGCATGTTCAATTTATTGATTATGCCATATGGGAAGCTGTTGAATTTCCTCCTGTAGTTGATCCTGAACTTGATGCTGAGGGCAAACCCATAAAAACTCCTCCAAAAACTGAACTTGAAAGAAAGGCTAGAATGAATAAAGTAAAAGCTCTTACGCTTTTATAGATAGCAATTCCTAATGCTTATCAACACCAGTTTTACACTGCTTATTCTCTTTGGATTGCTTTAGAGAAAAGATTTGCTGGCAATGCTAGCACCAAAAAAAATCAAAAGGATCTCTTAAAACAGCAGTATGAGAACTTTTCTGGTGGCAAGAATGAAAACCTTACTCAAATCTTTGACAGGTTTAACAAACTGATAGGTGAATTGGAGAGTGCCAAAGTCTGCTTGAATCAAGATGAAGTAAACAGAAAATGTCTTGGATCTCTTGGTGAAGAGTGGACGGTCTATGCTACCCAATGGAGAACCAATGACACTCTTGATGAAATAGAGTTGGATGATCTTTACAACAGTCTGAGAGTGTTTGAAACTGAGATTGAAACTAAAAAGAAATCCTTTTCTTATAATCATAACACTGCTCTACTGTCATCATCATTATCTGATAAATCTAACTGTTGTGATTCCTTTTCAGGAGCTGATGGTAACTCTACTGAAGCTCATTATGAAGCTTTTGTTGCTAACGATGGACTGTTTTCTCTAAATGCTGAAGATTTAGAACATATCCATCCAGATGATCTAGAAGAGATGGACTTGAAATGGCAGCATGCAATGTTGACTATGAGGGCTAAAAGGTTTCTGAAAAGAACTGGCAGATCCAACTTTCAAGTTAGACCAGAAGGGAAACCAGCATTTGATAAATCCAAAGTAGAATGCTTTAAATGTCACAAGCTTGGCCACTTTGCCAGAGAATGCAGATCCCAAGGTCAACAGCCACCAAGATCCCAGCAACCAACTCAAGCTTCATCATCACATGCACTTGTCTCTCAAGAAGACAATGTGTTTGACTGGAGTGATCAGACAGAGGAAGAGTTTCAAAATCAAGCTCTCATGGCAGAAACATCTACTGTCACCTCCACTGAACTACCATATGAGGTAAATGCTAAACTCTGCTCTCAAACATTAAAAAATATGGTTAAAAAGTACAGAGATCATAATGAGAGCATGTGCAAAACTCTAGCTAAGATGGAAGAAAGGAGATATGAGTATATGCAGGCCATAGAAGATTTTGAAAAACAGATCAATGACTATAAGGATAATGAGATTCAAATGGGACATGATAGAACGTATCATGAGTGGGAGAAAAAGGAGCTGAATAAGAAAATAGAGTCCCTAAATAAGAAATTAGATGAGGCTGAACAAAAGGTGTTAGAAGCTAATAAGAAACTAGAATCTGTCAATATAGATCTAGGAAACTTCAAATTGGCAAATCAAAAGCTGGAACACCTAATGGAAGTTCAATTTAAAGATAGGGTAAAATCTCAGCTCAATCCCAAAGAAGGTATAGGATACAGAGCCACTCCACCCCCATAAAACAACAAATACATTCATCCTATGAGTGAAGTTGCTGACAGACTTGTTAATGAACCATTAGATGAGTCCATGACTTATGTAGATCCTATCCTTGAAAACAGACCTGAATCAAAAGGAAAACAGATTCTAAATGAAGACTGTGAGTGCAAAGCAGTTGAGAGAGAACACAAAACAATGAGTGCACCTATTGCATCCCCAAACCCTAGTAAGAAAGGAATAGAGAAGATGAGTGTATGCCATGCTGCTCCACATGTTTCTGTACCTTCTAACTGTAACACTGCATCTTCCTCAAAGGGTAATAAAAGGGGTAAGACTGTTCCAATCTGCACTTGCCAAAAGCATGGTGTCCAAAAGTTTCCTAAGCACTAGCAGGTAAAGGGAAATCAAAGGAACAAGAACCTGTTATGGTCCAATAAAACAGGTTCTCCAATCCAAACAGTCAAAATATGTTTCCATTGTGGAAGGAAAAACCATTTGGCCAGACATTGCTTGTACAAACCATCTATTGCAAAACAGACTGTGGTTCAGAAACAGGCATTTGTTAAAAACACAAAAAATCTTAAGGTCAAACCACCTGTTGCCCCAGTTCCAAAGAAAACAGTTGATCAGAGATTCTTAAAAGTCAATAAAAAACAGTCCACACACCAAAAACAAGTTTTGGCAAAACCCAAATCCGTTTTTAAACATATATGGTGTGTTAAAGGCAAAAAACCAGATCAAACTGTTGATACAAATGTTGAAACTGCTAGGCTTAAAGTTGGAACTGGTAGTGCAAATTTTAAAACTGTTAGCACTAAACACTTAGTTCAAACTGCTAGGCTTAAAACTGGGACTGGTAGTGGATCATCTGAGACTGTTAAAGCAAAAGTTGGAAAGAACACCTGGATTCCTCATGTCATAACTAAATATTCTTCACAGAATCCACCAGTGGATCTCACTAAAAAGTATAAAAAGTCACAAACAGTGTTTAGTTATGTCAATGCACAAGGACAACCCAAAACCAACTTGGTTTGGGTTTACTCCACTACTAACTAAGCTTTTATTTGTGCAGGGAAACCACAGGTCACAACATAAAACAAGATGGCATTTGGACAGTGGATGCTCTAGGCACATGACAGGCAATTCTGAATGCTTGTCAAATTTCAAAGGCTTTGAAAGATGTTTTGTTGCATTTGGAGGAAATTCCAAGGGAGGTAAGGTCACAGGTAAAGGTACTGTCAAAGCAAGCAATATGCTTTTCAATGATGTTTTATATGTTGAACAACTGAAGTACAATTTATTAAGTGTGTCTCAAATCTGTGATAAACAAAACATTGTTGTCTTCACAGATTTTGAGTGCATTGTTCTTTCAAAAGATTTTAAAATTCCTGAAAATCTTGTTTTACTTAGAACACCAAGAAAGGACAATGTCTACTATTTGGACACAGATCTTTTATTCAAATCTAGTACTTTAAGTTGTTTGATACCTAAGCATCATCTAATGAGTCTGCTCTTTGGCACAGAAGGATGTGTCACATGAACTTCAAATCTATGAATGTTCTAGTCAAAAAGAATTTGGTAAGAGGTTTACCACAAAAGGAGTTCATCTGTGATGATCATTGTGTAGCATGTCTTAAAGGCAAGCAACACAAATCTTCTCATAAGACCAAAGAAGTAAATTCAATCTCATCTGCTCTTCATCTTATTCATATGGATCTCTTTGGTCCAACATCTGTTTTGAGTTTGAATAAAAGAGCTTACTGTTTAGTCATTGTTGATGATTTCACCAGATTCACATGGGTATACTTTCTTAGGACTAAAGATGAAACTGCTGAGCTAGTTAAATCATTTATTCTTAAGATAGAAAACCAATCCAACTTAAAAGTTAAGGTGATAAGGTCAGACAATGGAACTGAATTTAAAAACCATATTCTAAACAGTTTCTATGACTCTAAAGGTATTGCTAAGCAATATAGTGCACCAAGAACACCACAGCAAAATGGTGTAGCTGAAAGAAAGAACAGAACTTTAATTGAGGCTACTGGAACCATGCTAGCTGATTCCAAACTGCCAATGACCTTTTGGGCAGAAGCAGTCAATACAGCTTGTTATGTTCTAAATAGGGTACAGGTTGTTCAATCTCAAGGGAAAACTCCATATGAGTTATTCCATAATAGAGTCCCCTTAACAGCCTTTCTAAAATCTTTTGGCTGTTCATGCACCATTCTTCACACTAAGACTCACTTAGGAAAGTTTGAAAGTAAAGCTGAAGAAGGTTTCTTTGTAGGATACTCCACTCAAAGCAAAGCCTATAGGGTATATAACAGTGTGTCTAAAACCATTGAAGAAAGTGTCAATGTTAAATTTAATGAAAACACTGCAAATGTCAAAGGCACTGGTCCTGATTGGTTGTTTGATTTAGACTCACTATCTAATTCTCTTAGCTCTGTTGAGTATACTGCAGAAACTTATGAAACCAGGGTTGAAGCTGCCAACACAAATTCTCATGCGGTAGCACAAATGTTCAAGCTGTTGGCACAAAGATTCAGATTGTTGAAGATTCTGGTAAATGGGATGAGTATACTGTTATACCACTTCTATCTTGTGACCCACCGGGGGTACTGGATGCTCAAATTTATTTCACATCCAAACTATGAAGTGCCAATCCCAAGTCCTGAGGGAACAGCTCCATCACAAAGGGAAACAGTCCCAGATTTCAGTCAAGTTGTTCCTGAAGCTGAACCATCAAGTGGTTCTGATGGAGATGATACAAATCTAGGAACCTCTTTTCAAACAGACAGAGAGCCAACACTCAGAGTTCACAAGTATCATCCTCTCAATCAGATAATGGGTGATCCATGCACTCCTGTGCAGACAAGGACAATGGTTCACAAAGAATCTACTGATGCTGAATCAGCAGTTCCAGAATTTAGTCTAGCTGCCTTTGAACATGACTGTTTCATGTCACAGTTAGAACCTAAAAAGGCATCAGAGGCTTTGAAAGATCCATCTTGGATTGATGCAATGCAGGGAGAACTACTACAATTCAAGATTCAAAATGTATGGACTCTAGTTGATCTTCCTAAAGGGAAGAGAGCAATTGGTACAAGATGGGTGTTCAGAAACAAGAAGGATGAGAGAGGGATAGTCATCAAGAACAAAGCAAGATTGGTAGCACAGGGATACACTCAAGAAGAAGGAATAGATTATGATGATGTCTTTGCTCCAGTCGCAAGAATTGAAGCCATCAGACTGTTCCTAGCCTATGCAAGCTTCAAAGGGTTTAAAGTGTATCAAATGGATGTGAAGTCTGCTTTCCTGTATGGCACAATAGAAGAAGAGGTTTATGTGTGTCAACCTCCTGGATTTGAGGACTACAAGTATCCAGACAGATCTACAAATTAGACAAAGCCCTCTATGGACTCCACCAAGCCCCTAGAGCATGGTATGACACTCTGTCATCATACCTTCTACAGAATGGATTCAAGAGAGGTACTTTGGACAAAACATTGCTCACAAAGTACATCAAATCTGAGATTCTACTTGTTCAGATTTATGTTGATGATATTATCTTTGGGTCTACATATGACAGTCTGTGCAAAGAGTTTGAGGCATTGATGCACAAAAAGTTTCAAATGAGTTCAATGGGGAAACTCACCTTCTTTCTAGGATTGCAGTTCAAGCAGAAGCCTACTGGACTTTTTATAAGTCAATCAAAGTATGTCAAAGACATACTGGAAAAGTTTGGTTACAAAGATACCAAAGTTGCTAGTACTCCAATGGACACTCACAAGCAGCTTGATGCGGACAAAGATGGAGTAGATGTGGACATTCATCTACACAGATCCTTGATAGTTTCACTTATGTACCTAACATCTTCTAGACCTGATATAATGTTTATTGTTTGTGTTTATGCCAGGTTTCAATGTGCTCCAAAGGACTCACACCTGTATGCTGTTAAGAGAATCTTTAGATATCTCAAAGGCCAACCACATTTGGGCCTCTGGTATCCTAAAGACTCTCCTCTTGAACTAACAGCCTATTCTGACAGTGATTATGGAGGATGCAACATTGACAGAAAGTCCACAACTGGTGGATGTCAGTATCTAGGAGCAAAATTGGTCTCTTGGCAGTGCAAAAAGCAAACAACTGTCTCCACCTCATCCACAGAAGCAGAATATGTAGCAGCTGCAAGCTGCTGTTACCAGGTAATGTGGATTCAGAATCAACTGAGAGACTATGGTATGAATTTCTTATCCACTCCTATTTACATTGACAACTCAAGTGCAATAAGCATTGTGCAAAATCCAGTAAAATTTCCCAAAACCAAGCATATAGACATCAGATTTCATTTTATAAGGTACCGTAATGAGAAGAAATTAATCCAAGTTACCAAAATTCATACTAATGATCAGTTAGCTGATCTATTTACAAAACCATTTGATGTAGGAAGATTCACCTTCCTAGTATCAAATATTGGCATGGTTAATATAAATTAATTTGTTTTTCATCATTCTCTCTTATTTTATGAAAACTATGTTTACTTCATATGCTTGTTTAAGGGGGAGACACTGTTTCAATCGAATATGCTTACTTTTCAACTAACAGCTTGAGTCTTTTCTCAAGCTACTAGTTCATTTTCTCGGACTGCTAGTTGTTTCACTTGATCTGTCACAGTGTGCAGGGTAATTTGGTAATTTCTTAAGTGTGTGGGCGGGATTAGATATTTTCGAAACCCCCAAACCTTTAAAGGTCCCAGTTTCGTTCAATTGCAACTACCAGTTGCAAAATATCTTCCACGACCTTTCTTTTCTCTCTGAGCGATTCACACACACTTCTCTGAAACCCTAAATCACTGATTGATCGTCAATGGAGTTTGTCAAAGAACATAACTGTCTTCCCTATTCTCGCAAACACTCTGACCTTCAACCATTCCAGGATATGATGACTTCCTTCGAAGTTCCCACATTCATCATGCTTCCACCATAAACCCCACAATCTACATATCTCATATAGAGCAATTTTGGAAACATGCCTCTGTCCAAACCACTAATGGAGTCACTTCTTTGACATCCAAGATCGATGGAACCACTATCACCATCACTGAGGATCTCATACGCCAACACTTGCATCTTCAAGATGCCACAGGTATAACCGATCTATCTCTTGCTGCCTTACATGAAGGCCTTTTTGCTATAGGGTATAGGGGCCCTACTGATTCGTATACTTTCTTTAAAACACATTTTGCCCCTAAGTGGAAATATCTTGTACATATTATACAGCAATGCATAAGCCCTAAAAGAACTGGTTGGTCAGAATTTTCTTCAAACATAGCCACTGCCTTAGTGTGTTTATCCACAGGCCAACAGTTCAATTTTTCTAATATGATTTTTCAGGGTATGTTAAGGCATCATGCCCTAAAGCATGAGAAATTTTTGATGTATCCTAGATTTTTGGCTGAAATTATTGCAAGAACTTGCAGTAATTTCAATGTACATAAAAGGATTCATGTTTCCCATAGGCACTCTTTACCAACAATAAAACGTCTTCTAGAAACAAGTGCCAATTTTTTGAGTGTTGATGTCCCATTGCCCTCTGCAATGTTGGGCATGATTCCACTAAACAGAAGAGAGGGTCCTGAGTAGGCTCAGCCTAACATCACTGCTTCACTCCCAGGACCCCAACCCACTCCTCATGATACACATAATCCATCTGAACCTTTTGTCAAACCCACATCCCCACTCCTACTATACAAAAGAAAAAGGGTTTCAGGAGCTTCTTCCTCCTCAGCCCAAATACAAGAGCCAAATATCCCTGTGCAGGAGGACACTTCTGCACAGAATATCTAAAGGGCACCCACTGAGGACACTCTCATCCTCAATTTGGAGGTGGACATCCCAACAGAGGATGTTCATATGGGTTCTGTGGCTGACACTATTGTTGTCTCTGCACAAGAGGCACAGGACAGTGTCAACATCATTAAGACCACACCCATGACAACAGAGGGTGTGCAAGCACCTTCGGGAAATCCCCAGAACCAAGAACAGAGGGGCCCAGAGGTTTCTACTTCTGGAATTCCTGCCAGTGATAGATCACAAACACCACACACTTTTGCTGATCTTGAGGCTAGTCTGCAACTTATGTTATTAACGGATCCTCAGCTGAAACCTATTGTGGCAGTATTGGAATATTATCAGTCCATTATTGCTGCACAGGGGGCACAAATCAGAGCACTTCAACAGACAGTAACAGCTCAGAATCAGAGAATTGATTACTTTCATAAAGGGTTCACCCTCTGTGGAAATAAAATCATTCAACTTGAGAAGATGATTCGAACCCTAATGGCAAAGGTTGCAGGTCCTCCTGACCAAACCAATGCATCCAAAAAGGGGGAGAATCAGGAGATCCCTAGTTCAGTCCAAGCAGCTCCAGCTCCTACTCCAATAGTCCAAGATTCTAGGCTAACAGTCCAAACAGCTACTCAAGCTGTTAGCCTAGAAACTCAAGTTGCTCCCATAAGAACAACAGGAGTTGTTATCCGAGAAAGCAGTCAAGCTCTTGTCAGTACAGTCCAAGCTACAACTTCTGCAACCAAGGATAAGGGCAAGGGCATTCTCATAGAATCTCCAAAGCACAAATTTTCATCTAGAGAGGCCCAGGTTGCTCATGATGCTGAATTTGCGAGACAGATAGCAGCAGAACAGGATGAACTTCTGGACCAGCAAACTCATACCCCAATGCAAGATGATGAAACCTTAGGTGATTACCTAAGAGGGTTTGTGGTTAAGCAGAATGAGAAGAAAAGGAAAATGCCAACAGGGCATTCAAAGGCAGAGCACAGAAGATTTTTTTATCAATTTTGCCTATTTAGTTGGGATCCAGAGAAGTTGTCTCAGTCATGGAGCACAGAAAGGCTGCAGGAACTTCATGACAAAGAAATGGAAAAACGAAAAATACCAAAGTCTCCCATCAAGTTCAAAGCCAACAAGAACCAGTTCAAGCTGGTGTAAGTGATAATCAAGCTGGTGGTAGTGATCCTGCTCCTTCTGTTCAAGCTGCTGCCACTAATTCTTAATCCGAAGCAATCTCACAGGCAAAGCCTGATCAGGTGAAAAAGGTGTTATTTGAGCATCAGCTTCAGAAAGTGATGGAGATTGAAAAGACCCTCGACCAGCATGACTTCTCAAAACCTCCTATTACATACTGGTATGTTAAGTCAATGGATGACATTGACTTAAAATATCATTTTGTAGTCAGAAGAGAAGCTGGTCCTGAGGAAGAATATAAGAGTATAATGCACATAGTTCAAGGGATGACCAGGGATGAGCTTACCAGAATGCATCATATTGGATCTGTGAGTCAAGTTAGGTCTTCACTTCCCCAGGTCAAGCAGGCTATAAAGGATTTAAAGAGTATTTTTGATCCAGAGTCTATCAGGAAAGATATAGAAAATGCCAAGGAGATGAAGATTGCGAATGTTGAGCTGTATGTGAAATCAAAGACATACAGACTCAGATTTGCAAATGGATCCAGCATGTTCTTCAATTTTGAATTTTTTTGATCTTCCAAGGGCATGGTTGGTACAAATGAGCTCAGTGAAGATATACTGTGATAGAGAAGAATTGAAAAGAGAATTTTTGAAGGCAGTTAATCAGAAACTTTCACAATTGTAAGTTTTTGGATGCCTTAGTTTGTAGATAACAGTTTTACATTGTTTTATTTCCTAATTTGTATTGAAACTTAAAGTCTTGTGTAGAGAATTTAAGTTAGGGGGAGATTGTTGGGAAATATTCTAAGTATGTCAAGCTGTTAGTTAGATTTCTCAAACTGTTAGTACATTTTCTGTGTAAGTACAAAGTTCAAGCCGTTAGTTGAAGAAGTTCGAGCTGCTAGTTCAAAAGTTCAAGCTGCCAGTGTTCAAACTCAAGCTGCTCAACAGATAGACTTCAAGCTGTTCAACAGCTCAATAAATAGAAAGTGCTGATATTCAGGAAAAGATATATTCAAAGGTTCACGCATATCTACTATCAGAGAAATCAGAGTTTATCAAGGAAACAAATCAGAAAGCAGTATATATACATAGAATAGGTTTTTCTATTAAAAGTCTGCACGTACAAGTTTATTCAGTTGTAATTGTCTTTCTGATTAAGTTTTCATAAGCCTCTAAGGTTGTAAAACCCTAGGAACAATCTGTGTTCTTCGTCTAATCAAAACAGATTAGAGGTGATTGTAATCATTGAGTTTGGCAATACAATTGATCCTTGATTATTGATTATGTTTATGTGTTATTTGTTTTGAAAGCTTTTCTTAAAACAATTAAGTGTTATTCCGCAAACTTCTTAATTGGACTTTGATTCAATACAAGGTTATTGGTTTATACTCTGCTTAATTCAAACCAGTTAATCTTAGGTGATAATTTTTTGATCTTGACACTAATGTTTCAAATTTGGTTCATGACAAGATTACTGAAGATCCAGTCGTAGTCTGGGACTATTCTCATCAACCCATTTCAGAAGAAACTGGAGAAGCTTCAACGACAGATGTGCACTCACCTACTGTTAGTGTACAACCCATTCAACCTCCAGAATCTTTTGAAACCCCCTTACCATCTAAAAATTCAGAACCCCCTATCTCAGATAATAAACCATCTACATCTGAAGCTAACCCCCGAATTCCCTACTTAGACTTAAATCCCAATCAAGACCTAATTCAACCATATCCACATACTTTTAAATGGACAAGAAATCACCCAACTGAAAATATCATTGGTGATCCTTCTGCATCAATCCAAACAAGAACAGCAACGATAAACAAGTGTTTATTTTCAAACTTTCTCAGCAAATTTGAACCAAAGAATGTTAAAGAAGCTCTTCTGGATGCTGATTGGATTGGGGCAATGCAAGAAGAACTGAATCAGTTCAAAAGGTTGAAGGTCTGGAGATTGGTAGAGCGACCTAAAGATAAATCAATCATTGGCACGAAGTGGATTTTTAAGAATAAGAAGGATGAACATGGTGTCATCATTTGTAACAAAGCTCGCCTCGTCGCCAAAAGATACAGTCAACAAGAAGGGATCGATTATGATGACACTTTCGCTCCAGTTGCAAGAATAGAAGCAATTAGGATGTTTCTGGCATTTGCTGCTCATAAAAACTTTACAGTTTACCAAATGAATGTAAAAACCGCGTTTTTAAATGGGGAACTAACCGATGAAGTGTATACATATCAGCCCAAAGGGTTTACTGATCCTTCGAAGCCTGATCATGTATATATTTTAGATAAATCCCTGTATGGACTTAAACAAGCACCGATTGCTTGGTATGATGCACTTTCAACATACTTGTTGAAATGTGGATTTAACAAATGTGCAGTGGATACTACCCTGTTTATAAAATGTCAGGGGCCAGATATTATAGTAATTCAAATATATGTAGGCGGTATAATATTTGGGTCTACAAATCCTGAATTTTGCAAGAAGTTCACTTTCTTAATGTCCCAGAAATTTGAAATGAGCATGATGGGAGAAATAATTTTTTTTTCTTAGGTTTACAAGTTAAACAACTGACTGATGGAATTTTTATCAATCAGTCCAAATATATTCAAGACATGTTAAAGAAATTTAACATGGTCAATAATACTCCTATGAAAACTCCCATGGCTCCGGATTCAAAATCCAAACTCGATGAGGACATTTCATGGAAACCTGTAGATGTAACTCATTATCAAGGAATTATTGGGTCATTAATGTATTTAACTGCAAGTAGACCTGATATTATGTTTGCTACATGTGTTTGTGCTAGATATCAGGCAAATCCAAAAGAATCACATTTAGCTGCTGCTAAAATGATATTAAGATATCTTGGTTTATGGTATCCCAGGGAATCTTCATTCAATTTAACTTCTTTTTCTGATGCTGATCACGCAGGTGATAAAATGGACTGAAAAGTACATCAGGTGCAGTTCAATTCTTAGGTGACAAATCCATCTGCTGATCATCCAAGAAACAACACTTGTTTCATTGTCCACAGTCGAAGCAGAATATGTTGTTGTCTCATCATGTTGTTCTCAAGTGTTGTGGATGAAGAGCCAACTGCGAGACTACGGGTTTACACCACAGAAGATTCTGATATATTGTGATTCTCAGAGCGCAATTGCTATAGCATCTAATCCAGTGCAACACTCAAAAACCAAACACATCGACATCCGGTATCATTTTATTAAGGATCATGTAGAAAATGGTAATATAGAGTTATATTTTGTTCCTACTGAATATCAATTAGCTGACTTGTTTACCAAAGCATTAGATGAAAAACGATTTAATTTTTTGGTATACAAGTTGGGTATGTTGAATCATTAGATTTAACAATTCAGTAGTTACAAATTATAATTTTAAATTTACATTTTTATTATGATCTTCATTTGATGTTAAATTCATGAATTTTAAAAGTTTAAATTTTTCAGAATTTAACAGATCTGGATTGTCATGTGCAGGGGGAGCAGAATATGATGTAACATCCCGTTTTCAGGGTTATTACGTGGATTTATTTTAGTGGAGATTTAATATATTATTATTGCATGGATCCAATGAGAGCCCGATTAGTGGATGTATATACGTGTCGGGTTGCGAGTTACGTGTCTCCGGATTATAAATTTAGTGGATAAATTACATAATTGGGTTCGTGGAATTAAATGGGTTAAGTGGATTTTAATTGTGAAATTGGGGTATCGGGTTCGGGTTATGGGGTCGGAACCCGCCGTAAATAGAAAATTATATGTACGTTCTCATCCTTATCTTCCTTCTTCTTTTGGAATGTGTGTGCAAAAGTGTGTGTACGTTCGTGAGTTCATCAGCCAAGAGGTCATCTTTGTTCCAAAATTTGTTGCTGAAATCTAATCTTCATCTCCATTCCTGAGCTTGGGATTGCAAAGGTGAGAAACCTAAGAATTTATCCTTTAATTTTCGTATATATGTTGTGGTGATTTGAGAGTTGGCTTAAAAGCTTGAAAAGGGAGTTATGCTCCTGATTTGATGGGTTGTTAGAGCTGGAAATCGGAGATTTATGGGGTATTTTACCCCTGGCAGAAACAGAGCAACGAACAGGAAGAAGAAAGAGCCGCCTCGGAGCGCGGTCGCGACCAGGGGGATCGTGGCCGCGACGCGACTGGGTCGAACGCGGGCGAGTTCGGGCTGGGGGCGTGGGCGCGATCGGGATGTTGGGCTAGGTGCTGTTGGGTCGGGATTGTCGGACGTTTGGGCTGGTTTGGGGGTTCCGTTGGGGTTTATTTGGGAATTATTCGGGTCGAGTTCCGTTTGAGATATTGAGTCGTATTTCGTTGGATTTCCGGGATATTGTTGATATTGTTTTGGGTCGGGTTTGATCGGGTTTTCGGGGCTTTCGGTTGGGATTATTTCGGGGCTTCGGGTCGGTTATGAGTTGAGTTATAATTGTTATGTGTATCTTTTGAAATGAGTTTGTGCTAACGGTTGGGATCCGTGCGATTTCAGGGACGAGTCAACGAGCCGAGCCGAGTCAGAGATTCCGGGATTAGTGGATCGACCAGGTGAGTACCCGAGTTCTTTTCTAAACCGCGGGACAGTTTTCAGAGTCGTGGTTGTGTGGATAGTTTCGTGTATGTGTGTATTGTGTATATTGTGTATTGTGAATGAGACAGGGACGCGAGCACAGGTATGATTCTATTCCTACATATGTGATATATGTGCATGAGATGAGATCCAGTCCGGGGGTCCGTGGTGAGTACCATACGGACGGTGATTCGCGATGGGTTATCGCGCGGGTTGACTGTCCCTAACAGTCCTTGGGGCGTGTATACACGGCAGGGCCTGTAGCCGGTTCGCGCCCGTGCTACAGGGTTGTGGCTAACCACCGGTGTACACGGTCGTTAGCTGGGGAAGGGTCCCCCTTAGTGATATTGTGTGCAGGGCTTCGGATCTCATGTTTTGTGTTCATACCTGTATTGTGATGATGATTGCCAGGGACCGAGTTAGAGACTGCTTTGCGTGTATGTGCTACGTGTATGTGTGTTACGTGTATTCTGTGCAGAGTCTAACCCTCGAGTACTCACGAGCTTTCGAGCTTACGTATTCGAGTCTTCCATGTTCAGGGCGTCAGTGACAGGAGTAGCAGCCGAGTTTGATTAGCTGGGGCCGGGAGCTATCTGGGAAGCTTTGTGTTGATTTGTGTAATGATCTGATCAGTACAGCTTATGTTAGCACTTTTGGGCTTATGTAATCTAGTGGATTATGTGTTAATGATATTATGTGAAAGTTTTAAATTATCAGTGATTCTAGTTTATCCTGTGACGTGTGCATAATAGAGCTATTGCGATAAGCCACCTGTGTATTGAATTGACGTGGCATTTCCGGGTTAAGGGGGGGTGTTAAAGCATGGTATCAGAGCTTGTGGTTTGAAGTCTGAGTATCATTAGTGGATGCTTAACTTAAACCTTGTTTCGATCCGTGGGGGGGATCTATTGCGATTGATTTTGGTGGAATTAACTAACCTGGCTTAGTGTATGACGCCGGGTGATTTATTAGTGGTTCTCAATTGTTTCGTTTTGTGCAGATAGTTATGGCAGATCAGGGCGAGGGATCCGGCGCGGGCAAGCCGGAAGGGGACGAGTTCATTCGTAAGTCAGAGCTTCTGGGGGTATTGACTGAGTTTTACAGGCAACAGAGAGAGCGAGAGCGGGAACAGGATCAGGGTATGGGACCACGTGCTGGGGGTGGTCAGGATACGGGCACGGGTGCTTCTTCATCTATATCGCGGCGAGGGGGTTCGTTTAAGGATTTCATGACTGGGAATCCGCCGGAGTTCAGAGGTGGGGGTGAGCCAGGGATGGCTATGGCGTGGGAACGCGAGGTAGAGGCTGCCTTTCGAGTTGCGCATGTGGAGCCGAGAGATATGGTGGGATATGCGGCTTATTTGCTGAGGGGAGGAGCATTGCAGTGGTGGAAATCTATCGAGTCGGCTATGACATCTTCTGCAGCTTTTGCGATGACGTGGGACCAGTTTAGAGCTGTGTTCGAGCTGCAGTACATTCCTAGAGACGAGAGGCGGGAAATGGAGCGGAGATTCCTGCATCTGCAGCAGGGTGAGATGACAGTGCAGCAATACGTAGACCAGTTTAATGAGTATTCGCAGTTTGCTACCCATCACATCGCCACCGAGCAGCGAAAGGCCGATGCGTTCATTGATGGACTGCGAGCCGATATTAGAGAGTTCGTTGGGATGCATGAGACGCCTACATTTGCCAGAGCATTGGAAATGGCCCGCATCAGAGAGCGGGAGATAGCCAAGCAAAGAGAGGACCCATTCTTACAGCGCAGGCGTGCAAGGACTCCGGAGCGGTCCTCGAGAGACCGGAGGTATTCCCGAGACGATTCCAGGGAACGGCGTTCAGCTCAAAGTTCAAGAGACAGACGAGACAGAGATAGAGATAGAGACAGAGACAGGGATAGGGAGCAGAGGTCCGGTGGTTCGGGGCGGAGCCAGAGATCAGAGAGGCAGAGTCAGAGGCAGAGTTCGAGATACACAGAGCAGAGCCAGAGCAGCGTAGAGCAGAGGCCTCGAGATGGAGGCGATAGGGGAGACAGTTCGGTTGGAGATCGGGAGTGCCCGAGATGCCACCGACGCCATAGTGGGCCGTGTGTGCCCAGGTGCTATCGATGCGGTCAGCGTGGGCATGCTGCCGCCACGTGTACAGTCCCAGAGCCGTTGTGCTTCCGTTGTGGGAGACCGGGGCACAGAGTACGAGATTGTCCAGAGATGGGGCCAGCGATACAAGGTATGAGTTCCAGTGAGGCCAGAGCTGAGCCGTCGTCATCCGGTCGTCGTGATTCTCGGGCGCGGGGTCGGGTATTTCAGGCGACTGCAGAGGCAGCTCGAGGTGATGCTGATATGGTTCCGGGTATGTTTCTCTGGGCTTGATTTGAGTGTGTATTAGTGTGGGACGGGTCATTGGTCTGTGTCTGTGATAAGAGTATGTGTTCTGTTGTGTGTGACTGCTTCGTTTTGTCTATGGTTATGTGGCTCTGTGACAGAGGTATGGAATGATTGTATATGGGTTATATGAGATTGTTATATCTGGGTATGTGTGTGAGAGTGAGATATATTGTGGTAAGATGGGTTATCAGAGTTCTGGAATTGGGCATTGTGTCATGTTTGTGGATCAAATTATATGAATAATTATTGCGAATGTGTTTGTGACTGTGGGATTCAGTGACAGAGGGGCGGAATTGTGTATATGGGCTGAATGGGGTCGTTATGTTTGAGGTGTATATGTGGAGTTAATGTGCTAGATTCGGGTTCATTATGATCTGGGCTTTTGAGTTCAGAGTTGTGCTATGATTAGTGGATTAATCATGTTGAGTTGTGTGAGCTATATATGAGTAATCTTTGTGAATGTGTTTGTGATGTGCTAGTGGATTGATCAATTCTAATAGTGGATTATCATATTAATAGTGGATTTAAATTCTTGTGTGTGTTATCCCTATCTGTGATATTGTGCTTTGCGAGATGCGTTTATCTGGGTGGTGAAAAGAGCTGAGAGTTCTGTTGTGATAGTGGATTAATCTATTGCGAGTGGATTTAATCCATTTATGAGTTTAACCATGTTTATGAGCTTACGTTTAGTGATTCGATGGAGATGTCTTTATGTGTTGTGTTAGTGGATAATCTATATGGAGTTATGCGAGTATGTGATGAAAGCGAGCAAAGATCGATGGATTGAGATAATATGTGGATTCGAGTGGCTTATGAGGTGACGCCACGTGAAGATTCTGTGAATAGAGGATCTATCGGTTGCCGATATGTGAATTAGGGGATTTAATTGAGCTATTAGTGGATTGCCTAATTGAGTTAAAGATTCGAGGGAGTCGACTTGCTTCGAGAGTTGAAATAAAGATGTGTATCAGTGATGATTATGACATTCAGAGTTCAAATGCGAATTTGTCAAGAGTATTGATAATTATATCGAGAGTTGTGAGTCAACATTTCGGAGATTTGACATAGAGATGTGTAATTGCGAATGGGCTTGCGATAGATTCCGGGGACGGAATCTTTTTAAGAGGGGAGGATTTGTAACATCCCGTTTTCAGGGTTATTACGTGGATTTATTTTAGTGGAGATTTAATATATTATTATTGCGTGGATCCAATGAGAGCCCGATTAGTGGATGTATATACGTGTCGGGTTGCGAGTTACGTGTCTCCGGATTATAAATTTAGTGGATAAATTACATAATTGGGTTCGTGGAATTAAATGGGTTAAGTGGATTTTAATTGTGAAATTGGGGTATCGGGTTCGGGTTATGGGGTCGGAACCCGCCGTAAATAGAAAATTATATGTACGTTCTCATCCTTATCTTCCTTCTTCTTTTGGAATGTGTGTGCAAAAGTGTGTGTACGTTCGTGAGTTCATCAGCCAAGAGGTCATCTTTGTTCCAAAATTTGTTGCTGAAATCTAATCTTCATCTCCATTCCTGAGCTTGGGATTGCAAAGGTGAGAAACCTAAGAATTTATCCTTTAATTTTCGTATATATGTTGTGGTGATTTGAGAGTTGGCTTAAAAGCTTGAAAAGGGAGTTATGCTCCTGATTTGATGGGTTGTTAGAGCTGGAAATCGGAGATTTATGGGGTATTTTACCCCTGGCAGAAACAGAGCAACGAACAGGAAGAAGAAAGAGCCGCCTCGGAGCGCGGTCGCGACCAGGGGGATCGTGGCCGCGACGCGACTGGGTCGAACGCGGGCGAGTTCGGGCTGGGGGCGTGGGCGCGATCGGGATGTTGGGCTAGGTGCTGTTGGGTCGGGATTGTCGGACGTTTGGGCTGGTTTGGGGGTTCCGTTGGGGTTTATTTGGGAATTATTCGGGTCGAGTTCCGTTTGAGATATTGAGTCGTATTTCGTTGGATTTCCGGGATATTGTTGATATTGTTTTGGGTCGGGTTTGATCGGGTTTTCGGGGCTTTCGGTTGGGATTATTTCGGGGCTTCGGGTCGGTTATGAGTTGAGTTATAATTGTTATGTGTATCTTTTGAAATGAGTTTGTGCTAACGGTTGGGATCCGTGCGATTTCAGGGACGAGTCAACGAGCCGAGCCGAGTCAGAGATTCCGGGATTAGTGGATCGACCAGGTGAGTACCCGAGTTCTTTTCTAAACCGCGGGACAGTTTTCAGAGTCGTGGTTGTGTGGATAGTTTCGTGTATGTGTGTATTGTGTATATTGTGTATTGTGAATGAGACAGGGACGCGAGCACAGGTATGATTCTATTCCTACATATGTGATATATGTGCATGAGATGAGATCCAGTCCGGGGGTCCGTGGTGAGTACCATACGGACGGTGATTCGCGATGGGTTATCGCGCGGGTTGACTGTCCCTAACAGTCCTTGGGGCGTGTATACACGGCAGGGCCTGTAGCCGGTTCGCGCCCGTGCTACAGGGTTGTGGCTAACCACCGGTGTACACGGTCGTTAGCTGGGGAAGGGTCCCCCTTAGTGATATTGTGTGCAGGGCTTCGGATCTCATGTTTTGTGTTCATACCTGTATTGTGATGATGATTGCCAGGGACCGAGTTAGAGACTGCTTTGCGTGTATGTGCTACGTGTATGTGTGTTACGTGTATTCTGTGCAGAGTCTAACCCTCGAGTACTCACGAGCTTTCGAGCTTACGTATTCGAGTCTTCCATGTTCAGGGCGTCAGTGACAGGAGTAGCAGCCGAGTTTGATTAGCTGGGGCCGGGAGCTATCTGGGAAGCTTTGTGTTGATTTGTGTAATGATCTGATCAGTACAGCTTATGTTAGCACTTTTGGGCTTATGTAATCTAGTGGATTATGTGTTAATGATATTATGTGAAAGTTTTAAATTATCAGTGATTCTAGTTTATCCTGTGACGTGTGCATAATAGAGCTATTGCGATAAGCCACCTGTGTATTGAATTGACGTGGCATTTCCGGGTTAAGGGGGGGTGTTACATATGATTTTATCTGATTTTGAGAAAATCTGATAAACCTTATCAGAATTTTTGTAGGGGGAGCAGACATTCAAAATAATATATATATCTGAGGGGGAGCTAAATTGCAAACATCAAGGGGGAGCATTATATTTTTAAAAAAAATTTAGATATATTTTTTTTGTGTTTTGTGACTTTTAATTTTAATTTTTTTAGTTTTAGTTAAATTTTTTTTTGTTGTTTTTATTTTTTAATGGAGTTAAATTTTTTTTAGTGTTATAAACTTTTTTTTCTCTATTAATTTTGTTTTAATTTTTTTTTAAGGATTTAATTTTTTGAAAGGAAATTTTTCTGTGAAATAGGCTTGAAATAAATCAACTTACTTGAAGAAAGTGGGTCGGGTAAATTTGAATTTTGAAAATTTCAACTATAAAGTTGAAATTTTAAATTCAATTCAAACTTTTCGAAACAACATCTACTGTTCACTTTCTCTCTAAAACTTCTTTCTTCCTCACGAAGCAACTTCCAGAAACCTCAAAAAGTTCCAAAAAGATTTCAGCCATTTCATAGTTTCAGTCATTAATTGTGAGTATTTTTTTTAGTTTCATATATTTTGTTTGTACATAGGTTCTATTTTTCAGTTTATAATTGTTCTTATGCGAATCTGTTCGTATATCTGTTTTTGTGTTCATGGGTTTTTAATTTTTGATAGTGTTAATATGAAATTAACAGTGTCTTTGTGTGCGGAATATCAGTTTTAACTTGAATATCAAGTATCAAGGTTCAATTTCAAACACACTAACAGAAAATTGAATTTTTGGTTCAAATTTTTTCGAGTTCTAATAATATTTAAAATTGGATTTTTAACAAAGAAGTTGTTGTTTCTGAACAAAGTTCAGTAAACAAAACTTATCTGAAATCAATTTTCGAGAGGGACTCATATTTTTAATCAGTGAAACAGTCCCTGGAATCAAAATTTTGAAAATCAGTGTTGTAAGGACTTGAAAATATTTTCAAGAACATTTTCTCGAATAAAGGTATAATCGAGAATATATTAAGTTTAATTCGAGTTGAATGATATATCACCTGAGAAATGTATAGTTCAATTCGAGTTGATCACTTAATCATTCAAGAAAATACTTGTGTTATCCGAGTTGGACTCCTTTTTTAATCGAGTTCATTTAACTGATATTCGAGTTGAATTCATTCAAGAACTTAGAATATTTCTTTCATTCGAGTTCCTTCATATATTATTCTAGTTCAATTCATTCAAGAACTTAGAATATTTCTCTCATTCGAGTTCCATCATATATCATTCGAGTTGAATCTATCATTAATTCAAGAAATATCATTTGATGTTCGAGTTGACTAGAGACCAGGACTTAGAATTTTTTCAAAACAACTCCCGATAAATTCTTCATTCGAGAAAGGACTTCATTTCATTCGAGTTGAGTTGTAGGTCATTCGAGAAATATTCTACTTCATTCGAGTTGATACTTAGTCACATTCGAGATTCATTCTACTTCATTCGAGTTGATACGTGGACACATTCGAGAAACATTATACTTTAATCGAGTTGGTTTTAGAGTCATTCGAGGAGTTTTCAAGGTTAATCGAGTTTTATACTCTTTTTTTTTTTGAAAAAGTGTCTAAGTGTTGGGAATTTAAATTTTTAAGAAAAATGTCAAATTTTTCAAGAAATTGTTCAAATATGTGTTTTTCTAACATTGGTCTCTGAAAGATTGACTTTGGAATCCTATCAATAATATTTTCATATTATTGGTTGGAATCTCGGTGCTTTAAACAGAAAAACACATATTTTTATAATTTCTAGCAAAATGTTTTATTTTTCTATTTGCAGGATTTCATTTGTTTATCTGGTGAATCTAACATACTTATTATTTTTCACAGGTTTCAAATGGCTTCACAAGCTCAATCCCGACCCTCAAACTCCTCTGACTCCCATTCTTCATCAAATCACACCCTCGTATCTAAACCAGTTCATTCTGCATCAGTCACTCGACCTTCACCATCTACTCTCATTCCCGATAACCAGCTAGTCAAACCTAGATACTGCTTACCATTCAGAGATAATAACCACCATCTTGATACCAAAGTCATCAAAGTAAGTCATCCAATTATCGTAGATATTCTCAAAGGCCATCCTTTGGGATATCTTCTTCAATATAAACCCTCCATTCCTCAAGTGTATCTTCAACAATTCTGGCATACCGTGAAGTTTGTTCCCGCTGATGGTAACCATCATTTCAAGGTTACCATCGATCAGTTTAAAACCAAAATCACTTTAGCCAGACTAAGACACAATCTATTCCTACCCCATAGAATAGATACAGTAAATTTCCCGGAATTAGCCGACTTTGAAGATTTTGTTTCAGATGAGGAGTTGGTCCATGACTTGATATGTTTGGGTTATTCAAAGCCTCTACCTAAGGTGTCGTTTGGTTTACTGGAATCCAAGGAAATTGGAGGGGAAAGGAATCCAATTCCAGTCAATTCATGTGTTTGGTTCAACTATAAAAAGGAATTAGATTCCATCAGAATTGAAATTTTCCAATGAATGAAGGAAAATAACATTCCTTCACACTATGGATGGAATTCAATTTATTCAAAAAACAGAAAGTGGTTGATTACAAAAATACCCCTTACGTTTAACACAATACATTGCACCATGTCCTGTCTTACCCCACCCACCCTACCCCATCCTACCCTACCCCATCCCACCCACCTCTAACCCACCTACCCAAACCCTACCTATGCTATCCAAGCTACTCTTACATACTACCCACCATACCTACCCTTACCTACCTACCTACCACCCATCCTACCCTACCCATCCCACCCACCTCTAACCCACCTACCCCAACCTACCTATGCTATCCAACCTACTCTTACCTACTACCCTCCATACCTACCCCTACCTACCTACCTTCCCACCCACCTTACCCCATCCTACTCCATCCCACCTACCCCAACCCTACCTATGTTATCCAACCTACTCTTATCTACTACCCACCTACCCATCCATCGTAGATTACCCACCTCACCCAACCCACTCACCCTACCTACCTACCCACCCATACCACCTACCTACCTACCCACACACCCATACCCCACCCTACCCTACCCTATCCATCTCATCCTATTCCTACTTTATAGGCTTATCCACCTCTACCCACCCAACCCTATCCCACCAACCCGCATACCCCTACCTTTGTAACGTTGTCCAACCTACTCTTACCTACTACCCATCATACCTACCTACCCATCCTTCATCCATCATACGTTACCCACCAAACGCCACCTAAGAGTTCAAAGTTCCATCGCAATTGACTGAATGGAGAATGGTACACTCTCTTTGGTATCATTAATCGGTGCATGACGTCGAAACACACAGGCATAGACAGATGTAGGATACACTATCTAAGAATATTTCATGGTATAGCTTTCAACAAGCACTATGACTATGCACAGTGCATCTGGGAGGATCTTAAGGAAGTCGTGCTGGCTAAAAACGACAAACCGATCAAGGAAATTTGTACCTCTACAACGTTTTATTCAAATCCTTATCAGAGGCATTCTCAGGGCCAATGAAAATATACCGAAAAGATCAAGCTCTCAAAGATGTCCTGATTATGTAATGATGAGTTTACATGAAGTACCAGATTCTTCAAATGCCAATATCATGCCTATTCCGAAAGCATTGTTGAAATATGCAGATCAGGAGAGTGAGAATGAGGCTTTACAGAATAGATCACGCTCCCATTGAGACCCAAGTACCAGGTTCTCTAAACCAAGGAGTTGTAGGACAGGAGGAACTTCAGCATGGGGCTGAAGTTCAGGGAAGCCTAAGAGTGTCTGAGGGAGCAGAAGTTGACGTGAGGGGTGGTGAGGGAGAAGCTAGTAGCTCCGACTCTGAACGTACCTTGTCAAATATTAATGAGGGAGCCGCAGAAGGTGAGAATGATAATGATGATGATGATGAAGGTAGTCCTGATCATGATGAGGGAGGTGCTGCTTTACTTGAAGTCAGTATCCCACCGGTTCAATTATCCCAAGTTATGGCTCAGATGACGAATATCCATAAATTTTTGAAGGGAAAATCTATTGCAGAAGACTCTGTGAAGCAACCAGATCCAAATCAAGCTATAGCAGAGCTACGAGATTTTGTTTTTGAACAATTTGATGAAATGAGAGAAAGGATGATAGGGTTGGGGAGTACAGTGATAACGGCTTTGGGAAACTTATCAAAATGTGTATCAGCTGTTGAACAAACGTGCAAGGCTCAATATTCAGTGCCCAAAAGAAAACATGACAAGCATGATGATGACTCCGATGATGCTCCTCATGAGGGGGAGAAGAGGAGGAAGCTTGATGAGCCAACACCTGGTCTGTTAATGATTACTTATCCAGAGAAAGAGACTGAGGTTCAAGAGAAAGATGAAGTAGGAAGCTCAAAAGAACCTGCTGATGTTCAAGAAGGACATGAATTGATTCTTTATGAAGATGTTCCTGATCCATTGAGCATTCAGTCAGAGTTTAATAATTTCGATGAATATGAAGATTCTGATGATGATGTTCAAGAGTAAGTTTCAATGATTGAGGATGTTGCTGAGAAGGTAGTAGAGATTGAAGAATCAGATGATGATGATGATGTCATTGAGTTGACTGATGTTGCAGTTAGAGCTGACAGAATAGAAGAAGAAGAAGTTTTAGTACAAGAAATTCTGAAAGATGATATACCTATACCAACGGTTGAAAAGCCTAAGGTTACGGTACAAGTGAAAGAAGAAGAGTTGGAACCATTCCCAGTTGAGAGTTTTATTCCTCCAGTTATGAAAGAAGTTAATGAGTTTGAATTTATGGAGAGATTCTTTAATGAATATGACTTAGCGGATGAATCACAAATACAACATCAACTGAGGTTCGAAGCTCAAAGAATAGTTCAGAGGGAAATTGATGATATGTTGTGTATTCTGAATGAAGAAGAAGTAAGAAAGAAAAGGAAAAAGGGTTTGGAGCTTACATCGAAGAAATCTGCTGAGTATACAAGAAAAAGAAATAAATTGTCAAATCTTGAAGACTATCTTTAGAAGAAGATTTTTTGCAAAAAGCAAGCACCGTGCACATTTCTGAAATTACTTGGAGTTTTGGAGCCGAATAGACCTAATCTAGTGAATTATGCAAGTTTTCTTCAGAATAAGGCACAAAGTGCAGAAAAGGTCAGAAGTGAGTTTCCGATAGTGGATCTGATAAAGATTGAAAAGGATAGATTTGTTAAGATATTTTATCCTACTTTCACGGTTACAAGATCTGATGCAAATACGTACACATTCACTGAAGCCGATATGTTTTGGATGAACTTGGTGGATATTGAAGACTTGTTTGACGAACTGTGTAGAAACAAAAGGAATGATCACTGCAGATTTGCTTTGAAGACCTTGTTTCATTTCATTCATATTAAACGTGTTCTCATGTCAGTACAAGATCTTCAAATCGGTGTTGAAAGAGGCATGCGAAAGATAAATGTAACTCCACCGAATAGGGAAATCAAGTTTATAGGAGAGCTGAAAGAGTTGCAAGTTATAATGGTGAAGCGTCCAATTGTAATGTACAAAGATAAGAATCGAAAGCTGAGAGCTATGAGAAGTATTGAATTAAACAAGTTTTGTGATGGAACCCTCCAGAAGGTAATGAGTGGGCTGAAAGGAAAATTAGCTGCTGATCAAAAGAGGAAAACTAAAAGAGGAGCCCTCAGTGCTAATGTTAAGAAGCTCATGGTAGAATTCATATCAAAGATAAAGTGGAGGCTTGCCAACAGAAAACGTGTTAGGAATTTGGAGATGAAGTTGGGGCTGACAAGATGAAGACTTTGCTTATTTCATCAAAGGGGGAGATTGTTAGAACTTGTTTTGTTGATGAAATAAAAGTCTAGGGTTCAAAGTGTAATTAGCTCAAAGTTGTAAATAGTATATATATATAAACTTTGACTTTGTAATAATATAGTTTTTGACATTTCTGTAAATCACTGTTTGCACGGAATTTTAGAGAAAGGATCTAAGGTGTACACATTCCTCATTTTCCAATCTGTAATCATTTTTGTGATTAATACAATCATTCGGTTAGTGTTCTTGATCATGTTCTTTATTGTATGAATTAATTGTTGATTGATAAATAGGTTTCACAAGTATGATGGGGGAAATGAACTTTTTCCTCGGATTACAAGTCAAACAACTTAAAAATGGGATCTTTGTGAACCAGTCGAAATATACTCTTGACATACTCAAGAAATTTAAGTTAAACTCTTGCACACCTATTGCAACTCTCATGGCTTCAAAATGTAAGTTGGACACTGATCCTTCTGGGAAAAGTGTCGATAACACAACTTACAGAGGGATGATTGGTTCCCTACTCTACCTTACGGCCAGTAGCCCGGATATAATGTTTTCTACATGTCTCTGTGCTCGCTTTCAGGCCAACCTAAAAGTTTGAATTTTAAAAATTTTTAAAAATTTTATAAATCGCTTGCACAAATTTTTAAATTTCATCTCCAAGGGGGAGAATATTGGGTACAATATTGTGTAGAGTTGAAATTAATTTTACTTGTAATAATTGCTTTCATCTAAAATGTTATTCAAGATTCAAGGGGGAGTGTGCTTAAAAGAAAAGAGAAGATCAGAGATAAAGCGGTTTGAACATCAGAGAAAGACAATGATGCTTTTATCTGAAGATTCAGAGATCGAAGAAAAGAAAAAGATTCAAGAAAAGAATCAAGAAAATCCCTGCAATGAACTTAAATTGGAAAATTGATTTCATCTCTAAGGGGGTGATTGTTGGGTACAATATTGTGTAGAGTTGAAATTAATTTTACTTG
Organism: Centrapalus pauciflorus; assembly: GCA_020465985.1. Lineage (NCBI taxonomy): Eukaryota > Viridiplantae > Streptophyta > Magnoliopsida > Asterales > Asteraceae > Centrapalus > Centrapalus pauciflorus. The sequence goes on from JAANYP010004306.1 coordinate 209,797, forward strand.
TAATAATTGCTTTCATCTCTAAGGAGGAGATTGTTAGGTAATAAAATATTAAATAGAGATGAAAACAATTATAGTGTATAAGTTCAGGGATTGATTTTGTAAATACACAATACTTTGTATTGTGTATATAAATAGTGGTGTATGTGGTACTGTGAATGGGAATGCAGAAATCAACACATACACGAATAGGTTTGAGAGATAGTTTGTTGTGCAAGAACTAAGAACTCTCATTGTAATATTCTTTCTTCTCTCAATACAAGCATTCGACTAATTGTGATTCATGTTCATATGTTTATGTTGAATGTTAAATGGATTGCATGAAATGTGAATTATCAACAATATATTTTCCTACATTTATTGTTAGAAAACCTGAAAAGCACAAAAAGATTTTATATAATTATTTAATTTGGTTCTAATTTAAAAAAAAACCAAAAAATCACAAAAAGATTCTAAGTTTTGTTCCTTGTTATTTTTATTTTATTATTTTCTTATCTGTTTAGTTTATTTTTCAATGAAAAACACAAATAGATTTTATACTTTAGTCCATTTTATTCTATTAAATCTACAGATTTTCTTTGTTCTTGTTATTGTTGGTTTTAGTTTAATTTAAGCTCAATCTCTTAAATTTTTTATTTGGCCTAATGTTAAGTGGGTCAAGTTCTGACGCGGCCCAACCCTCTCTATAAAAGGGCGGGCAGACCCTTCTTCTTCCTTTTCTTCCTCCCGGCGCTTACAGTGACCGTAAAACTGCTATATTCCCCTAAAAAGCATCTCAAAACCTCCATTTCTGCTTGTTTTTCACACGGATACTTGGGTTTTTCTTATAAACGCACATCAGGTAACCTTAATCTGATTTCATATTTCAATATATCACGAATTTAGTTTGTTTTCAGATTCTTGATATTTTTTAGGGTTTTCCCTCAGATTTTCCCACTTTTAGTTTAGAACATGTTTTGAAGTATTCAGTTATTAAAGTTGTTAGTAATCATATTTAGAGTTAGGATCTGCATATTTAGGCCATTTAGAGAATATGGCACTGTAGTCGTATGCATGTGCATGAACACATTTAATGTTGTGTTCTAAGTTCAACTATGGGTGCACCCGAAGTTCCGCATGACACAAACTTCGGCTGTCACATCCGAAATTCGGTTGACACAACAACACTCATTAACCAAAGGGCTTCATCCAAACTTCGGATGGTATGCCCAACCGAACTTCGACCATCCAAAGTTCGGTTCACATGCATACATTATCTTGCCTTGGACCCTAACCGAACTTCGGGTCCATCCGAACTTCGGGCCACCTGAAGTTCGTTTCATTATAATTGCCTAAGTGTTTGTGATTGAACCAATCCGAACTTCTGGCCATCCAAAAGTTCAGTTCTTTTGCTACTTTTTCTTTGTCTTTCATAACCCCATCCGAACTTTGGTGCCAACCAAAGTTCGGACAGGGTTCATCCGAACTTCAGGCCCGCATCCAAGGTTCAACACTTGTCATTTTTTCTTTCTTTCTTTCTTTCTTTGCATATCAAAATTTTTACAAAAATAAATTAAGTTCCTAGTCTTTGCACCATTGGTCTTAGTTAGCAATAGGTGTTTGAGTTAACACATCTAATCTAACATCGGTCTCTTAATGATCGACTTTGGATTTCTTTCAGTGGTATTCTTATACTACTTTTAGATATCCCGATGCTTTAAACAGAATAGATTGGTTCTATCTCACACCTATTTCAGACTATATCTCAATGACTTACTTATCTATACAAGTGTGCTTAACTAACCAATCTGCATTCTTACAGGACTCATGGAACAGCCAATCACCCTAACAATCCCTCATCCTCCTATCTCGCGCAACAACATGGAGCTGCCAGAAGCCACCCTTCTACATACTGCTCATTAACCGAATTCGCCCCCCATAACTGGCAGCTCGATCTTTCACTCCTACGCCAAAAAGCCGAGGATATCACTTTTGATATCCTCAAAGGCCACCCCATCTTCTATTCCCTAACCACTACCATTGGCGTACCCATCGTATACCTCCAACAATTTTTGTACCACCTACGATATGTCAATGACGCAATCCCTCACTTCGTGACCAAAATTGATTCCGTTCCCATCCGCCTCACCCTTGAAGCCATCCGCCACATTCTCCGCCTCCCCATAGAACATCACTCCTACTCAAAATACACATTTGCCCCCATACCCAAACCTGACCAAATTCTCCGTGAAGTCCAAACCGTGAGATATGACAGCTCCCATACAAAGCCGTCAGAGTTTAAGACAAAGAAACTTTGATCTCACTGGCGGGTTTTCTTCGAAATCTTAAACCGATATTTCACTGGGAAACACTCGGGACATAGTTTCGCCAGTATTCATGTCTTTGCATGTTCACCGCCTTTGCCTATGACAGACACTATGACTATGCATTGTTCATCTTTTCTTGAACTCAAAAGGGTTGTCCAGGATAAGGGGACAAAGAGGGAAAGGAAGTTCATCCCCTTGCAATGCTTCCTTCAGCTTTTTTTGCATCATGCCATGGACAATGACGCAAAAATTCATGAATGGCTGGAAGCCGATGTCTACAAGACGGTGGCACTTCAAAGATTTTAACTCCCGAGGGAACTTCCTCGGGTACTAGTCATTAGGGGTGAGCTCGGCACTGGACCGTACCGAACCGGTACCGAAACCGAATTAAGAGTTGTGAAAGAACCAAATACCGAACCAATTAAGTTTATATGGCACCGGTTCGCTTCCAGTTCCGGGACCGGGTTTTTGGTGCCAATCACGTATTGGGACCGAATTAGGAAAAGGTACCAAATACCAAACATAATTTACCAAAATATTGCGCCCGAATACCGAATTTTGAATTTCGAATATCGAGTTCCAAATACCGAATAATCTTTTGCTTCATGCATTGCGCCTTCTTTTTGCATAAAGGCGGTACCCATATGTCCCAAATCCCAAGCGGTACCAAATATCCAATTGAACATATATATTCGGTTCAGGATCGGGATATTCGGGATAAATATGGTACCGAAACCGTGAGTACCGAATACCGAATTTTAAGAAATTTAAAACCCGAGTACCAGACCGAATATATTAATTCGGTATTGCTTGGTACCGGTCCGGGTTCGGGAAATCGGCTCCGTCGCTTACCCCTACCAGTCATGGACATTCCTCTATCCCTTCTACGTCTTCGAGGCTGAAAATCAAAATGGGTAAGGGTTTACTTACAGGGAGTTTATCCAGGAGAGACTCGGAATCGACAGAGTCAACAACTTCTGCCAGTGAGGAGAGTATAAATGAGGATGAGGGTGAAGAGGTAGAAATTGATAATATGCATGGCTCTGGTGAGAGGGAGATGAGCGTGGATAGGGAGGGAGAAGGAGGCGAGAGGTAAGAGATGATTGACCCTGAACAAACCATCCCTGACCCTGTGAGGGCTAACGGTGTGATCTGTCCAGGAGTATATTGATGTATTTAATGATAGAGCCCAGTTTGCACCACATCAGGTGGCAACAGAGGACCAGAAGGTCCACATGTTGATTGAGGGATTGAGGCCTGACATTAGAGAGTTTGTGGGGATGCTGCGTGACCTCACGTTTGCTTCGGCCATGGAGTATGCCTGCCGTCGAGAGCGGGAAGTTGAAAGACAGCGGGAGCAGCCGGCTCCCCAGAGTTAGCGTGTTGAGACATCGGGACAGGGGCAGAGCTCAGGATCTTCTAGATTTTATAGAGAGAGTCGTCAGGGTGGTTATTCGGAGCAGCAGGGACAGGGTTCAGGGGCTCGGCAGGATCAGGGCCGGGATGATAGACAGTCAGGGGTTGGTCAGGGACAGAGTCAGGGTGGGCAGAGACAGCAGGGGCAGAGGCAGCGAGGTCAGGGCCAGAGCCAGGGTCAGAGCCAGAGGAGTGGTGGTAGAGGATCCAAAGATTAAGGAATCGAGTGGACAGTTCGAGTTCTGGGGAGAGGGATTGCCAGCGGTGCCATCACCGCCATGCAGGGCCGTGTGCCCCAGAGCATCTTTGTTATTTTCGGTGTGGCCAGTTTGGCCACACTGCCGCTGCATGTACTTCTCAAGAGTTCATGTGCTTCCGATATCGGAAGCCAGGTCATATCTCTCGGGATTGCCCGAATCGGGGAGCGGGATTTCCAGGATCGAGTTCGAGTGGAGCTGGGCCGTCGGGGTCATCGTCAGCACCTCGGGGAGGGGGAGCACCGAGGGCTCGTGGCAGGGTTATTGTCGATCTGCTTACGAAGAGCGCTCACTTCTTGGCCGTTCGTGGGACCATTTCGATGGATCAGTTGGCGCACCTCTACATCAGTGACATCGTTGTGAGGCATGGAGTTTCGAGATCTATCACGTCTGATCGAGATAGCCGATTCGTGTTGCGATTCTGGCAGAGCTTTTAGAGGGAGTTGGGCACCCGAGTTCAGCTGATTACAGCTTACCATCCACGGAGAGGGGGTCAGACAGAGCGGACTAATCAGACATTGGAGGATATGCTGGGAGCTTGTGTTATTGATTTCGGGGGTAGCTGGGATCTTCATTTGCCGCTTGTTGAGTTTGCCTATAATAACAGCTACCACGCGTCTATCGGCATGCCTCCGTTTGAGGCTCTTTATGGGCGTAAGTGTTTGACTCCAGTATGTTGGGGAGAGGTTGTGGAGCGTCCTATCAGCGGGCCACAGGTTCTTCAGGAGACGAGCGACAAGGTCGCTATTATTCAGCAGCGGATTAGGACAGCTCAGAGTCGCCTGAAGAGTTATGCAGATCGCCGGATGTCCGAGTTAGAGTTTCAGGTTGGAGACTCCGTGATGCTGAAAGTCTCACCCTGGAAGGGGATTATCCGGTTTCAGATACGGGGTAAGCTGAGCCCGCGCTATATTGGGCCATTTGAGGTTATTGAGAGGATCGGGGATCAGGCTTATCGTCCGAATTTGCCTTAAGAGCTATCAGGAGTTCATAATGCCTTCCATGTCAGTCATCTCCGTAAGTGCTTAGCCCGTAATGATCAGCGAGTGCCGTTAGAGATTGAGGTCAATGATAGACTTCAGTATGCCGAGCAGCCTGAGTTAGTGACAGATCACAAGGTGAAGAGGCTACGTAATAAAGAGGTGGCGTTAGTGTTGGTGCAGTGGAAGCATCATAAGGGTACCAGCGCCACATGGGAGCCAGAGTCACAGATGCGTAGCCGTTATCCTCACCTCTTCATTTCGAGCTAGATTCTGAGGGCAGAATCTTCATAAGGCGGGAGGACTTGTAACATCCCATTTTTGGGATAGGTACGTGGAATTATTTCATTGGACTAAATATTTTAAATTGGGACCCGACAATATAAATTTGTATTTTGGGGTATTGGGATCGGATATTGGGTGTTGGACCGGGTTTAGTCCAAAACGTATATATGTGTCACCTTCTTGGATGCTTGCTTTCATTCTTCATCCTCCAAATCAGAGATTTGAGTGTGTTTTTGTATGTGCTTGTGCCTTCAACAGCTGCAACAATCATAGTGTGGAGTTGGATTCGAGAATTGGCAACTAAATCTTCATCAAGTCCTCTTAATTGAATTAGGTAAGTTTGAGCTTACTTTGATGGATTAGTTGTTGTTAATTGTTGGAAAAGAAGTGAATTGGGTTTGTATACGTTATTATGAGTAAATTCGTGGTATTTTATGGCTGTATATCGAGTGGAAATGATGATTGGGGATTAATCCCCTGGCTGTGCAAGAACAGAGCAATCCTGCTCCTGTTCGATCGTGAGGGCGGTCGCGATCCCCTGATCACGGGCTGCGATGTTCTTGAGTGATCGCAGGCGGTTCATCTTGAGCGCGACCGCGATGCGGTGGGATCTCGGGTTGGGTTTTTGGGTTCTGTGAGCCGTGTGTTCGGACCTTTGGGATCACGTGAATTGTTGGGAATTGTGTATAGGGTTGTTGGGTCGAGATTGTGATATTGAGTTGTGATGTTGTGATTTCAGGGTCTCGCGTTGATAGGGTAGGGAAATGGCAGGGAACCGAGACTTAGTAGTGTGTCTTCAGGGCAGGTGAGTTTGCATGTTTTTCTTGAGATACTTGTACGATTATTATTTGTACTTACATGATATTTTATTGAGCTTTTTACGAGACATTACGAGTTTTCTTACGAGCTTTTTTATTGAGATGCTATCGTGCATGTATTACCGGGCTATTGTGAACTTCGTTTTATTATATGAGACTTGAGACACTTGAGCTATCGAGATACTAAACCGTACGACTGGGCAGGGGTTGGGTCTAGGGATTTGGGTACGTGGATTCATCCACACGAGTTGAGTGCCTATTTGAGCTACTTTGTGGGATCTCATATTCTCGTTCAGTAGAGAATGTTGAACGTTTTACTATCGAGTTATTTATTTCATTGAGTTATTTAATCATACTCTAACCATTGTATTCTCACCAGCTTTAGCTGACCTGTGTGTTGTCATGTGTATCTCAGGTGACCGGACTGCTAGTAGGCCTGCTGGACCCAAGTAGGTTTACGTTTCAGACGATTCGGGGAGTTAGCTACCTTTTCTAGAGGTAGTTATATTTTGGGGATGGTTACTTATACTTCGGATAGGTTGCTTCAATTTTAGGGACTACCGTGACATGATTATGTAATTAATGTTTTTAAAACTATCGGGTTTTCACATATATGTCTTCGGAATAGTGTAGAGATTATAATATTGTATCGTTGTTGACGTGGTAATTACGTGGCATTGTAATCTAGTTCGAGGGTGTTTATATATATATATATATATATATATATATATATATATATATATATATATATATATATATATATATATATATATATATTTATTGATCAATGCAGAATTTAAATTTGGTGCAGAACTGTAGAACCTTATATTCAATATTGAATGTTCAAGTTTATAACATTTATTCGATGTTCAATATACAAAATTTAGATGATTCAATTTGAATATTCTGTCGTGATTATTCAAAAAAAAATTACAAAAATATAAAATCATCATCACGTTTAATATGATAAAATTCTTGTTTTAATGGTATAATTTTTTTTTGTTTTATAAGTTAATAATTCTTATGTTATTTAAAGTGATCTCAACCATATATATATATATATAAATATATATATATATATATATATATATATATATATATATATATATATATATATATATATATATATATATATATATATATATATATATATATATATATATATATATATATATATATAGGATATGGATCACGTGAGAAGGGATTTTATCGTGAGAAATGGTGAGAAGGAGGATTTTGCATTGATGTTGAATCAACAAACTATTGATTCATGATTATTGATTCATTATCAATACCTTTGAACCAAATATATTGATTTAAATCATCATTTACGGGCTAAAAATGATGATTCAGTAATAATGCATTTTTCTGCGGTCATGATGCACCAAAAATTTTATCCATGTTTTTTTGTGATTCGGGTTCGATATAATCAAATACATTTGATTCAACAATGTCTAAAATGAATCAATAATCATGCATCAATAGTTTGTTGATTCAATATCAATGCAAAAACCTCCTTCTCACCATTTCTCACTATAACATCCCTTCTCACGTGATCCAGAATCTATATATATATATATATATATATATATATATATATATATATATATATATATATATATATATATATATATATATATATATATATATATATATATATATATATATATATATATATATATATGAGAAATTTTCACAAAAGAACTCTCAACTAACTAAAATTTATCAAAGTAAGGTTTTTTTTCATAAAAAAAATAACTTGCAATATGATGAAGCAATTGCAATATGTTGACCGACTCTTCATCTCCGACAAACTCACTTGTTTGTGCTTTATAATTCAATTCCTCATTTCTTGTTGATTTCATTACTCAACTTTGTATATTTTTGTTGGAATTTAGTTTTCTGATGAAATTATGGTGGTCACTATTGATTTGTCGACAGCATCATGTGACTTTCAGTCAGTTACAACCGGTAATATCTCAGTGAGATTTTACCGGTTAGAGGCTTTTTATGCAATTAAAAATGGTTGGGGATTTTAATCGCAAAAATGATTCAATTGTGGTTTTTTCGCAAAAATATCTATTTCATTTAAAAAAAATTAAACAATTACGCGTATTTTTAATCGGGGGCACTCTCTTTTCTTTAAAAGTGCTGATGAAGTCAAACCACTTATTCGATAAGTGGTTTGACCCAATAAGAGTGTTCTTTTTAAAAATGTGATAAGTATTAAAATTCACGTATTATATACTTATTTGTTAAGTGTGGGCAACAATAATTATTAGGTCATTAAACATCAATCAGTGGGAAGATAAAAAAAAACAAAAAAGGAATGTTCGCTCTTACTATCTCCTCCACTCTCTCTCATGATTCACGCATCGAATGCCTCCACAATCTTTGTGTAACACCTAGTCTTTTAATTAATGTAAATTGGCCTAAATAGAGGTAATTTAAGACTCTAATTTAATTTAATTAATGCAATTTTGAGGATTAATTCTTTGCAAGTTATTAATGTTAAATTTTAATTGAGAATTAAAAAGGCAAGGGTTTAATATGAACAAGTGAGTAAAGTGCAAGTTGAGGGGTGCAAAGTGCAAAAACCCTCAAACTTACCTTATTAGGTGTGCAAATGAAAGATAATGATGCACATTTCTCCAAACACACACTCTCTGCCTCTCAGCGCATCTCTATGTAAACCAAAAAAATTTCAAGCAATCGAACAAGAAATTACTTGGCAAGGAACTATACAAGGATATGCAATTATATTAAGGTAAGGGTTACAATTTATTGTGATTTTTCGCTAAATATATGGCTTCAGTTTAGAAAGAACCCATTATGAACATGCAATGCGAATTTGGGAATGCATGTGTTATTTGATGGTTACAAAATGAAATTGGACTCAAATTAAAGTTATAGCAACAGATTTCACCTTTTAAATCCATCTGTAGCATAGCAAATCTGAATTTTTGTGTACGTGAACTGTGCAATTCGCACAATGAAGAACACGTCTATTTTGTGCTTGAAATTGAGCAAATAAACACTTAATTGTGTTAAATAATAGCTTATTTAGTAGTTAAATTGTTTATCGATAGATTTTACTCATAGGTTAGGTACAATATGAATGAACGATAAATCTAAAAAAAATTATGAACTGCATAAGTAATGAAGTTCGGACTTAAGGAATCATTCGAAGTTCGGACCATCCAAATTAGATCCTATCATGAAAATTTAGGAACCAAGTGCAAAACTTTACATCCAAAGTTTGGATCAGTCATCCGAAGTTCACCAAAGTTTGGACCATAGGTCCGAAGTTCAAATTTAATGATAATACTGAGTTGAAATCCAGTTTATAAACAGAATGACAAAGGCCAAAAGGGCAAAAATGTCCAAGTTTCACAAGCACCCGAAGTTCGGATCAAAATATCCAAAGTTACTTTCGCAGTTCGCATAGATTCAAAGTTCGGATATATCAGCCGAACTTGAGCAAAATTCTGAAGTTATCATAAATGCCTAAAAATGCAATGTACTTTAGAAATGTATATTGAGTCTTATAGATGAATAATTTGCAATGTCAAATAGAGCTAAAGCATAAAAATAAGCTAGTAATAGCCTAAGCACTCTGAGTTATCAATGTATATTGAGCCTTATAGATGAATAATGGGAGACCGGAGATTTGTGTTCAGTTACCTTAGATTTCTAGTCCTTCAAACATTTGTGTTCAGTTACCTCAGATTTCTAGTCCTTAACCTTCATCACCGTCTTCATCTTCTGATTCTTCATATTTTTCCGAGTCCTCATCTTTCACAATGGGAGACCGGAAGACGATGCTTGAAAGTCACTGATGACTTGGAAGGTGCGATAATTATTCCAGGATTCGATGTCGTCAACTTTGAGCTAAAGTCGACTCTGATCGCTTTAGTCCAGAATAACGCGCAATTCTGCGGTCTGTCTTCTGATGATCAGTATTCCCACCTGCAGAAATTCCGAAAAACATGTGGTGGTTATAAAGCAAAGCAAGTTAGCAAAATCTATGCACAACATCACGAGCATTTTCAAGCATAACAATCTCTGTGAGTGCTAGATATTACCTTTATTACATTCTACATAATTTGAGACTTCCTTTGCAACATAGTTTTTATTGGCATTCTTTTAAATACAAGCAGCTTAAATGAGTTACATGTCATAATTTGCTGATCAGCTAAAGCTCAATATACTTCCATGTTTATTAAATTCAATATACTCAGTGTAACTTAGTTATTCTATTGCAAACTTAGCACCAACACCCTTCTACAGTGTTGGGGTTGAAGTATAAGTTATATTTAGTGTTCATTTACTTAATGACATACACAGGGCCGTCCCATTGATTTTGGAGGCCCTGTACACATACATATGATATAGACCCTTAATTATGAAAATTTTAAATCACAGATTACTCAATTTGCAATTGTGTTTTAATATGTAAATTAGATGTCGTGACATGAATGACAAATTTTATATGTTTGTATATTCAATAAGATTTCTAAAATGATATATAATATGCTTAAAATGAAATAGTGATTAATGAGAAACTACTATTCAAAGTACTTCGTTAGATACTTTGATCATTTTTATGATTGTGAGGCCCTATAAAATCGGAGGCCCTGTGCGGTTGACCTTCTCGCACGCCCTAAAAGACGGGCCTGGACATACACTATAACTGTTGGTACATTCAGTGTGACGACAGCAGTCTAGTTTTGTTATTGATAAGACAAGTTCTTAGGTGATTTTAGAATACAAGGCTTGGCATTCGAATCTGTGATAGATTCGAATGTAGCCATAGATTCGAATTGTTTAAGGCTTGGGATTCGAATCTGTGATAGATTCGAGTCTAGCCTTAGATTCGAATGGGCTAGATTCGAGACTGTCAATATGGACAGACTCGAATGGGCTTTGGGCCAGATTCGAGTTTGGCCCACATCAGACTCGAATCAGGGTCTATAATTAGGGATAGACTCGAAATAATTATCAGACTTTTTGCAGAATTCGTGAGGGATTAAGCAAGAGGCGATCTCGAGTTTATCAGCTAGGTGAGTGCCGTTTCGGAGAGAATTAGTTCGTAGGATCGTTCGTGTGTCGTTCGTTCAGCGTCTAATAGTCTCCGTGTTCCGTTGGTTGAGAGTTGTCCGTCTGACCGTCAACGAGGATTCCGCACTCGTTCACGGATCCGCGTCTAGATAGATCTTGCAGTCGTAGACCTTACAAGTGGTATCAGAGCCTACGGAGTGTTCTTGGTGTTCTTCGTGTTCATCAGATACATTCTAGGTTTCTTGACGCTAGTTGGACGTTTGAGCTTAGCAAATTCATATTCGGGAAACACTTTGTCGTTTTTCACGTTTTTGGTCGAAATCATTATTTTTCGTTTGAAAAATAGTGATTTAATCTGTAAAACGTCAAAAAATCAAAGTGTTAGCCGTTTTTCGAGTTTGCGGCGCTCGAATCTATAGGGGTAATTAGGGTTTTACTTTATTTTCGAGTCTAACCTAAATACGCTCCTTTCGAGTCAATTTCAGAGAGTTTCGAGTCTACCTTGTTTCGAATCTATCACAGATTCGAATCCTACATTGTTCACACTCATACTGAGAAGAGGAAGAGAAAGAGGATACACAGTTTTCTGATTCAGAACCTTTGGTGCTGGAAATTGCTGAGGAGCTAACTACGCTGGAGTTTGCAGCTCAGATGGCCAATATCAAATCTGATCGGAAACAGGTAATTCTAAACTTTTCTACTTTTCATGATTTATGTGCTTTATGTACTACTTTGAATGATAAATTGAATTTAGTACTAGAAACATATTCATCTATGACTGCTCAAATTCAATCCTTAAAATCAGATAATGCTAATTTATTAGACATTAAGGAAGATCTTCAGGCCAAACTGAGAAATGATGCTCAAGATTTCCTAGTTCTGAATGACAAATTGATTGAACAAAGTGTCAGGAATGAACTACTTTATGAGCATATAGAGTCACTGACCAAAGAGCTCTCTCTTAGAGATAAGGAATTAGCTGAGTCTAGTACTAAGGTTGATGAGGCCAATAGCAATCGTGTACCTACTGCTCAGGATGAGACCAATGATATGGTTAACTCAGAGGTAGTCAAGGTAACTGAGTCCTATGAAGTATCTTCAATTACTCCTCAGGTTAGACAAACAGTACAGTGTGTTCAGTCTAGTTGTAATTCAAACCTAGAAGAGGAAAATACTGTAAGCAATGTTAACAAAGGGGAGTTAAAACAAGCTGTTGATACAGACAATCAGGGTATTAGTAAGACACCTAGGTCAAAGAGTGCCTATAAGAAATCTATTGACAAGAAGTCTTGCTTTAAGTGTCATGAGAAAGGACATGTTCTTTCAGGTTGTCCCTACAAAAAGTCAGAGTCTTCATTGAACATAGGGAAACAAGAGCAGCAAATCTTAAAAACAATGCCTAGTGATGCGAGCGGGAGTAGTTCTCGAGTTTCTGAGAAGAACTCCGTTGAGGTGTCACGTATAGGTAGTTGTCAATCATCGGAGTCTCTTAGACAAAATGACGGACTTAGGATTAATTCACCGAATAGATCTCCTAGTCACTCAATGTCTGGCCCCCATACCATTATTAGGAAAAATTCACCTAAGAGGAGTCACACTCTCGTTAGGTCTAATTCTCCTAATAAGCATACGACAGAAGGTAGAGCCCGGAATTATGAGACTGAAATGTACTATAACAGAAATTATTCAAGGGCTGAACCGAAAAGACCAATACAAAGGTCGAGAATGGATGTTAATCATTCAGCTTCACAACAGATTCTCAATCAAAAATCCAAGTCACCTGAAAGGAGAGATGGGTATTTGAAAGAATTCAAGTTTGTGGATGAGGATGGTATTACCAAGTCAGTCATGGCTTGGGTCCCCCGTGATAACTAACTTTTCTTGTTTAGTGTGCAGGAGTTAGCTACAGATCCTAATGACAAATGGTTTATGGATAGTGGTTTCTCTTGATACAGGACAGGGGTACAAAGGACGAAACAGCAGGTATGCTTTCTGGGTCCTTAGACCAAAGTGAGAAGTTACAAGGGAAACATGTAAGGTGTGTCAATTGTGTCAGTCTGTATAATCTAGTCACAAAAGCATTTGTTAGTTCATGCTTTGGGTTGTTAGTTCAACTGAATGGCATGTGTAATCCAGAGTAACTTGACCTTAGGCTAATTTTTTTAGTAAATTAGTAAGTTACTTTATTAGCTTATTATTATTTATGAAAATCAAAATAAAAAAAAAAAATCAAAAAAAAGAGAATATCAGAAAATTGAGTTAAGTCTTAGATGCATAGGTTCAAAGTGACGAAAATTAGCACCGTCGTTACAGACTCTAAGTAAATAGGCTTTCACACATAATGCAACTAAATCCTAAGTGTTATACTTTATTTAGTTCGATGTGTTGGTAGGCATAATACATATAGGGAATCTCAAGGCTAATAAAATATTCTTGAAAAAGTCAAGCGTGTCACTAACCTAGATGTACGACCAATCGGTCTTAATTTTTATGTACAAGACATACAAACATTGAGTCTAAATGAGGTATGCGAACTTTCTGGGGATGTATGGCAACATCAAATACATCTGAAAATGGAAAGAATAGAAATATCGTGTAAAACTGAGAGTCGAAAACATGCAACTCTGTTGTACGTAAGTACAGACCTGTTGTCTCTGTTTAGATTCGGGTTAGCAGATATGTCGCTCTGTTGTACGTCAGTACAGACCTGTCACCGCTGTCTGCTAACTTTAAAAATAAACTTTAAGTCAAACTAAGACACCTTGTTGTATGAAAATACAGACCTGTGTCCGATGTTTGTCTTTTAAAGAAAGTTTGCAAATACCAACAAGTTAGAATCTTTGTCTGTGTGCCTTGATCATAAAAGTATGTCTATGTCTGCGTCACGTAAGAAAATTTCCTGATAAATAAAAAGGCCAAAGGATATTCCGAAATGTAGCATGTTTAAAAGGGGTAAAATACCAACAATCGGCTAAATAGGTATGTCACGACAAACAAACAAAGGAATAAAACATTCCTAAGTGTGAAAGTTTAAGTACTGAAAGTTAGTATCAGACATCGCTATCTGATTGAATCTTTCTTTGACTATTCTCGCCAAAAATATACTATTTAGTGTAGGTTAGAGTAGCTTAAGTTTAAAATTAATTTTATTTTATTTTATTTTTATCTTCAGTAGGATAAAAGGTCAAAGTTTCTAAGGATGCATGATTGGTTGAATAAACAAATATTGCGTGAAAATTTGTTGCTTAGTGTGATTGGTTCTGCAAAGGTTGTAAACCTCCATTACATGAAAAAGTTGAAAAAGTTGAATTTTATTCAAAGATTTTCAAAATTTTCATTTAAGTGTTGAAAAAGTTGAAAATTGTTCAAAGTTTTTCAAAACTTACGAGGTTGGGACTATTTAAACAAAGGTAATGATAGTTTCTCTCGAACTTAGTTCTCGTGTTTGGTTTACGCTATAAACCTTCAAAAACTTTAAGTAGGAGAGTTTCATTTTATCTTTATCGTTGATTAATGATTTTAATGTCCTTCTAACATCTAATGACTTGTTTCATGTGTTGATTAAGTCTATACAGTGTTAGCCTTGAATTATTCACAGAATTACAGATTCTTCAACTGACAAAGGCGATTTGTGAACTTCATGCCAAGTTGGATCAGACAGAGACTGATCAGTTTCAGCAGATTGCAAATCTGGAGGCTATGTTGGCATCTGGTTGAAAGATCATCCATCTCAGGGGGAGAAATAGTAGAGAGTGGATAAATCGTAGAGAAGCTGTCCTTCGAAAAAGATAAGTCAAAGAAGATAGCTCGAATAGTGAGCGGGCAGATCTTTCAAGACAGTAGTGAGCTGGCAGATCTTTCAAATATTGGCTCTCACTGCTGATCCTCAGGGGGAGTCAGTGTCCGAAGCTACTGACAATAGGAAAGACAAGGATTCAGAGACAACTGAAGTAACTGAAGACATGGTCTGACCGGAGCATTGTCAGAGTAATTGAAGATGACTTAGAACTTTTTCCGAAGTGTTATGATGCATCACTCGATGAAGGTGTTATGAATGATGATCAGAATGGGATAGATCTAGAGATGCAGAAGACTGCTCTAAATGATGAATCAGATTCTGAAGTTAGAAGTGACTGATTTAGCTTAGAAGGACCGTATAATCTAGGAAGACAATTCTGGGCTGAGGTGTTTGCAAAAACTGTCAGAAGAAAGGGTCGTACTGCAGATTTGATAGGTTAGTCTAAGAGGTATTAGAAGCGCTGTGGTTTAAAGGAACGTGGACTAAGTTAGAGAAGCGATTCAGAATCATCAGTCATGGATAACGAGGAGAAAGGGTGATCTCGACACTCATTGTCATTAAAGCAAATAGTCTATCAAGATCAATGAACAAAAACTAGAAGCTATCGTCAAGGGGGAGTCTGTTGGTACATTCAGTGTGACGACAGCAGTCTAGTTTTGTTATTGATAAGACAAGTTCTTAGGTGATTTTAGAATACAAGGCTTGGCATTCGAATCTGTGATAGATTCGAATGTAGCCATAGATTCGAATTGTTTAAGGCTTGGGATTCGAATCTGTGATAGATTCGAGTTAAGCCTTAGATTCGAATGGGCTAGATTCGAGACTGTCAATATGGACAGACTCGAATGGGCTTTGGGCCAGATTCGAGTTTGGCCCACATCAGACTCGAATCAAGGTCTATAATTAGGGATAGACTCGAATGATTAGAAGACTTTTTGCAGAATTCGTGAGGAATTAAGCAAGAGGCGATCTCGAGTTTATCAGCTAGGTGAGTGCCGTTTCGGAGAGAATTAGTACGTAGGATCGTTCGTGTGTCGTTCGTTCAGCGTCTAATAGTCTCCGTGTTCCGTTGGTTGAGAGTTGTCCGTCTGACCGTCAACGAGGATTCCGCACTCGTTCACGGATCCGCGTCTAGATAGATCTTGCAGTGGTAGACCTTACAATAACAGCATACCACTCCGATGATTACGTGGCTGATCCCCATAGAATGCGTGTGTGTGTGTGTGATATTATCATTATCCCAATCCTATTTCTTTATGTCTCAAAATAACGGCAACAGTTTAGCAAATCACGCATCTTAGCAGCTAATTGACCGTTCCCTTTTATTATAGCAGCAAACTTGTCATGCAAAACAACACACACATAACTGTATATAAATTATATTATTGTTCACTCACTAAGCAATTAGCTTACCCCGTTGACTTATCAATTGCATGCAAAGGCAAAAATACAGTTGGACCATCTTCTTAGGTTCAGGCTTTTATTACACTCTTAGTAGTATTTTGCTTATTATTTAGGTATTCGGTGGGGTGGTAACTTGTACTTTCAAACTCTGATGTAATAGACAATTAGCCTTTTAGCATTTTAAGCACATTAGTGTGTGACTGATCTGTATTATTTTTAATTATTTCATTAATCTTTGTGTTGGTTGGTTTTAGCATAAGTTATATAAACAACATCGAAATTGCTTAGCTTGATCTTGGAAATCATGATGCCACACTTTGTCGTCGCCGCCCACCTGCACCGCTGCCCTCCTACCATCCGGTCAACTACTCCACCGTCCTCCTCCATTGTAGCGCTTCTCCAATCTCGTCAACAACAAAGAAATTAGGTTATCAACTAGTAAATTGCATGGCCAAGTTAGAATTTCCAACATTTGATGACGAAGGAGGATGATGAGATCGAACGTTGAGACCCAAACGTGTGATGACGAAGGAGAGATGACGACGAGGAGAAGGGAGGGCAAAGGATAATGGTGACGGAACAAAAGGACATTACAAAGAAAGGGAGTTGCGGTTCGTGGCGGAACGAAAGGACGCCGCCAGTGGGAAGAGACGGAGAAAAGATGATTTAGGTGACCAGTTTCAATTTTCAAGTTTATTATTTTTATCTTGTTGGTTATTTTAATTTTTTTATAATTATTATCTTTATCATTTTGTAACTTAATTTTGTTCTTTTTGGCCGTTGCAGCGAGATCATAACTAAACAATAAAAATTGTCATTATAAAAATAGTTTGGACGAAAAAAATTATACTAGAATATAGATAAAAATAATACAATCATAATTATATATATTTGAATTTTTATCAAATATTTTAACAAAAAAACAAATACATATTAAAAAAAATAGATCAGCCGTATATCTATCTATTTGATGAGAATAATTTCAATGTATAACATTTATATCAAATTGTAGGTAAAAATAGTCTGATCATAATGATATATTTAAATTTTTATAAAACATAATATATCAAAAGTTATTATGGAAAAATAAAATTATCATATGCTATATATAAAGTAATAAATAAGTTAGTTGTTTACCCGTCAGCCTGAGGTGTCTGGATGAGACGTCCACTATTTATTGAACAGTACTGTGTTTTTAATCTGAAAAAAAAAATAATATGTTGTAATATAGATTAAAATATCAAGATAATGATGTATTTGAATATCTATCTACCTACCCAATGAAAATAGTTCTTATAGTAACAATTTTTATGGCAAAATGTGGATAAAAATAACACGATCATAATGATATATTTAAATTTTATAAAGCATATTATATCAAAATTTATTATAATAGAACAAAATAACATATAGTATACATAAGTCCCTAGCAAGTAGCAACATGCTTGCAGGTTTGCAATCAAGTATATTAATAATATATATATTTTTTTTAATGTTTAATATGAAATTTCATAAAAAAGCTAAAATATTTTAATATAAAATCAACATGTAAAAGAAACACAATTATTAGTTATGATCTCGCTGCAACGGCCAAAAAGAACATTGCAATCATTAGTCAACCTTCTATCACTTTGTGTAAATGAACGTTACAACTCTCTTTCACTCTTCTCTCATTCTTTTTCATTTTTAAATTAAAAGTTAGACATCAGAATAAATAGTATACCGTTGTTTACTAGGATAGAAAGGGTATACGGAGAACATTAACAGATGTAACATTGATACAACCAGTAATATGGAAAGTGTTGTATCATCACACTAATAGAAAAATAAAAAGTGCAATTTAAGTTGATGACTTATACGGAGAGGTGACATTTGACTATCAAAATCACAAATTAAATCAATACAATGACAATACATACAATCATGGCTAATGGAGGATACCTGCATTCTTTTTCATTCTATGATCTATACAGTGAAAAAATCATTTGATGTAGAAATCAGAATACACTAACGAAGCGGCAAGCCCAAACTCAACGACACCAATTGTAAGCAGAAATCAAAAATTTCTTTAGTTTACAACAGTAAATAAGAGGAAGGAAAAGTTCATATATTGATGGTTGCATCCCACAGTCTGAGTAGTCCATTTCGGCCACCACTACATATCCTCTTTCGTTCAAGATCTGAAGCCACACATCGTACCTGAAACAATACATGATCTTACTCTTAACATAAAATATCATCGACGCATATATAGTAAATAAACTAGGGATGCATACAATTCGAGTTAAGCTCTAGCTCCACAGACCTTAAGCTCTGCACAACTTACTCCTGATGAGCTTTCAAGATGCAAGTTCAAGCTCGAATAAATGTACTCAAATTTGGCTACAACTCGGCTCAAAAGCTCAAATACATCTATAAACAGTATATTCCATAACTAAACTTGTTTTCGAACTACTTTCTTGGCACATGACTAGATTTCAAACTCCATCAAAACTCAACTTGATATAGCAAGGCATCGTGTTGGTCAATAAGCTCAAGTTGCTCGATATAATATAACCTTCAATCCATATGTACATATGTAGAAGGCTCATATTGAATAAATGCTTGAATCATCGATTGAGCTCATGTTTTGGGATTGAGCACAAGATATAGATAATAGCTCAACCGGATTTGCCAAGCTCAAGCTCAAGTTAATTGATATAGTTCGGCTTATGTTGGGGTATTTTGGGAGGAGTTACACAATTGTTTTTGTTGCGACATTGGTTAACCGGTTGATTTTGGATTGGTTTTTGTTCTCCGGTTTATTGTTTTTGGTGCACATTGGCGGTTGAGTCGCATGTGTGGTTTTGTGGTCTTCGTTGTTTTCGGATTGAAGATTTTGGATTCGAATTTGAATTTTGGTAGTGTTTCCAAGAAGGTGGAGTAACACAAATTAGTTTTTTGGGATTTGATTTGATTTGTTTTGTTTTTTAAATTCAAGTCAAGGTGTTGATTTGTTAGGATAATGACATGAATTAGTTGAGTGTTTTTTGTATTGTTGTGGTTTGGTTGAAAGGGGTTAGTTAGCTGTTAGCTTTCTATAGAATTAGTATACATAGGGCATATGGGTTAATGAGAACAACAACTCAAATTGTAGTCATTCAACCCAAATTTGTTAGAGTGAAATTGAATATTTTCTTGATTCAATTTTTTAGGGTTTTCTGATTTTCTGATTTTTCTGAGTTCTTGAATTGCTCATAGCATTGTTTCTGAAATTCCTAACAGCTCTAACAACTTTGATCAACTTTGCAAGGATGAAGGGGTAGCAAGGCACTGGACGGTTAGGCACACTCCACAGCAAAATGGAGTTGCCGAAAGAAAGGGTTAGATGTGTGCTACTTTACTTGGTGAATAGGACTCCGGCAACAGCAAATGATTGTAAAACTCCCATTAAAATGTGGTCCAGTAAACTGGCAATATACACGGATCTACAGGTGTTTGGTTGTCCTTCCTACTATCATATGAGTAACAGAAAGCCAGCACCATGGTTGTAAAGGGGCTGTTTATGGGGTATGGGGCTGGAGTTAAAGGTTATTGAATCTGGTCAGTTGATGAAAAGGTTTCAGGTCAGTTGATGAAAAGGTTTCTGGTCGGTTGATGAAAAGGTTTTTCTCAGTTGCGATGTAATACTTGACGAGAGAAGTATGTTGGGTGACTCACAGCATTCATTTGCATTAAAAGACCAAGAGGAGAGGGTCTCGAAAGAGCTGGAGCATGACTTAAATGATGCTGATGAAGATGTATCCATTGCTGGACAGCCCATATCTACTGCTGGACAGTCTAGTAGTTCAACTCAAAAAGGCCTCATTTGAGTCGCCTGATCAATCCCAAACCATGGAGTTTTGGTCTATAGCATTAGACAGACCCTGGAGACAAGTTAATAGGCCTACTCAATATGGCTTTGATGATATGGTGGTCTATGCTCTTCAAGTTGCTGAAGAAATAGTGGAACTTTATGAGCCATCTTTGTATAAAGAAGCAATAACATCCAAGGAGGCGGATGTTTGGATAGGAGCCATGGGTGAAGAAATGGAGTCCCTTCACAAGAATAGGACTTAAAAATTAATAAAACTTCCTCAAGGCAGAAAAGCCGGGACCTGCTAGTGGATTTTCAAAGGAAAAGTTGGGTTGCCAGAAGCTGAAAATACGAGGTACAAGGCTCGTTTGGTGGCTAGAGGTTATAGCCAAGAACAAGGGGTTGATTATAACGAAATTTTCTCACCGGTGGTGCATCATGCGTCCATTAGAGTGTTATTGGCACTAGTTTTTTTTTAACGGAAAACTAATCTACTCCTATTCCTAAACTATTCCTTTGCCCCAAATGGGGACTTTAGACTTACTTTTACCACCTAAATTCAAACTTGTCTCCGACGAGGGTCGAACCCGTGACCTCTAGTGGCTCAACAAAATCTGGAGCTGGAACAATTGGATGTTAAAACAGTATTTTTGCATGGAGAACTTGAGAAAGAAATATGTATGAATCAACCAAAGGGGTTTGTGGTTCGAGGAAAAGAAGATCATGTATGCAAGCTCCAAATTTTGTTGGTATACAAAACAAATGAAAATGCACGTTGGTATTCTACGTTATTGATCCTATTTAGTAAATAGTAATGGCTACTAATGTAATGGGTAAAGTGGTGATATGGATTATTCATTTTTGAGACACGAAAGAAAGTTCTGATTTCATTTTCTGGCAGACTAAATGTTCAGAAAAAACAGAACAATCAAAATGCTAGAGACAACCCTTGTGACCAGGGGAAATAACAGATTTGTTTTTACCTATGAACACGGCTAACAGACTTCTAAGTCAAAATTTAGAAAGGTGAAGACAAAAATACGTACCATTGCCACTGTTTTTTGTGGTGTTCGGTAGAGTTGCCAGCTTGAAATTTTTGAAACAGTGCCAGAGAATCCACCTAGTCTTTCTTGAGGCCGATGGAAGAGCGACATTGTATTATCAGCAGCTCCTATTCCTAACCAATTCTCCCCAGCATTAATGGACAGAATGGCACCCGTATGAAGGGTAACATTTTTCGAACTCTTCAATCCTCCTATATCAACAAGGGTAAATGTAAATTTCAAAAACCAGATAAGAATAATACACTTGTCCTATGGTCATGAATAAGACTGTTATAATCAAGATTGAAGAATTTGAAGTGTAACAGGCAGTCATGTACAACATGATATTAGGTTTATTGTTGTTTTTTGATAACCAACTCTAAAAAAATAATCATTTAGGTCCCTTAAGATTTTGTTCTTTCTCAACTTACTACTTTGAATACAAGGAAAACCCCATCCGAGCCACCACTGGTCACCTGACACGTAAACCAACTCAGAGGACACCATGTAAGTCATAAGCCGGACATCACATCTAGGAGTGGTCCGAGTGGACAGACCCAAGAAGTTGAAGTCAGCAGGATAGATCCAAGGCCTCCATTGGATAATCCCAAACGTTAACCACTAAGACACCCTTACGAGGTTCCTCGAACTATGATTGTTAGTCCCCTAAAGTCCAATAATCTTTTTTACATATTAAGCCATTGAACATTACTTCTACTTACGCAAATTTTTAGCAAAATTAAATAAACTTAATCTAGATTTTTAGCAATCATCTCAGATGTCCCCTAGAGTTCCTTAACTTCATAGCATAGGTAAAACTAAGCTGTAAAGTTAGGGTCTTGATGTATACCAAATAAATAAAAATGCTGTACATTTAGTAGAAAAAAGTCATCGTACATGGACTTTAGCTGCAAAAAGATAATTGAAGAACTAAAATGGGAATATTATATAGTTGATTGCAACAGACACAATAATCCCAAAATTAAGCACATGAAGCAGATGACTTTGCTGCCAAATCACTGCAATGAGCTGGTCCCTCAAACATTCAAGAAATTTCAAAACTATAATAAATAATTATCCAAAATTCTGACCATCGCTAATATTAATTTCTTAGTCCTATAAAGGTGTCGTTTCTCTGATGTAAAAATATTATAAATTAAAAATAATTGAAGGTTTCGCTATTCTCACCATCCTCGTTTTCCCAAAACCTGACCAGACCGTCACTTGAACCTGAAAAAATAGATGCTTAATATTTCAGAGGGGCGAAGATTGCAAAAATATTCGTTAGATCCAGCACTAAACAAAGGTACCAACTACTAAGTAGTGGCCACAAATTGGCTTGAGATATAAGTATCAGAACAAACATAAGGAGTTTAAGGTAAAATAGCAACTACGGACCAGTTATTACTCCTCTATCAGATTTTGAGTACTCGACACAAAGAACTGGGCCAGCATGGCAAGCCAACACCGCATCACATGTTCCACGAGAAATGGACCACATTCGGGCAGTCCAGTCATCACTACCAGTAATTACAGTGTCACCAACCATTCTTATCGATCTGCAGAACAATCACAAAATCATGGATCCAGTGGCCTTTATAGTCAACATATCAATTTATCAACCAAGGGATCTAATAGAATCAAGTCAACTTGTGAGCTAAACAGATGCTCAAAAATAAATTAGAAATCAACTCAATCTAAGTCAAGTGAAGTTGAAGTTGACCTATTTGAGCAGGCTTCCGAGTCAAGCTTGAGTATAAAAATACATGCATACATATTTACAAACAGACAGACGGAGACACGCACACCCCTAATTACCGTTCTTGAATACATGATCAAGCCAAGTTGAGTCCAGCATGTGATAATTACATCTTATATTGTCTTATGAAAACTAAATCCAGTTCAGTTGACTTCAGTTGAGCACAAAAGTTTATATACATGATCAAGCTCAATATTGAAAATGAAGACTGAATTAAGCTTGAGTCAAGTTTTGAGCTCCAGGTTCTCATGTCAAGTCGAGCGCTAGCTTGGACTGTAAATACTCAACTGAACTCGATTAAACCACTCTAACAACACTTCCATATGATTAAGCTTACCTGATCCATTTTGAGTGTCCCATAAGCTTGTGCATTTGTCGACCAGATCGAATGTCCCATATGTTTGCAACTCTATTAATGGAAACCAATGATAAGGTTACGGTTACATAGAAAAATATTGAGCACGACAAGGACATAGGTTCTCAGAACTTAAGATGTTTGAAGCTTAACTTACTAGAAATAGTTAAGCTCGCAGAATAGAAATGTAATTTTTCAAGCTTTCTGTACACACCACTGAATTTACAAAATGCATTCCATTTTCATAGCTTTTTGAAAAAGATTAACAAAATACTTCCAAATGATTTTGACAAAATGACCAAAATACCCTAACAAAGTTTTGGAATCAACCGAGGATTGCACAAGTGAGCAAATTAGATCGGAGAACAAGTGTTCACTAAACATGCAAAGTTATTATGTTCATTTTTTAGGATACCTTATTATGGTTTTTTCTTTCCAAAAGTGACCAGAATGGAACATATTATATATGTTTGGTGACCTGGATGGAACTTTGAAAAAATATGCTGCTATTCTAAGAAAATATATCTAGGACTACATAAATAGCATGAATCTACATACGCATCTCTTCCAGCGGCAGCCAAGACTCCAGTAGAATCATCATATTCCATGCAAAGGACAGCACTGGAGCTACGACCCACCGTAGCAACACATGTATCTGTTCTTACGTCCCACATTTTTACTGTTCCGTCATATGCTGCCGTCAGCACTCGCTCGCCAGATAGCATACGAGCACAGCTAACCTAAAATGATGAAAGAAGGATTAATTAATGTTGGAATTAAGACTTCCAAAAACCACAACTCAAATTCAATTGCATATTCAAAGGGATTATGAAATTCTAGGATTTTCCAGACAAACATGTATCAAGGACCAAAATAATATGTAAACTGCTATTGACTGTTGAGCAACACGGTGCACGAGAAGTAATACACACACACAAACACAGAAAAAGAACACAGATAAGCCTAGCGAGTCTATTAATTTCAAATTAGGGTTCCAACTACAAGATTAATAATTATAGGAAACAACTACGGAAATAAAGAAATCCTAATATAAAAATCTCCACAACTCGTGCTAAGATTTTGCAGCAGCAGATTAGCCTTCGGCAACTCCACAACTCAACAATGAATTTTTTAGACAACTCACTTCTTTTACCAATTAGTGCAGCAACATTTCATTTTGCTACAATATTTGCATTATTTTACCAAATTTTTACAAAATGATGCGTATATTTGTAAAATAATGCATAAACAGGTATTGAAATGCAAGTATGCAACATTGTTCAACTAATGGTAAGACTCCACTTTGTTACATAAATTAGTAAACATGTGTAACTTTTTTTTGCATAAATAAGTGATTATATAAATGCCCAAAATAGCAGGATACTTTCGTACATCATTAAGTTATTGACATCTTAAACAAGTCCTAGTTATCCAAATAATGATGGTGTGTATAAGCCTGTATAAATTGATGAAATCAGCTATATTACTTCACCCACTGGTTCATATCTTTCTGAAAATTACTTCGCCTTTTGTCCAGTCCAAACTGACTAATAGCATAGCTATATTCATTTTACAATTATTCCATCATTGTATATCGTATAATATGAATAACTAATGATATCTGGGATCCTTGTTTGATTAATACACCCGAGACATTCTAATATTTTGACACATTTGTTATATATTTAGCCTTATCCTTGTTTACTACAGTGATAATGTAAGTTCAGTATATTTCAGACGTGTCAATCCTTACGGATATTCTTGAAATTTTCTATGCATCCTCGTGTGTATTCAATCCACTCCAGGACAGATTAACATAATAATGTTATTGCATCCGAAAACAAACATTTATTTGAATATTGCATGCACTTTGTTAATTTATTGTAACATCCCTCATAATTTGGATGCTATTTCAACAAGTCTTTAAATTCAATGCCTTCTTCTGTTTTAGAAGGTCGAACATTAAATTTGTTTACCAACTAAACCACTTTTTTGCTCACACCAAACATTGTTTTTTTTCTGTGAAGTGCATTATTTTATGACTACCACTATAGATGCACCTTTGTAGGATACTTGATCACAAAAAGAACATTGATGTTATAAACTTCATAAAAAAGAGATTTGTTTAACAATGATGCCAACTTTCTTGAATTAGGTTTACACATCATTCTTGTTCTCCACAGCATTTAAATAAGATGCAGGCTCCCCACCTTTATTTTTATACATGATGGCCCCCTCCTCAGTACCCCAGCCGGCCAACCCAAGAAAAACAATAGCTACCACCGTCTCCTAGGCTCCGCCTCTCCCATGCACATTTCAATGCAACTTGAGTATTGACAGAGAAAATTCAATTGTTTATTATTTATTTATTCAAATATACTGTAGTTAACATTTCTTGATTCAATTGTTTATGTACCAGTTATGTTAGTGTAGTAATATTGATTTCTTGTTATTTCAGGAACTATATTCATGA
Source organism: Centrapalus pauciflorus (assembly GCA_020465985.1). Lineage (NCBI taxonomy): Eukaryota > Viridiplantae > Streptophyta > Magnoliopsida > Asterales > Asteraceae > Centrapalus > Centrapalus pauciflorus. The sequence goes on from JAANYP010004306.1 coordinate 235,585, forward strand.
AATTTTTGAAAGACTTTGATTCATTATATAAGAATAAGTGTGACGATAACACAAATGTAGAGAGTAAACATTCAAATGCTTTAATAAATGAGCATGAACAATGTCAAAGTTTACTAGATGAGCACAAATCAAGAAAGTTTGTGTTTAAAGGCATCATCACGTGTGTAATGTCTATCTTTTATTAATGATCATATGTAACTAGTCAAGGAAAAATACAATTACACTTCATAGATTTCGGCCCCCCGGTTAAAATGTTCAAGTTCCGCCCCTTCTGGAAGCTTTATAAGAAGTTGCAAACTTTGTTGTCTGTTTTGCAATGCTTTAGACCAATGATTTTGGCATAGCTTTGATTATCAAGGGCCTCATGGCCAAAGATTTTACATTCACAATACGTAGGGAGTCTTCCATGTTTACTCAATTTGAACTGTAGAAACAGTTTTACGAGGGTCATTTACTTTTGTCACCAAGGCCACAACTTCTCGCCATTTTGCGAATACTAGAAACTTATATAAGCATTCGAGCATAGCCTACGCTCCTCATAGCTCTCACAAATACTTGCACTCACTGATTTTAAAACCAAAGCAACTCCATGCTATCGATAGTTACATGTAGTGGAAATCTATCATAATTCGGCTTGTCCAAAGTAAGCTTCCTTGATCTTTGAACAAAGATAGGATCATTTTGAATGGTCTAGGGTCGTTTTCATCAGGGAAAATGACACCTAATAGCGATGTACTTTTCAGTTTGTACACATTTATGCTATCTACTTCTTTTGTTCATATTTAGTACTTAACTTTCAAAAGTGTTCCAATTAGGTAGTTGGAACTCAAAATTACATAGCCCTTAGGAGGTTAGGCGCAACTTTTCAGATAATTCAACTACCTTAGTGGAACACCGTTGAAAGCTTAAGTACTAAATGTGCACAACTAAAGTACATAGCATAAATGTGTACAAACTCAAAAGTACATAGATATTAGGGCCATTTACCTTTACATTAACATCGCCCGTCATATTACTTATGCTCGCTTGGATTCAGTCATCATGTTCCAGCCATATTATTATATCCACCTAAATGTATTCAAGGCATATAATGCTCATGCAGTCATGCTTATCCTATGACAGAGTAACCTAAATTCATGAGAAATTGATTGTCCTTTTGAACAATTTTACGGTGTGATCTTGATATAGTTCCATTGGAAATGATTTGACATTGCAAGTCAATGTATCTGACTAAAATCAATCTAGATAGCCATCTTGAACATGCATAGCTCAAGGCTATCCTCACACAAATGGGCAAGACTATGAATGTATTTATTAATGTATAACTACCTAGCACCCTCTTATCTTTGTGGTTGATGAGTCATTTAGAGTATGTTTCTTTCAACATCTCTTTATCGCCATAAAATGTCTCCTCAAGTACTCGATAGATTCATTTGTTAGGGTCTTGAACAAACCACTTGTTCACAAGTTAACCCTAAATGTGACAACTTAGGCATGGTATATTAATGCTCCAACTAAATTGGATGTGTATTTTTGTTTTATTGTCCTTTATTCTATGCCATTTGAGTTATTGAACAGAACAATTTCCACAAGAGATACCTTTACGTTTCATAACTGAAGGAGATTACACACCATTTCCAAGAATTTAAATTTTTCAAAGCATTACCAATCATGAGTTTAGGTACATCTCTTGTAGAACCCCTCAATGAAACATTGCCGGTTATAATTCATGTGTATGTGACCACATATTGTACATATCAAAGCAAGAAACATGTATATATTGCATGTGAGATGCAGTCCATTTAAATCATAAAAGCTTCCAAAATAGTACATATGAAAGCAGATACAAGATGGTACTCTGCTTTGGTGAAGCCCTAATAGTATTGAAGGTTAATAATAGATTTGTTCATCATCATTATAAACCAAGTCTTGGAGCATATTATAATAACCTCATTCACAAAGCACAGTCATATTTGCATGATACCTACATATTGATAATTTGATACATCAAATTGCATTATGTGTTCCTATATGTTAGGAATTCAGAAACAAATTCAGAACAGAAATCAAGAACTCACAAAATCAAGAACCCACAAATGCGAATGAAGAAAGAAGAATATTCAAATTCACTAACAAATTGGGTTACATGACTACAAGTTGAGTTATTGTCCTCGTTAACACATAGGACTTATTTATACTAAAAACTTCAAGACTAATTTTAATCTAACTATGAGGGAATTACACTAAACCCCCTGAACTATTACAACTAATTCAAGTCACTAACCTCACAAATCTCCACCTTGACTTGAATTTCAAAAACAAAACAAACAAATCCCAAAAACAAATTTGTGTTTCTCAAACCAAATAACAAAGTGACAAACTCCACCTATTTGGAAACACACTACCAAATTCAAATTCAAAATACAAACCCAAAATCCAAAACTTCAATCCCGAAGCAACAAATATCAAATTTCACATATGCGACCCAAAACACCAATGTGCACCAAACCAACAAACCGGAGAACAAAAACCATATCCAAAATTAACCGGTTACCAAATGTCGCAATCAAACAATAGCCCATAACAAAATATCCAAACGGCCCGAAACAACGCAAAATCGATGACCCAAAGACAACGCCGGAACCTACCAATAGATTAACAAAATCCGGACCCAAAGTGCAACTAGATTCCAATGTATAATTTCTCCCAAATACACCAATAACTAACGGGTAACCAAAAACAAATGAGAAACTCCACCAAAACTTGTTACCGGACCAATCACACTTCAAACTCCAAGGTCGAGAATAATACTCCAAATCGGCAAACAAACGATCGACAACTGAAACCCAAATCACGGTTTGAACAAACCGGAATGCCAAAACCCAAACGTCGATCACTAAACTAATCGATACACTTCCCTGACATGACGAAACAATCCGAAAACCAACCGTCATAAAGAACAAATAAATAATACAAACGGAACTTGTATCGCCATCCGAATGCCTTCAAAATCGAACAACTCGAAATTCAGTCAACACCGACTTCTTGAATCAACGTTAATCCAAAAAAACGCAGTTCTAATTCCGAAACTAACCCAACATACAAAATGAGTCGAAACCTAAATTCTTGAATCGTCACTCAAGAAAAACCAAAAACGACCGACGGAATCTTCAAAAGGAATCAAGAAAAACAAAAACCCGAGATAAATACAAATCACCGAAATCCAAACTTGATTCAAGACTAAACCCAAACATCCAAATCAATCTCTTACGACTTGCGAATTCATATTTCAAAACAGAAGCAACGTTCAAGAATTCGTTTTCTTGAAATCCAAAACGATAACAACATTCAAGAATTCGTTTTCTTGAAACCCAAAATTCAAATGAACCAAGAAAAAACAAAACAACGAGACCAAGACGAATGACCCAGAACTTGATTTCTTTCATTGAAATTCAAACACAGCACCACCCAATTGCAAAATCGATTGCCAAGATGACCTCCAAAGTCAAAATCAAATTTCAATTGCCGACTCCACCTTAAACTAAAATCCAACAAAATCAATCGCTAAAATCAAATTGGCCAAGAATGATTGATTCCTTTGAGATCGATTTCAAATTGAGAACTCCATCGCTAACACCTACTGCCAAGAAAGACACATCCAATTTCTTCAAAATTGATGGGCAATTTCAACTAACGTCAAAAATCCAGAAGCATACGATCATCAGTTGAACAGTGCAGAAATCAATTATCAAACTCGATTGCAGAATTCAGTTTGGCCCGAAGTTCTGACTACAATCGCTCATTTCCCTCATTTCCCTGGCCGACTTCTTCAATTGAACACTAAAAATTGATCACTCAAACTCCAATTGGCCAGAATCGACAGACCCAAAAACTGCACCACGATGATCGCTAATTCCAATTGCGATATCAATTGACAATCATGATCACCATCCCAGAAATAACAAAAGATCAAGAACACAATGCAGAAAAATCCAGAGACGTCTACTTCCAAACTAAAAAATAACGAACGTGAAGACGACCGAATTCAGCAGTGATGATCACAACGTGGCTTTGATACCACTTGTTAGGAATTCAGAAACAAATTCAGAACAAAAATCAAGAACTCACAAAATCAAGAACCCACAAATGTGAATCAAGAAAGAAGAATATTCACTAACAAATTGGGTTACATGACTACAAGTTGAGTTAGTGTCCTCATTAATCCATTGGACTTATTTATACTAAAACCTTCAAGACTAACTCTAATCTAACTATCTGGGAATTACACTAAACCCCCTGAACTATTACAACTAATTCAAGTCACTAACCTCTCACTATAAATTTTATGGAAGCTGTTGTTGGTATTTAGTGAAGTCAGAATGAACAGCGAAGGAAATAAAAATGTTTTTTTGTCATTCATACAAGTATGATTTTGTTTATAAAAACATTACATTGCCTACTTTTGTGTTATACAAATCAATGTAGAAAATTTTAGAAAATATGGTTATCAATTCATGAAAGTTGTAAAACTAATAACTTCATCCACATATCCACAACTAAAACTTAACCAAAAAAAATTGATGGACAACCATATTTATGCTCTTCCATTATGAAAGAAGCTAATTATTAATTGCATCTTGCCATCTTATATAAATCAAGTACTCAAAAACAAGTATCCGATAGTTTCATCGAACTCTCGGTAACATGTATTCTAGCAACATATGGCATACAAAGCATATGATAGAAGCTACTACTGGAACTAACAAGGGTCTCCTAATAAATGGGAAAATATATTGACGTGAAATACACAAGTTAATGAGTTAAGCATAGAAACCTCAGCATCATGGCCCTTGAGCTCTTCTAAAAGTTGTGTTGTATGTTTATCCCATACAAGCACATAGTGATCATCTGATCCTGATACAATTTTTCCTCGATCAGAACTGATTGCCCTCACAGTCCTGTATGCATCGAAAAATATATACGCTTTAGAACCATTTGGATCCAACATACTTATAGAATTGGCCTATTTGCATACAAATAGGTTGGATATTCCACCTCACAAAAAATTATGTGAGACGTTTTGGGCTACGGATGCATCACCTCGTATGTCCCTTTAGAGTTGCCCTGAGTTCATTACCACGAAGACTTGGATCCCAAATCTTAACCTGTAATAAGTTGATTTTGATCAAATATAGTGAAGATTTGAATATAGAAAAGATGGATTCGAAAAACCGTTCAAAATTGATTTTGAGTTCAAGCACTACTCAAGTGAGCTTTGGGTTTGTGCTATGTATTAAAATAATTGACTTTGAAGGTTACAAGCCATATCGAGTTTACATTCAAATACTATTCACCCTTTGTGTGTATATATAGTTACCATTCTTTCATATAGAATCAAGTAAAGCTTACATTAAATTTTCTATGTTAATATGCATTCTTGAGCCAAGCTCTAAAGTATCAATTATTTCACAAAGCTCAAGCTTAAGAATGAAGGCTCAATCAAGTTTGAGTTGAGTTCCACACTTTGAGTTTTAATGGCGAGTTTAGCTTGAGCTTGGGGCTGTACCAATTTGACTTGACTCGATTATGCCTATAAATGTATCTAAAAATGTAATGAGCAAATGATTGACAGATCGTATGACTACCAATAGCTGTCTGTGGCAAAATAAAGGTACAGCTTACCGTGCAGTCTGTACTTCCACTTATAAAGAAGCCTGCGTCTTCACGGTCACCAACCAGGTCCCAAACTTCTCTTTGTGTCACACAATGCAATGCGGTGATTGCACCATTATGGCCCCTAAGTGTCCTGATGCTTGATTGAAGCTTATGTTGCCCCGTAGCACCGCTTTCACTTTTAACTGTTCTCATAAGAAATACAACAAGTTACAGTTGCAAATTATATCAGAGAAAATTGCATTAAAACAGTGACCAGTTTTTTTGCCTAAGGAAAAGGACTGAACTTTTATTATTTTCGAAGTAAGGTAACCAATTTTACATTTGCCTACATCAGGTAACAAAGTTTCAATTTTTTATCATTTAAACTGACCAACTTCTAGGTTTCCTATTTTGATCAGTAGCAGCTACTGGAAGACGTCGTTTCCACATCTGCATCAAACTTTTCAGTTACCAAAAACTGAAAAAACTGAAAATTTGTTACCTTTATATGCAATTAGCCCATTAAATCAAACAAAGTTGCAGAAACATTGATGTGAGAGGATGTTATAATTATACCACCCTGATCAGATGTCCACTTACGAACGCGAGTAAATGAGTTGGCCCTTAAAGTAGTATCCCGGCTAAACATGCTCTGGACCCAACTCCTTCCAGAAGCTTCCGCAGGTTGTTGTATGTCGGTGGTGGCATCTTGTGGGCGTGGGGAGGGTAATGCCAAAGAAGAGATAGATTGGGATTTGACTGAATTAGTGCCCCAATAACCAATACATAGTTGTTGGATATGTGACATATATCCTCTAAGCTTTATCTGATCAAAATTAGGGAATGGACAGATTCAGAAAGATTTATTTAGGATTCAAACATGCATATATCAGGAAAATCTAGCAATTAACACCCATGAATGTACAAATTCAGCAAGGCATATTTAGGTTTCACTACCAAGTTATACCCTTGGAGGACAGGTGTGGGCAATCATTTATCTGTAAATAGAAGGTTTCATGTGACTATGGGGGTGCAAATACTAGTACAGACTAGAAAAACGAAAAAGTAAACCAGTGCTGTCCAACTTCAGATTTCAATTCTAAAGTTCTTTAAAAGATGGTTCAGGACATGATCTTTTTAAGTCTAACACAAGACCAAACGGGTTCTAAAAACCTGGACCCGTTTAGATTGATGAATCAATCAGGTTTTTCGTTCCAATACTATTAAAATTTAAAAATTTAATGGTCCCAGTATATGTAACAGCCTTAAAATAGTATTTAGTACATGGAATTTCTTTATTTATTATTACTTCGCAAAAAAATGAGTTGGCTAAGTTAATTGGCCAAATTAGTCCGTTTGGACAAACTACATTGCTATTATGTGTTAAACTACAATTTGTTAAGAAAGTAGTCCGGTTAACTCTAATTTGAGTTCAGAGATTATTGTAACAAGTTTGGATATGTTGGTAGCATAAGTTGTTAATTTGGAGTTAGTTGGGAAAGGTTGTGAAATTAGTAGGTATTGGTTATTAATACCCAGTTCTATAACTTCACTAGATAGAGACATATATATGCATCTCCTTGCTTGTTTCCTTCATTCTAAATCCAGGACTTCAGAAAGAATTAACAGGAGCGGCAAAAGAAGGAATTTGGCTAAAGAGGCTGATTGGGGATCTTGGCATACAACAATATGAAGCGGTTGTATTTTGTTATAGCATGAGTGCCATATGTTTGGCCAAGCACAAGTATATCATGACCAAACCAAACACATAGATGTGAGATACCATTTTATACGTACCAGAAAGAGGATTAAAGTGAAGAAGATTGGAACCGAAGACAATCCGGCTGATGTGTTTACTATGGCGGTCGGCGGTTCTGGAAAGAAAATTTCGACAATGCTTTGACTTGCTAAATGTTGATAGTTGGAAGTATGAGAAGACATAGAATTCAAAGTCAAGGTGGAGAATGTTACAAGTGACTTTGAAATTTGAATGGAAGAGTTAGAAGTCAGTTAGTGATCTACCAGGTTGTTAAAGGCCAGTTAGTGTCGGTCATATACTCATATTCTTAGAGGCTGCCTATAAATAGAGTTAGATAGGAGCAAGATTAACACAAGTATTCTCATCGTAATTCTCTCTCTAAACATCTCTTCCAAGTCAATATAAGTGTGGGCAAATATTTGCAGATTACTTTTTAATGATGTTTTATATTTTTTACGACTTTATTTTTTAAATACATTTTTCTTTGAATGCATACGATTAATAGTTACATTTTATATTTTTTTTTATTATATTTATTTAATTTTTTTCCTTGGTTATAATATTCTAATCATTTATCTATTATCTTATATATTATAGAAAATACTTGTTTTTTCAAGCATTACATTTGGTTTGTTATTCATTACCGTTCATTAGTTACTAAGTAATTAATTGTATCATCTAAAATGTAATAAATTAATTGAAGAACGAAGAACTATAATAATTAATAACTATTAATAAAAGTTGTTGATAGCGAATGGAGTACGATTCATAATGAGCTACCTATATGCTACATCGCGATAGCGCCCGCCATTTCATGTTTAGCGGATATAGTATTAATACCAAAATATATATGTTAAGTTAAACTTTTTAATGTATTTAACATTTAACTTCAAAATAAAGACTTAAAACTATTAAAAGTTGTTAGAATGTTAATACACACGTATAGTCTCGGCCTATGTACAATAGGCGCGTAGGGTTTTAGTTTAGCTCTTTGTATACGTCTATATGTATATATATATATATATGTGTGTGTGTGTGTGTGTGTGTGTGTGTATTCTCCTGGTTTATAAGATATGAAAAAGACTTTTCGATTACATGGTATTCAGGGTTTCTGTTGTCGGAACTAGGGTTTCTGTCACTAAATTAGAGCACCCTGTTTGAGTGCTTTTCAGATCTCACCACCCCAATAAAACCCTTCGATCGAACCCAGCGAGTTCGACTACCATCAGTCGTCTCACACGCCACCACCAACCAACACCGCCGTCCACGCGCCGGCGCGTGTGGGCGCGTCCAGCCACCGTTTGCTGTCGACTTTTTTTCTTCTGACGTCGTTTTGGTTTCCGACTTGATCCCTGGTGTGATTCTGTCGAGTTGTTCAGTCAAAGTTTCTGTCTAAGGGTACTAGTGGGTGATTATATCGGTTTCAGGATTTTGGTGATATTAAGGTTACTTGTTTTGAATTCTAAATGCTTCTTTGCCTCACGAAGATGACTAAAGGTGTTGAAGGGTCTGTAAGCGGTTCTAACCCATCTGAGGTACTCCCGGTTGTAACTCGACTCACCGATAACAAATTAAATGGCTCTAATTTTTTTGAATGGAGCAAAACTATTCGTCTTTATCCACGGAGCATGGGAAAAGCACCTCATCTCACTTCTCACCCTCCTAAGGGTGATTTTTAAGACTTCTGGTTGCAGAATGATGCTCGTATCGTACCTAATGTGAAATTAAAACCAGAAAGGGAATTTCCTTGTCTCAACGGAAGTATTGCCCGAATGTATGATTTGACTGATACGAAGCCATGTGATGCACCGATGGTACCAAATCTGAAATTAAAACCAGGTGACGGTGATCTGCTTGAGAACCCAGAGAAGTATAGAAGAATTGTCGGAAAGCTAAATTATCTTACCATTACCCGTCCTGATATTGCTTATCCAGTTTGTGTTGTGAGTCTATTCATGTCAGCTCCAAGGAACTCACATTGGGAGACGGTCAAACATATTTTAAAGTATTTGAAGGGAGCGCCGGTCAACGCATCTTATACCAAAACCGTGGTCATCACATTGTAGAGGGATTTACGATGCCAACTATGCTAGAGATCCAACTACTACACGATCTACCACTTTTCGTGGGAGGCAATCTTATTTTTGGAAGAGCAAGAAACAAAATGTTATGTCTCGATCAAGTGTAGAATCTGAGTACATGGCCATGGCACAAACCACTTGTGAACTTGTATGGCTACGTAATCTACTTTGTGGAATTGGATTTGCACAATCAAAGCCTATGAGTTTATGGTGTGACAATCAGGCGGCAATTCATATTGTGAATATCTTGTGTGTTTCATGAAAAGACCAAGCATATTGAAGTAGATTGTCATTTCACTCAGGAGAAGATCGCATGTTAGAACACGAAATCAGTTAGCAGACATCTTCACTAAGTCGTTAACCGGAAGTTGGATTAGTTTTATATTTAACAAGCTTGGCATGATTGATATCTATGCTCCAGCTTGAGAGGGAGTGTTAGAATGTTAATACATACGTATAGTCTCGGCCCATGTACAATAGGCCCGTAGGGTTTTAGTTTAGCTCTTTGTATATGTCTATATATATATATATATATATATATATATATATATATATATATATATATATATATATATATATATATATATATATATATATATATATACACACACACACACACACACACATGGATTTGGGTTCAAATGAGTACCACTAGTTTTGCGGAGTACCGGAGGTACCTCGCTTAAAATCATTTTTCTTGAAAAAAAATTTCATAATCATGTTTAAATTAATAATATAAGACTACTTGCAAAAAATCACACCTAAACACACACTATAACTATGTGAAACGTGTGTGTTCACATGAACTGCACTGTTGTGAACGTGTGTTCACAACTAAGCAAGTTCACATGAATTTTTTCACGTTCACATGACTTTTAAGATGATAGAAAATGTAAATGTATATAATTTTTTACGAATAGCCTTATATTATTTGTATGTAAATGAATATGAAAAAAATTCAAAAAAAAAAAAATAAAATTTCGGAGCAAGTTCACATCTGAAATCCGTGTGTTCACAGGTACTCACGGTACTCTGCATTTTTTAGGTACTCACACGAACCATATTCTATAGACATGTATTCTCGTGGTTTATAAGAAATGAAAGACTTTTCAATTACAAAAGTCAAGCATAGATCATCTAATTCTTGTAAATACATCTTTTATGTGTGTGTGTATAATATATTTAGAAAAGAAAAATTTTAATATCGCTACCGCTAAACATGAAATAGCGATAGATTGTCGCTACGCTACGTTATTCTCTATAGCGACCGCATCATCGCTATTGACAAGTTAGGTATTAATTATAAGTTTCAAGTGAATCCATTGAAATAAATCAAATGATTTATGTCAATAGGATTTGAATTTAGCTTTGGAAAACTGGTTTGAAACCAAAAAAGGTTGCATGGAGACATGTGGCACCTAGCATTATGATTTGTTACAATATTAATATAAAGATAAAGATAAATATATAAACATATATATAGGATTAGTTCCATGGATACCATATTAGACTGAGATACCGGAGTACCATATTAAACAAACATGTTCATTGCGATAAAATGTTAGATTTCATGCAAAAGTGTAATATACATATATACAAGATTACATTATAATTGACTAGTTCACATCATTTTCATATTCATTACGATAAAATGTTTAATTTCATGCAAAAGTGCAATATCCAAAGGTTCATGCATATTGCACATTTGAACATGTGCATATTGCTATATTGCATGAAATAGAACATTAGAACATTTTAACATGATAGAACATGTAAATGATGTGAACTAGTCAATAATAATGCACATTAGAACATGTGTATATTGCAATTTTGCATGACATTTAATATTTTATCGTAATGAACACGTTCATTTAATATAGTACCGCGGTATCCAGTCTAATATGGTACTCCATTGATCTTGAATCTATATAAATATGTATATACAGGGTTGGGTGACCCCTTGATTCTATGAGAGCGTGAGAACCTCCAAAATGCACAAATTTAAAAATTAAATTTATAACTTAAAACCATTATTGGTCTTTAGTATTAATAAATATCATAATCTAACATTAAAATTACCTTTAAAACTTGAATTCATAAAAGGGTTTATTATGGAAAAAACCAATACGTTTTCATGGTTGTTGCGTTTTCGTTCTTCAACGTTACTTTTTTCCAGAAAAATCTTTAAGTTCAATTTTTTTAGCTTTGTGAAATTTGACTATTAGAGCTTGGTTATAATTAGTAAACCGGGTTTTTAAAAAAACTGAAAAATCGGGTCCTAATATCCAAATTTCACTAAACCAAAAAGAAAAAACTAACTTGAGAAATTTTGTGGGAAAAAATAACATGGAGGGACGAAAACGCAAAAAACGTGAAAACATGTTTGTTTTAAAACAATAAACCCTTCATTAAATTATACACTAAATGCACAAATTTGAACGTTAAATGCACCAATTTTTTCAAATACACAAATTCATACATAAAGTGGACAAATTTATCATGATATACGTAAATATTTACATGAAATGCATAAATTTATACATTAAATGCACAAATTTTAGAGGGGTTCTTATATAATTAATTATATTCCAACTTTGTAATATCCCAATTTTAGAGGGGTTCTTATCGAATAAAAAGCTAAATTGTAATATCCCAACTTTGAATGAGGTACGTAGAATTATTTGGTTGGGTCATTTAATTAATTATATCGAGTTGGGCCAATTAAATGAGTTAGACGTGGAACCGGCACGTGAAGACACTACGAGTTAGTCGGGTTATGGGATTAAGTTTCATAAAAGATTACAATCTTATTAACTATTAATTAAATTAGAGCTCGGTGAGATAAACTTGTAATTAGTAATAGCGGGATCGAATATTGGGTATCAGACCAAGTTATAAACTAAAACGTATGTATATTTCACCTATGTACTTGCTTGCTTCCATACTTTCATTTCCAAATCAGAAAAATTGAAGTGTGTGTGTGGGATTGTTCCAGCAACCATAATAAGCAAGGATTGAGGATTCTCCTTTCGAGTTCCTCACCAACTACTTCATATTCCTCCCCACCTTCTCTTCATCACTATCAAACTCTTTTTCAAGGTAAAAGCTTGAGTTTACAAGCTTCAGTTGTGATTAATCATTGAAAATTGATGGAATGGTGTTAGGAATGGTTTTAGTAAGTTTATGGTCCATGTTTACGAGTTTAAACAAGTTGAAATCAGAAATTAAGGGGTAAGATCGAAGCTGTCAAAAACAGAGCAATCTGTTGATGAAATTCAGTTTAGGCGGCCCCAAAGGTTTAGCTACTCGGCAGCGTGGGTCTTTGTCTACATGGGTAGTGTGCTAAGCTCCAGTGTGGTGTAGGGTTTAGGCTACGCACCTGCGTGGGTCTTGCTTACACGTCCGCGTAGGTTGCAGACACACCATGTTGTAGAAAATCCTACACCACCGCGTAAGGAGATTGCTACAACACCTTGTAGGAAATACTACAGGCCGCATAAAATGTCTGCTACAAGACCGTGTAAGAAATCTTACAAAACCTCGTGAGAATTCAAAAAAATAAATCTATTTTAAGCGTTTATTTAGGAATGAGTTGGTGAAATGGGTTATTAAATTGTGTTTCCAGAGTCTCGTGTTGATAGGGTTGGGTTACGGGCACGGAACCGATACTTAGAGGATTGATATTTCTGAGTCAGGTGAGTTTGCAAGCTTTCCCGAGATATATGTACGATTATTTATTATATACTTGTATGATCTTTTACTGAGCTTTTACTTAGAGCTTCTTACGAGTTTTACTACTGAGTTTTAGTTTTACTATCATGCACGTATTACTGAGTTTTAAATCAGAACTGTGTTTTATAATATGAGATTAAGGACACATGAGTTACCGAGCAACTGTGACAAACCGAACGGCTGGGCAGGGTTCGGGTCGCTCCCGATTCCCTTTTGAACTCCTGACGACTCTGTACAGGTATTTGGGTATGTGGATTATTCCACCGAGATATGTGGGATCTCATACACTGTTCAGTGGAGAACATTGGACATTTTACGGTTTTTAATAATCGTACTACCACCCTTGCATTACGCTGACCGTTGTATTTAATGTGTATATCTCAAGTTATCACCCAAGTAGGCTTCACATCTTCAGACGAGGAGTTGTGGACTGTATATACTTCGGATATTGTGTAAACTAAACACGGATTACCGTGACTTATTATGTAAATTAAGTTTAAAATTATCGAGGTTTCCGTATGTTCTGGGCAGTCAATAGCGGCGCTATAGCGGTGCTATAGCGGTTAGCGGTGTTCTTAGAAATAGCGGTTGCAAATAGCGGTAGTAAATAGCGGTTCCGCAAATAGCGGCGCTATTTATCGCATTTTGACGGATATTTTGTAAAGAATAGCGATAGGTTTAGCGCTATTTCTGTGGGTCGACCCATTAAGCATTTAACCCAAGCTCGCTAGTTTTATTTTTCTGATTTTATGCCCTACGCTCCTTTACAAACAGCAGTCGCACACAGTTATGCATATAGTAGGTGATTTCAACTCTCTGTTCCAGACACCAACTTCGATAGATCATCGATTTCAACTTCAAATCAACGATTTCAACTTCCAGATTCCATGTTGACTTGGATGCGGAGCCCGTGGCGATTAAATTCTATTTGATACTATGACCTTTACGATTTTAGATCTTTACTACCTTATGACTTTAGTTCTTTATGTAATGTTTATTATGTTATGTTCTTTATGATCTTATATATGCATTATATTATGTTTTTTAAATTTTATATATATATATATATATATATATATATATATATATATATATATATATATATATATATATATATATATATATATATATATATATAGCACTGCTATATCACCGTGATAACTGATAACCGCTATAGCAAATAGCGGTCGACCGCGAGACGCTATTAACTGCATAGCTTATGTTTACATTGGAAATAGTTAGGGATTACTATATTATATTTATCTTGACGTGTCATTTACAGCATTGGGGAGTAGATCGAATGTGACTGTGATTCATTTTTTTACATATTGATTTACCAATTTTGAATATATAAATAATGAATCATCCATGCTCCATAAAGTGAATCAACAATTCGAGTTTTTTACTAGACCCCTGTATTTTGTATATTTATTTCATAAATTGTGGTAGTTTTAATTTATTTACTAAAACATAGTAGTAGTTTTGGTTTTAAGCCTAATAAAGCATGATGGTTTACACTTAGCCTTTTTTTATCTAAAAATGGCATTTTTTTTAAATGATCTTTCTTTTTTTTTTTTACTCAATTTAAAAAAAAATTAATTTCTTTTTTCAAATTGATTCTTTTTCTACTCAATTCAAACTAAATTTTAAAAAAAAATCAATGTTCAAATATAACCAACAAAAACAACTTACAATATTTTTTAATTAATCGATCAAAACAACTAAATCTAAAAATCATGCAATGGGTTCATATTAGAAAACTAACTTTATCAATACAAATAAAAGTATATAATCATACATAATTATTTAAAATTTTATTTTTTAACTTGTTATAGTGATTTAAGATTATTTATAAAATAAAAAAAAAGAGGAAGCACCATATACAAAAGAAAAAAAAATACCAGAAGTACAATGTTTTGATAATATTTTTTAAAAGTGCCATCATTTGGCTAAAATCTCTCAACAATTCACTACTGTTTTACGTTATTCCATTGGTTTTCAAATATAAATAATGAATCACAAATTTAAATACAAATGAATCAATGTACAAAATTAGTGAATCATAGTGCTTCTTCACTTGTCAAGATATATTTAGTTTCTTACGTTAACTTAAGCTTATCAGTGTTGTAAAAATCGGCCTAGGTGGCCGACTACCGCCTAGCGAGTTTTGCAACATTGAAGCTTATATATATATATATAAGATCAGGTTCACATGAGAACCCTTCTATTTCGTGAGAACGTGAGAACCACTCTAAATTTGTGCATTTAATGTATAAAATTTCGCATTTGATGCTAAATTTATACTTTTGATAAATTTATGCATTTCATGTAAACATTTACGTATCTCATGCTAAAATTTGTCCATTTTATATACGAATTGTGCATTTGAGAAAGTTTGTGCATTTGAGAAAGTTTGTGCATTTGAAGTTCAAAAATGTGCATTTAGATTATAATAATGAATTTAATTTTTAAATGTAATTTTAGTGTTAGATTATGATATTTATTAATATTTAAGAATAATAATGGTTTTAAGTTACAAATTTAATTTTTAAATTTGTGCATTTTGGAGCGGTTCTCACAAAAATTAAGGGTTCTTACCGGAACCCAATCCTATGTGTGTGTGTGTCACTCAGAAAGAAAAAGGTAGCCAGGCCCTCGGACATTTTACTAGAATATTCACATGCAATGAACACCAAAAGATCACTGAAAACATATTTATATAAACTTACAATATGCCTGTAGCCAATGTTGTTCTTCCCTGCAATTGTTTCAATGATATACCATGAATCCGTATCAGGAAGACCTAACCCAGCCTTTATAAAAACAAGAACTAAATCAGTGTAAAGCAAAAATTAAGGATGAAATGATAGAAATATCGTGGAGATGGAAAAATATACCATATGTGTAGCCAAAATAATTAGTTGTGCAGTCACCAACGCTGCATAGTTAGCTGACCTGAGAAAATATTAGGCAATCATAAGGTAAATGATAATGCTTTTCTATTAAAGATATATGGGGCATTACTATTTCATAAAGTCCATAAAGTTATTAATTTTTTTAAGTAGCCAATAAATCCCACTGATACGTCTATACATGGCAATTTCAACCCATTTGTATAAAACAGGTCCATTCAGGTTCCATTTTATTGATAGAGGGTCAAAGAAGCATAATAAAAAGAAGCTAAAAGCCTAAAAAGGAAACAGGTCAATCAGGTTAAATTCGTCAAAGTCACCAAAAGTGTAATCATATGTTTACAAACCTCACATTCGTCAAAGTCACCAAAAGGTTAATCAGGTTATTTATAAAAAAGATTATTATTTTTGAAGTTTCAGTTTTCATAATCATATCTAATACATTAATTCTTTGTAAAGATAATACAGACCATAGAGCTTTGACGGGCCTACCCAGACCCGGCATAACACATTCTGACCTGGGCTTAAGAATTATATGTTTTACCACAAAATAATTATTTTGTCATACTCACAATGACCGCATGAACTTAAATAATGATTGTAGTCTCCTTATAGGTTGTTTTGTTGTACCGATTCTGTTTTGAGGCAGGGGTGTTCATTATAAGGATACCATTAATGCAATGAATACACGAATTTTTAGAAAAATTGCAATGCATATAAGAACAGAAAAGCTACTTACTTGTTTGAAAAGCATTCCATTAGATACTCAAAGTATACATCCCAAAAGCTGCAATTAATTCATACGTATGAAACTCTGATACATAAAAACCAATTGGATATTCTGGAATATAAAGGTACCATCCTTAATAGCCAGTTTCACATGAACATGAATACCATGTTTATTTCTTTTCAATTTCTTTTACTTTTCTGCCTACTTTTATGTTCCTTCTATGGTATTCTCTAGTTCTCCTAGGCACCACTTAACATGATCCTTCCACAAATGGGAAGATATCAGAGGGTTTTTCTCAAAAAATAGCAATGGCCTTTTCAATTAAGTCACTTTGCTTTTTTTGCACCTTTTAGGTCATCATACATTTAGTATTCAACCCTACTAGGTCATATTTGGAGGTCAATGACATTTTTTACCTCATCAAAATGACCTACTGGCTACTTGTGACTATTTGGAAAGTACAAAAATTTAAAATATTATGTAAACTAAATGGAACAGATTACAAAACTGTGTTACTTTTTAATGAGATTAACCCTATTATAAATGTCTGTGGGTCGAATACGCACATCAAGTTAAATAAACACATACCGTAACTCCTCCCAGATGGAAAGGGAACGCAGGTGTCGCTGAACATAATCTGCAACATTATTCCTATCTTTCTTGTACATTTCAGCAGAAACTTCAAGGGCATCTCTAATAGTTGCTATATCATTCCGTGATGTAGCACGAGTGATTGCCATTTTTAACTGTCACATTAAAGGATACCAAAGTGAGATGATTTAATAGTGCAGTGGAAAATATGTATACATTATTATACTGGTGAAACCACTGGCAGATGTGTAAATCACAGAATAAAAAGGCACCCTACCAACTAACACAACACTTTTTTATTAAAAAATGTTAGCCAAAAAATGCAACATACTTTCACTATTGCAGCAATATATGTAATACACTTATCTTTTATCAATAATTGTGACAAATTTACCATAACTTACCACTCTGTAAAAATTTACCAATTCCTAACTTATCGTTTTGTTACCAATCTTAAAGACAAATCTACCTGTTGTCTAAGGTAAAATTTTACATAAAATGGTGTGTGTGTATTGGTAGCTTGTAACATCAAGTGGCAAAAAAGATTGTTGCATAGATTGGTAAAATGATGAACGTATCTTGCTTTCTTTTACAGTTAACCCTTGAACATATATTGCTAAACCACTGTAAGTCTGTAACAATAAACTGGATTCTATGCTATTAACATGGAGTAGCACAGGGAAAATGCATATAAAGCAATCGCTTAGAACACGAAGAAATTGCAGACGCAATAACCCTAATTAACAATCAGAACATCAAAAAGGCAGAAACCTACTTGCTTTTAATGAAAACTGAATAATGAACGCCTTTAACAATTAAACCAGAGTCCATAAATAGACCTGGAAACTCAAGAAACCTAAGAGGACTCTAATACGTATATCCTAATATAATTGCATGATAGATAAATTCTAATAAACCTAAGTTAAAAATAAACAGATAAACCTTATTAACTAGGATAAACATGACTAACTAGGATAGGATAATCCAAGAATAGATAAACATAAAGAGATAAATCCTACCAAAAATAAATGTTTAAATAGATAAATATAAACTGAAATATATAAACATCTACCCCACTTGATCTCATCCTGTGTAATAGATTATTTTCTACTTTATCATCATGTAAGAGCACATCCATCAAATAGTAACCAAAATATATTCTGAAGTATTGACTCCTGAAGAAAATATAAAATTTCTCAAACAAAGAATAGCATAGAGCATAGCGATACCAATTCTTTCACTGCAATGAACTGTTCTTCAGTCAAATGACCTTGCCAACCCTGAGACCACAAAGAATATGTAAGCTCCCAGTGATGAGTCTAGGAGTGTGCAACAAGTCGATACCAGCCCAAACCAGGACAGAACTGAAACTGGGAATTAACAAATAACAAAACTGAAAACCGAACCAATCTGAACCAGATTGGTACCAGTCTAGTTCCAGTTTCGAATGGGTTTAGTCCCAAATAGGACTGTTATCCAAATACATTTTGGATTTTCTAATTTAAAATATAAAAAACACGTCATCTCAAAAATTGTAGGACCATGTACCAAGTCAAAAGCCAGTTTTCAAAAGTCTAGAACTATACAAACGGACTGAAGACATGTTCAAATACGGTCCAATCATATTCAGTTTTTTGCTTTTGTCAATCCAGAACCATTTATACACTGGGTACTGACAATAACAATTTCCAATCGACTTATGGTCCACAATGTTGCCTACCGAGTGAATATGTTCCCTTATACATTCAACAAAGCCACTACCACCAATGCCCTCTGCATCAATTTCTATCAAAGCTGAAAATACAAGTGGAAAAGGCAAAGTAACAATTAGCATAATTTTCTAATATTACGGTCAGATCCTCATCATCCTCATAACACAAATGAAAACAGAATTTATTATAGAATATATTATTATTGCTCAAAAGCATACCAAGGATTGTTCCATATTCAAATGAAGAAAGAGGATCATCAGTGGCTCCCAATTTCAGAAGACGTAACCATAGACCCTATTTAGCCATGCACAAGAACAAAAATCATTGATTATCAAATTGAGAACATTAAACAAGATCCACATAACACAATAGAGTATTTCGAAATAAAATTAAACATGAGATTATTCTAGCACATTTAGTCACCAGAGACAAGATAACACGACAGGTTAAACTGTTAAAAAGATTAATAGTTGCCAAAAGTGTATTGAAATGTCTACAAATCTCATAAAAAAGATGTATACGGTTTTTGAAATCATACTGTTAATACATTATATTATGTATAAATTTAATAAATAAAAAAAGTCAACAAACAAGGGTTGGTAGGTCAACCCGAGTTTTAGGTTATGAAATTTGATTTGTTATCGGATGGTCAACCCAGACCCGCAAGGGATTAGACAAGATTACTATTTTATATATATATATATATATATATATATATATATATATATATATATATATATATATATATATATATATATATATATATATATCCCCCAAGTAATGTAAACCTTAATCCCAAATCAATAAAATCAACTAGCTAGAGCGGCTGTAGATCCTTCTTGGACCAAACAAATTAAATTCTAGTTCTCGTTCTTTTGTTTGTATTATACTTGCTGTTTCTGAGTTTTTTTTGTTCTCATCCGCACCCAACCCATTCTGATCTGACTTTGAAAATCGCCTGTTTTGATGTTAATCACTTTGACATATTTGCCCTATCCACCCATCGTACCGCTTTCAAATTAGTCACTTACATAATGTGTGTGCATATACAAGTTACAACAAGAGATAGGGAAGGCATGCTGTTACAAAGAATCAGTTTTTATTAATATGAGGGTGATAGAAAATGATATTTCTTGGGTGTAATATGGGACATGATCAATCCTCTTAAAAGAGAGAAATTATAAACTGATCAAATCATCACCTGCAGCTTCACTTTTATATCCAAGACCATGCGCTCACGTTCAGCCTGTAAGTTGTGGATGTTTAAATTAGATCACAACATCAAACTCTGAAATACCAAGACACAGACTTTTGAGTGTTGATCAATAGAACTTACAGCCCTCTCTCTAGGACTTAAACTTTCTCCCTTGGAGTCTCCATCCATGTACGTTGAAGGTGAACTAGTATAAACCAACATAGAAATATTAGCAAGAGTTCCCTGAAGAAAACTTTTATTTATGTTTCTGTTGAGATTTGTTAAAATACTTAGATCATCCCCAGCTGTAAATAGTGAGGATATAATCCCATATATGAAAGGATTTCTTGTAGATTAGAATCCCATAATTATTGGGATTAGGTTCCTTATTTGCGTTGTAATATTTGTATAAATCCCCTTCTAATCATCAATAGAAGATATAGCTTTTAAACCTAATTCTCTGTTTTCGTATCAGAGCAGTACCATCTTGGGACTGCAACTTGTTAGGTTGTTTCTTGATCTTCTGAGTACACAGCCTTCATCTTTGTGTACTTGTGATTTGTTTGCAAAACGTTTTGCCATCCTCACCAGCCTTTATTGCTGGTTCTCTCTATTCTCAAACCAGCCTTCATTGCTGGTTCTTTCATGCTCTCAACCAGCATTGATTATTTTAAATAGCTATTGTTTTCGTTGTGTTAAAAGAAAAACAGAGGTGGATACTAAAAAGAATAGTGAAGCTTCTTCAAGGGGCTTATAAATTGGATGGGTAGAACTACCTTAAATGGTCTCAACTTATTCGCACAATTTTGAAGGGTAAGGGGAAGATCAGCCATTTACTCGGAACTGGACCAAAGCAAGGTGATCCAAGTATTAGACAGTTATGTAATTCTTATATTAGAGGGATTAGCGTGTTAATATTATAGGGATTAGAGTGTAAATATATCTCCTATATAATCCTCTTGTAATCAGTGTTTTATACACACAATAATATACAAAACAATTACTGATTATTCAACTTGGTATCAGAGCCAAGGATCCTAACCCTAGCCGCCGTCGCCGGTCGCCATCGCCGCCGCCCCCCCCCCCAAAAACCCTAGCGACCAAGAAACCCTAATCATTGTTACCTACACGTGTTCGAAACCCTAGTTACCGCCCTCCATCCTCTACTCTCTCCTAGTTCGAAACTCTAGCAGCCGCATCCGCCGTCGCCGCCGCCTAAAACCCCAGTGACTAGAACTCCCAATTCGGAAAAGAAAACCCCTCCCCTGTGCTGCTGTCATGGCTCTTACTGCCTTCTCCTCAGCCGACAAGGCCATCCACAACTCCCACAAGTTTGGTTTTGCTTTATCACCAACCAACTACGGCTATTGGAAGGCTATGATACAAGCGTTGCTCATCACCAACGATCTGTTTGGATACATAGATGGAACCATCTCATGTCCACCGATGAAACTTTTGTCTTCTTCAGCCGATAAGGATCTTGACGGTACCAATGCGCCGCCACCTTAATTAAACCCGAGTTACACCGCCTAGGTTTCCAATGATGCTCATGTTTGTATGCTTCTTGTTTCCACCATCTCTGAGGCCTCTTTCCAACATGTTCAAGGTTTTACTTCTAGAGATCTCTGGCTCTATCTCTCTAGAGCGCGCTTATGCTCCTCACACATCTTCTATCTTCTAGGGAAAACACCCTAAAGACGCAGCTTCTTAAGATCTCGATGCAGCCTGATTCGCGCTCAGGATTATGCTACTACCTTAGCAAATATTAGGGAACCGATGAAAGACAAAGATCTTGTGATGCTCGTTATCTCGGGTCTTCGTGAAGAATACAATGGTCTCAAGTCAACCCTTCTTGGTCGCCAATTTCCGGTAACCTTTACTGAACTTCATGGTTTGCTCTCAGACCACGATTATATGATCAAGAAAACCGCTCCTGACATTCCTCCTACAAAGGCCTTCCTTACTGCTACTACCAGCCGCAACCCCGGTTCCACCGTGCCCACTCCTCAACCAAGGCTCTTCAACATCTTCTATCTCAACTTGGTCTTCAAGTTCAACCTCTCAATGCCCCACCTGCACAAGCCAACTATACCAATCGTTCTGGAAATAATCGTAGCCGCGGTCGTGACTCTCGCCGTGGTCGAGGATACAACGACAGAACTCAAGGAGGTAATCGTACTCAGTTTAGTTGGGCTTCTACTCAAAACACTATATTTGGCACATGCAACGGGTGTGGAATCGGTCACATCCTGCCTCAGTGTCCTAAACGTGATCCTGCAACTATACGGCCCAGACAGCTTCCTTCGGCTAACTTCACTGAATCCCGTGCCAACTTATCTACAACTTGGCTTCCGGATACGGGTTCTAATCATCATGTCGCATCGGACCTCTCCAGTTTCGATCACTCTGAGGCTTACTCCGGTACTGATCATCTTCATGTTGGCAACGGTAAGGGCTTACCCATACTTCATATTGGTTCCACAAACTTTTACTCACCCGACAAAACCTTCTCCCTTAAAAACATACTTCATATGCCTGATATTAAACAAAACCTACTCTCTGTTCAACAATTCTGTCTTGACAACAATGTGTTTTTTGAATTTCACTCTTCTTACTTTGTTGGGAAGGACAAGTCTACACACACTATCCTCCTCACGGGTCCATGTAATGGTGGTCTATACTCCTTCAGCCTTCCTAAAAGTCAACCAATCCTCAAAGTTGGGTTCTCCACTACTCGTGCTTCCTCCACAATTTGGCATCATCGACTCGGCCACCCTCATCCACAGCTTTTTCATTCTATGGTTTCTAAGTATAGGTTACCCTTACACAATAAAAGTTCTAGTGTTTTTTCTTGTAGTTCATGTTCAGTATGAAAGTCATCCAAACTTCATTGGTTACCATCTACTTATAAAGCTTGTTCTTTTTTGATTTAGTATTTTGTGATGTATGGGGCCCAACTCCTGTTACTTCTTTTGATGGTCATGCTTATTTCTTATTATGTGTTGATGCTTATTCTCGTTTCATGTGGATTTTTCCTTTGAAACTTAAGTCTGATGTGTATGCCACATTTTAAAAGCTTCCTTGTCATGGTTGAACGCCAGTTTCAAAACAAACTCAAAACTGTCCAAACCGATTGGGGAGGAGAATTTAGGAATCTTTCTCAGTTTTTCTCTTCTCTTGGCATCATTCACCGCCTTTCATGTCCTCACACGAGTGAACAAAATGGCTTTGTTGAATGTCATCATCGTCATGTGGTCGGAACAGGTCTTACTTTACTCGCTGCATCTCATGTCCCTCAACGCTTCTGGCACTTTGCCTTTGACACGGCTGTATATCTCATCAACCGCATGTCGTCCACGACAAACACTAACATCTCTCCATTTGAAGTCTTGTTCAAACATCCACCAGACTTCTCTTTTCTTCGCGTCTTTGGGTGTCAGTGCTTTCCTCATCTCCGTCCATACAACAAACACAAATGGACTTCCGTTCACTCCCTGTGTCTTCCTTAGCTACAGTCCAACCCACCATGGCTACCGTTGTTTGGACCCACAGACAGATCGTCTTTACATCGCCCGACACGTTCGTTTCAACGAACAACTATTTCCCTTTCACCAACCTTCCACCACTCCCTCTCCCACATATAATCCTGACCCCTACACGTCTACTTACCCGAATCCACATCATATTATCCTTCACCCTCCTACTATTACGCCCGCTACCACACCTTCCTCTCCCGTCACCCAACCTCCCACCAATAACTCTACAGATCCACCTCCTGCCGCATCCCAATCCTCACCTCCCCTTATTTACACATATCACCGTCGCTCCAGACCTACCCAACCACAAGCTCCTACTACTGCCCATCCTACTACCTGCTCCCGTACAGCGAACCTACGACCCAACCCTAAGCAAATCAAACCATACAATGCCTCTTCCTTTCACACCACCTGCACCGACACCGAAATATGTCTTTTCCGTTGCTAACAAGGATCCTCAGTGGCGTCGTGCTATGTTTGAAGAGTATTCGGCTCTAATACGGAATGGTACATGGTCATTAGTTCCCCGTCCAAAGTCTAATGTTGTTAATTGTAGTGGGTTTACAGGCTAAAGAAGGACCAACTTGGGGTTTAAGAGTCTAATGGAGATGCTTTCTTCATTATACCCAAATCTATCCAACACCAACAATCTTACACCCCGTACCTTTAGATGTGAGTCATTTGTTCATATTCATAGTCAAGACCGTGGGAAACTAGATCCCAGAGCATTAAAATGTGTCTTCCCGGGTTATTCATCACCCCAAAAAGGTTACAAATGCTATCACCCTCCTTCCAAGAAATTCTATGTGTCTCGAGATGTAACCTTTAGTGAACAAGAATCGTACTTTACTCGACCATATCTTCAAGGGTCTAGAGTCTTGGAGAATATAAGGAACCTGATCTTTACTATCTGAATATGATCTCTTTCGTTCTAATCCAAAATCCAAAGACTCATACAGGCCAGAATCAGAACTCACACTTTCACGAGTCATCTCTTATTCCGGAATCTGAACCCACTACAACTCTAGAAAATGATCGATCTGATCCTCCATATGAACCCACTACAGCTCCAAAAAATCTAGTATACTCAAGGCAGAAAATGGCACATCCAAGTCTACGCACGTACAAGAGTCTGACCAAAATCCATTGAATGAGGTAAAAAGTTCTGATTCCATTAACTTGCAAAGTGCATCTATTGAACATGTTAGTGAAAAAGATCAAGATGTACCAATTGCCATTAGAAAAGGGACCAGGACATGCACAAAGAAGCATTATATCCACTCTCACACTAAGTGCCTTTTCAAAACATCTCACCCATATTTAAAGCCTTCATTGTAAACCTCAATACCACTTCAATTCCTAAAACCCTACATGAGGCATTGACAAATGAAAAATGGAACAAGCCATGGATGTGGCAACAGAGGCAAAGAAAGAATAAGACCTAGAATTTGGTGGAGTTGCCTGATGGAAAAGTATCGGAACGTTGTAAATGGGTGTGTAAGTGGGTATACACACACGCTGAAATATAGAGCTCATGGGTCAATTGAAAGGTATGGGATCGATTATTAGAGACCTTTGCTCTGTTGCAAAGATGAATACAATATGAGTAATTCTATCTCTTGCTTCCAACTTTGGATGGGACCTTCAACAATTAAACGTCAAGAATGCATCTCTACATGGTGATCTTGAGAAGGAAATTTACATAAAGGTTCCACCGGGTTATGAAAGAAAAGTAACCCCCAATTCAGTAATAAAGCATTCTATGGGTTGAAGCAATCCCCTCAAGCATGGGTTGGAAGGTTTGCAAGGGTCATGTTGGCAATGAGATAAAAACAAAGTCAAGGAGACCACACTTTGTTCAAAAAGCACTCAACTTCAGGGGGAGTAACAGCGATACTAGTATATGTGGATGATATCATACTCACGAGGAATGATGAGGAAGAAATCAAGCAATGAGTAATTGTTTAGCCAAAGAGTGAGATCAAGACCTTAAGGAAGTTGAAGTACTTCCTGGGTATTGAAGTGGCACACTCCAAGAAGAGGGATTTTTATACCCCAGCAGAAGTATATAACTGATTTGCTTAAAAAATTAAATAAACCTACATGTAAACCAGTGAATACACCCATAGACCCAAATCAAAGGCTAGGAAAAGCTGAAGAAGATGTCCCGGTAGATAAGAACATGTATGAACGTCTTGTAGGACGCCTTACGTAATAAGCATGGTTAGTCAATTTATGCATGATCCTAGAGAAGTCCTTTTACAAGCAGCACATAGGATTTTGCATTATCTCAAACGCCTGGGAGAGGGATTTTGTTCAAAAGGAACGGAAGTACAAGTCTTGAAGCCTACACGGATGCATGCTGACTATGCAGGTCTATTATTGGTCTTCATCA
This sequence comes from Centrapalus pauciflorus, assembly GCA_020465985.1. Classification (NCBI taxonomy): domain Eukaryota; kingdom Viridiplantae; phylum Streptophyta; class Magnoliopsida; order Asterales; family Asteraceae; genus Centrapalus; species Centrapalus pauciflorus. The sequence continues at coordinate 261,883 of JAANYP010004306.1, forward strand.
TGCTATTGTACCTTCCTTGGGGACTTGGGGCTAATCCTACACGGATGCTGACTATGCAGGTCTATTATTGGTCTTCATCATGCTATTGTACCTTCCTTGGGGACTTGGGGCTAATCTGGTTACATGAAGAAGCAAAAATTTCATGCAAGTCCAGGGTGGATGTGAATTACCTTCGTTAAAAATCATCCTATAAGATCTAAAGATTAAGTGGGAAAGCCCTATGAAGCTTTATAGTGATAATAAATCAGCAATAAATGTTGCTCACAACCCAGTTCAACATGATAGAACAAAGCATGTTGAAGTGGATAGGCATTTCATCAAAGAGAAGATAGGCAGTCGCTTGAGATATCGTTTGTGCCAACACAAAGGCAACTCACTGCTATTCTCAGCATGGGACTGGATAGATCAGCATTTGAGAACGTTATATCCAAGCTGGGAATGGAGAATGCATACTCACCAACTTGATGGGGAGTGTCGAGATTTGTTACAATATTTAGACAATCACCAGCTGTAAATGAGGTTAGAATCCCATATATCAAAAGATTTTTTGTGGATTAGAATCCCACAGTTATTGGGATTAGTTTCCTTATTTGTGTTGTAATTTCTGTATAAATCTCCTTCAAATCATCAATAGAAGATTAGCTTCTAACTTAATTCTCTGTTAGTTTCTCACTTATATAAAATCTTTCACCTAGGTTTACGCTTTACAGCGTATTCAAGAGCTCCACTAGCGGCCGCTAGTATCTGTTTCCTTTTCTCCTCCTGCTCTTCAGATCTATAGTTGGACGGGAACCTGTCGTAAGTATACCTGGTCCCAGATCCTGGTTACCAAACAACTTTATTAGCATAGTTACGAAATCAACTAAGAAAGGATGATTCTATCTGATGATAGGGAAGAATGAAATATACAATAAATCTTGTTTTTTGTATGACAGAAATCATATGCATCAAACACTGATTACTGATTATTATACTTGCAAAAAGCAGAATCACATTCACACACTATCACTAGCAGCTTGTCTTGTTAGAGTTGAATAGTTGATTATCGATTCGTGTTATTAATATAACATAATCACTTTCAAAACATTTCCAATTACATATTATGGACTGTTTAGCAATAAGAATTGTAGCATACAAATGTTCAAAGCTTTGTGTATTACAAGATTCAGACATGAATATGTAGAAAATTATTGCCTATAGACCAAGGCTAATATGCCCACATCTATCCTAACTATATCCTCTCCAGACATATCGTCACATTCAAACAGAAATATAAACCAGATATAAATGACAAATTGACATCGACAATTATAACATTCATAGAATTTGCGAAACCAAAAATGAATCAGAAAACTTCAAGGCCAAAATCAGAAAGGTCAACAAACGTGATAATCAAGTGAAAAGCACCATGAAAAGTACCTGATATCTGAAGACCAGGGTCAGAGATGGTTATACTCTCGGGCTCTGCTGAGGGTGAGGGTAAAATCGAAAGTGGATTTTGACCTCGTCCAATTGCATCTTGTAACTTATCAAGAAGATTATTACCATTTTCACTAGATCCTAAACCTCTTTCTAAATAATCCAAGAATCCTTGAGACTCAAGAAACTGAGTTACCTAAAAAAACAACAAATACTATAGTTAGAGGGTTGAAGAAGCCTATAATAAAAATGTAAAAAGAAAATTACTGTAACTGGCCAAAAGCAAATGATAACTTCTATAATCATGTAAAAATTCTCAAAGTCCTAGTAAGGGATAATTTCATAGAATAACATGATGTTAATGTGTGATACCATCTCATCTATTGGTTGTTGAGTTGCCCGAGAACGCTTCTTCAAAAATGCTTGAGTGTTGAAGACTTGATTTGAAGTATTTTCCTGCAAAAACCTTGATCAATTTAAATGTGTTCCATGCACACACACATAGTACATGTCATGTTTTATCAAACAAAATCACATATTTCTTACTATGAAGTTCCGGTAGCCTCCCAAAATTGAAGCAAAAAACTTAAGAAATATAAACCTGAAATATAACCAGAAAGTTTTGTGGGCTTAGAATCAACTAAAGCATGTGCGACTTATACATCAAAAAGTCATCTTTACCAGACCATCAAGCCCCTCCTTTCCATTTTTCTACGGAGAATTTTTTTTTATTCCAACTAGTAAAGGAATGTCTTACAAAAATATCCATTTTAAAACATGGTAACCCTTCTTTGTCATGGCCTGATTTCTTGAAATTTTATGGTGGTAAGTTGTATGCGTCTTAAATGCTTTTTATATTGATCTAACTTTAGTCGATCTCTTCATTCATGAAAACTCTTGGTCATCTTCAATACCGCAACAGCTGTGATGAAATGTTTAGTTTATTGTTCCAAGCCAAAAGTCGTATTGCTAGGATCTAACGTGACACGAGTTATTTGGTTTCTATATTACATGACAATTATTATCATAATATATAGTAATAACAAATATAATAAAACTTTAATCTACACTTGAAACAATATAAGTCAATTTTTAAAGTTAATGGACGATTCGATCCTGACAATCCATCTTTGAATTTTTCATTTTCCGTTTCGGTTTCTGATTCCGTTATTTCCGTTTTTCAGAAACTGCTCAGTCCAGTTTTGGACTGCTCAACCCAATATAGAGGTACTTTTACTCTAATTTACTTGAGGCAGTCTAATAAAATCAGAAAAAATGATTCCAATGTTGAGAAAAAGCTTGGCAATAGCAGATTTCGATAACAAAAAGAAAGCACTTAATGAGTTTGATTGGATTCCAATTATACCTGAGCTGAACATCGTTCTCTGATGACCAAACCTTGCTTTTAAATCTCACATATTGCTCACATGACTCAAGATCAACCTTCATTGAGTCTATCCAAACAACATTAGGATGCAATAACTTCAGAATCTCATTACGTAATGAACTCATTTCCGGTTCCGGTATGGGAGGAATTTCTTCTGAAGTCGTGATGATATTACGTTCAAGATCAACAACCACCACCTACAAAAACACAGTTAGCAAAACATCTAATGTAAAATGATAAAAGGTAATTTGGAATGCATAGTTGTTTTACTGAAGCGGCAAGCAACCTTTCAAACAACAGCATTGGAAATGAGGAGTTACCAGTTACTAGAAACTCATGCTAGCAAGTGATATGCTTGCCTTTCAGCAGCAAAAGTCTTAATAACTTCATGTTTCAGTAGTGGCAAAAGTAGTAAAAACTCAATAAATTCAATCATGCAGAAAAATTACGAACTTACGCCATCCATCGAGAGACCAGTGGTATCGACACCAGAATGGAGTCCCATCATATATGGGGTAGGAGCATCAATATAGTCAACTCCACTGAAAAATAGCAACGGGATGTATACATGCTTCAGCACACAAACAAACAATTATCAGATACCAATCCAAACAACAATTACATAATTGCAAGGATATTTCAATTACAATACAATTGTCACTTCATATAACACATCATCTGCAGCCCCCCAAAAAAATTAGCATATAATCTAGAGTTGGCATGATAGAGATTGAAGCTCACATCAATTGAAATCAACTCCAAAATACATGGATCCGTATGATCACTATTAGAGAGACTCTCTTAATTCTATTCTAGAAATCCTCAAAAGGTGAGGTTTCCCTCTACATGCCTGAATATCTATACAGCCTACACATTACAATGCCATTAGATATAGATCTAGACTAATGATATCAGGACATGTGGCCTTAAGCCATATCAATTATAAACAGAAAATAAACTCAAAAACGACACATAACATGGGAAAATAGGTGGGTTGGGTAACGGGTTGTGCAGACCAACCAACAAGTCATCCCTTTAAACTTTGTAAATAATCATGTATTAAACAAACTTATTATCAATATTATTTTTAATATCAAGTCTTCCGTTTAAAATTTGTAAATAATTATGTATTAAACAAATTTAGTGTCAATGTTTTTTATTTTCAGTAGAATGATTTAGAGCTGTGCAAGGATTCCCACTTTTTTACAGGGACTATATTGGGCTACTATTGACCTGCTAAAACCCGTACGTCTTGTTTTCCCATTAATTTTTTGTTAATTTTTTTGTAATTGTGCTGTTTTTAATAAAATGCAACCTCAAATTGCCCAATCCCAATATGAGTTGGAATTGTCACATCTAGCTTAATGTTCAGTCTCAAAGACAATTTGAGAAACCATTTTGATATTCTAACAAAAGTTTACCTGCCAACGAAACGGGTAGATCAAATGGCATATAGCTTCAGAAGCAAGTGTTAACAAAGAGTATCTGCATAAAACAAATGATTCATAAATTGTACATGCAACAAACATCAAGTAACCAAGTAACTGATCCAGGCACCATAATATCCTTTCTGTATTGTAAAATTAATTACCAAAGTGTGCTTGTGAAATTGTAAAAGTTCTCACAAAATAAGGGGTGGTAGAAGTGCATTATGAAACTGATTAGCTGACTATTGTGACTTAATTCATGATAACTAGTTTCTAATGACTAAATAAATTAATTCGTTTGAGTGTTTGTATAAAGTGATTATAACTATAATTTCTGCTTGTTTAGGTGTCAAATAATTAGTTATCTTGCTGAATAAGAACTGCTTACTTGAAAAAAAATTAAAATCACTTGTTACCCCTTCTTTTTACTTTATTTTGACTAAAATTACTTGAGTACCCCTTCAAACACTCAAACAAGTTATCTAGTTATTACAACTCCACATAACATGAGCACATCAAAATACTATCTTGTGCAGCACATTTCATCACAGCTGATTATCTGCTCAGATTATGTATATCAACATAATCAGTTTCATAATGCACATCCAAACAACCCACGAGTCACAAATGCCATCAAGAATAAACTACGGCATGATGAAATGTGTTGCAAAATTATTCAGCCATCCACAAATTACGGTGTTGTTGTTTATTAAGAGGTTAATGTCTGAGGTCTGGAAACCAAGTCTAACATTAAGAGGTGATCTTAAGATCTGAAATCTAAAATTAAGAGGTGTTCGTAAGATTGTTTCGTAATATAAAACATCTAAAAAGTATTACCTAATTTTTTTTGGGAGAGAAAAGGAGGGCTTGGGTAGGGCTTGTGAAAAAAAAGATAGCATCCACTTAATTTTTTTCAAATCCCTTCTCCCTCTTAATTTTAAGAGTTAAATTCAGAGGAAAGACCCACTAAAATCTGAAATTAAACAAACACTCTTAAATTACTTTATATCTGAAATTTAGACTTCGGAACCTTTTAAGAGACTCTTAATGCCAAAAAAACAAGGCCCTTTAGTTTCTGCACATAGTGGCAATTGTGCAAATATAACTATCCGGGTTCAATTTTGGATGCTCAAATTTTCACTTTCATTTATGTCGTGCATTTTTCTTATGCATCTAATATCTTAACATTTGATGATATCTTCTCCAGTCTAAGTTCCTCTGATTCATAAAATCACACACTACTGAGGAAGCATACTGAATAACACGAATGCCATTTAAAGAAGTATTAAGTGTTTTATATTAGTGAAAGAGATACTTGTTTGATCGAAGCAAGACCCTCCTCTCAATTAACACAGCTGTAAATAGTTTAATGAAATTGTCGACATCCAGGCACTGCACCAGTGGTTGAAAGGATATCTGCTCAAGTAAATAGGCAATAATTATAAAATGTAACTTCTGATTTTTTAAAAAGTAAAATTGTTCACCATCAATGAAGTGACAATAACTTTCATGCACTCACATCAGCATGAGGAAGCCCATCCTTCGGTGGAAAGTCAACTGAAAGCAAGTTATTCTCAATAGCAAAGAGAACACGTTCTTTTCCAGGAGTAGGCAAAGGTACATTGGATACAGTATATGCAATAACATCCCATAATGGTTTGCTGCAATGGTTCATAGCTGAAAACATTATATGGAATTAAAGAATAACATGTGCAGTTTCAAACTTTCAATGTCCTGAAAGAATAACATGGAAGCAGGTCATTCTAGGACCAAACCATGCATATTATGTCTTGTCATTCTCTTTCTTTTTTTTCTATTTCGTCTTTTACTTTCCGGTTGCCATTTTCTCAATAATATCAAGATTTCCTAGACCTGCCTTTAATGTGTGCTTACGATCAAGGAAAATCTTACCTACTTCCATTTGGGGAGAAGCAAAGTACATATATTTCCTCTAGTACTTCCCGAAGGATGTGAAAACTGGGAGCCCGTGAAACCAAACAGATACATTTGTCAGCAAATGAATTCGCGGGAATGTGATAAGCTTCGGCAATATCATCACAAACAGGATCCCGAAATGCAATGCAACTGACATAAATTTTGGAACCATCTCCCTCTGCACCATAAATCACATCAAAACGTAAAGAAAGATTTAGGAAATGTTTCCTACATAGCTCTGCGCCTCTGGCAGAGCAACCAAAATCATGATCAACATAACAAAAGAGAAACCCAAAGTATCAAACGCCATCAAAACTGTAATTATATCGCGTACAACCTCCTAAAATCCTTTACTAAAAAAATTAGATTAGTATTGTAATATATAGTTTTGTAGTATATTAATGATATAAAAAGTAACAAACTATGAAACATATAGACAAAAAGTGTATTGGGTCAACCTAACCCCAACCAGCCCAATCCGTGTTGATCTGTACCGAATTACCCATTTTGACGTGTTACCCAACCTGTTGGACCAACAGTTTGATTTGGACCATGGTGCATTCCTACTCAATATCTAATGTTATACTTCAGTCCCATCATATCTGTGTAAACCATGTGGTGTAACTGTCTCCCGAAGGAAACATGGTTTTCATTTGATTTGCTTGCGTACATATATGAATGTGCTCATTTGTTATTTCACCTCAGGCTCAGAGCAATGAAAACCCTAAAGATTACTACTTATAGACCAATTGTTTCATAATGAATGCACCAAACCACTCCAAGATTCTTCTCCTTCTGGTTCATACTACCATAACCAAAACATTATTAAAATCCCCTCCTATGGAAGTTTTTACTCTAATGAAATGGTGATCAAAGAAAAACAATAGAAATCCTTCGATATTTGCTCAATGTTAACATACATACCTGTTAAAACAATAGGATAACTGCGTGGGAAAGATGATGCATTACTGGAATCAAACCCACTTGTGTAAAATTCCACACCAGCAGGTAGAACACACTGCATTACAAACAATATTTGGAAACTAAGAGCGCAAAATAACATGAAAAATAACATCATTACATACTCTCAAAATCGGGTTACTTTGACCCAATATAATCCAAAAAAATAAAATCATGATCAGTATTTTGCAAGCAATCTAAACTAATCAATGTGACTTGAAGTCCTAGCATCGTTTTAAGTGCCTACCCAAACATCCCCAAGGCTCATAAAGGATAAGTTGGATTTTACTTGCGATCTAAGAATTGTTAATCTCGACTTCACACTTGATATCTTAAGTTATGTAATCTTTAAGATAAAAGCGCAAACTACATTAAGTTCAATTTAAATCTTACGATAACTTGGTCAAATTTCTGAAGACACAAGCTATTACATCGCATAATAACAAACAATAACAAGCTTGAACAAATGGCATTTGAAATTAACGAACTTACGGTAGGAAGCTGGGGAGGAGGAGGTGGATAGAGCGTGTGAGAAGGAGAAGGGTACTGATCAAGGAGAGACGCCAAATAGAAAACCCCTGTTCCATGAAACCCTTTTTCACCATCCAGCGTACGGATCTCCGGTCCAATTCCACACACCACGAAGTACTCAAACAACTGAGTCATCCTCTCTCTCTCTCTCTCGCTACAGTTTGAACTACAAGTTAGAGAGAGAGAAAGAAAAGACAACGATGCCGTTGATTGATGGGTTTTCAGCTTATAATAGCAACCAATAAGAAACAACTGATTTATTATAGCATTGAACTAAACTTTTTTTCTAAAATAGCATTTTACTGTCAGCTTTTTTCTTAAATAAACATTCAACTCAAATCAATTTATTCATTATAGCATTCATCGATGATTGGATGCTTACTCAAAGTCAGGTCAAACTTCCTATTTGATACATACGTACAGAAAAATCAACACATACATACAAACACAGCCCCTTTTCAAAGGAGCAGAAAAATGAACACATCCAAACAAGATCTGAGATATTCTCGGCGGTGGAATGGAGGCCGCCGGAGAAACCAACACCGGGTTGGGGAGAGAGAGAAAGAGAGAGAGTGTGTGATACCTTCTGAAGTCGAGAGGAGTGGAGGTTGCCGGTCTGCAAGGGGATGGAAATGAGGCCGCCGAAGAATGAAATCATACGAGAATGGTTCGGGGCGGTGTTTCTCTTTTTGCCCAGGAATGAAAGATTAGACTTGAGAAATTACATGTAACTATTTCCAAACACATGTTTACTGTAGCCTAACTTATTTTATTACTTTATAACTTTGATATGTAACGTTTCTGTTTTCCGTGATAACTTTTGATATATTATATTTTATTAAAATTTAAATATATCATTATGATCGCATTATTTTTATCTACATGCTGATATAAAATTTATTGTCGTCGGAATTATTTTCTTTAAGCAGGCAGGCATGCAGCTGGCTTAATATGTTATTTTATATATGATATACAATTGTTTTTTTATATTATAACGTTTGGTGTATTATATTTTATAAAAATTTAAATATATCATCATGCTCTTTTTTCTTTTATCTACATTTTAATATAAAATTGTATTTCGTCTCAGCTATTTTAGAGTGAATTTTTTTATTATTTAGTTGATTGATCGGTCGCACTCTTTTACCATTCACCGAATAGTAAAACTAGCTTGGCAGACATGTAAACGACTATATATAACATTTTTGTTTGTCGTCTGTTTTTAAATTGATAATTATTTTATTATATAGTTATTTGATCAATCGTGTTCTTTCCATTTATAAACTTAAATTGAAAGCACTGAGTGGTCGTCGGGTGAGAATCACGATCGGTAATTAATGTTATATTATTATTTTAAAGTAATTTATCTATCTATCTATACTATATATAATAAGAAAACCACTTGAAGTTTCTAGACCATTGGATGGAAAGAAATCAATGGTCCAGATTAATGACAACTCATAATTATTTATGAAATGTCTCTTATACCCTTAATTAAAATCAATAATTATACCTATGCCATTTTTTTAATTCATTTTCTAAATTTACTACATTACCTTAATTACATTAAATTTTTATTTTTATTTTTTCATTAATGAATTAATATTTACCTAAAATAAATATGTGTCATTATTATCCTTAATGATCATAGTTAAATTCAAATGAAAAAATTTGAATTTAAATGTAGAAGTGTAACACCCACAATTCTCACACAAATGCCACGTCATTAATCAATCATAAGTGGCAATAACGCAAGCATCTCAAAATACACATGTCACAGGATTAGCGGAAGACACTGTTAATTAAAACTTTAACATACAAGCTGTCATACATCAGGTCACAAGCTGAAGCAGATACATACATAACTGGACAACTGATAACCACTAACTACTGATAACTAACACAATGCTGATCAAGTAAAAATAAAGATAACAGTTCTGAAGTTCAGTATCAAACTACAGTTAACATACACGACTCTAAACTGCCCCGATTCCTACTTCGGCTGCTGCGGTTGCTGTGACTGTAGTCCCACAATATGGCTGCCTGACACACAGAAGACTCGAAAACGTAAGCTGGACAGCTCGTGAGTACGCGAGGGTTAGACTCTGCAGATAAGAACACATAACATACACAACACAAGGCTCAACATATATATCACAAACTCAATTCACTACACATATCTCTGCTCAAAAGGGGACCACGTTCCCCAGCTAACAGGCCGCACACAGCAGCGGTTAGCTCACAAATAGGCACAGGAGCGACCTGGCAATAAACACTGTTGTATATATATACAGTCTCATACTTCATGACTGGTTAGGGTCAGTCAGCCTGCGCGATCACATATCGCGGACACCTGCAACTCAAACACGTATAACACATATAGGGAAGATAAAATCATACATGCGCCATATCTCTGTCTCATATACACATATCACAACACATAACTGACTCATAAAAGACTACGCGCGTTTTGGGAAAAGACTCGAGTACTCACCAATACCCGAATCAACAGCAATTCCGGAAATTCTAACACTGATCGGAACGCGCGGCTCGAACCTGTAAATGTCACGGATCCCAACAGATTAATATAAATCCGACCGCTATATAACAATCCCAAAACATATTAGATATAAGCAAACACAACCCCCAACACCATCTCAAACGAACAACCAGCGCCCCGAACCGACCCGGCCAACCCGCCCCGATCGCGGACCGCGCCCAGGGACTGCGGTCGCGCCTGGCCCATCGCGGCCGCGCTCACGCAAATTGCAGGTTGTGCAGATTCGCAAAAATGGCGGATTCCAGGGGACTTAAACCCCCAAATCAGTTTCCAGCAACACAGGTACCCCAAAATTTTACACCACAATTCCAAACAACTCCAGAACTAAAACCTTTGATTTCACATACATATATATACGAATTTCACCCCCAAAACCCATAAAACCTTACCTCTTGATCAAGAACACCAAGAAGAAGGAGATCACTCAAGTTCAACAACTAAATCTTCAATCCTTTGCTGCTCCAGAATCGAGAACACACACACATGTACACTTTCTGATTTTGTAAAGGAGAAGGAAAAAGAAACGTCCAAGATTATCCATATATATATATATACTTTCTATTATTAGAAAGTCCGGTCCCGACAATTCCGAACCCGATACCACTTTTTCACTATTAATATCAAATTGACCCAATTAATCCACGATCTCATAATTAATAATAATCCACTAATTATTAACTCGGAGACACGTATCACTCGGTCTCGACACGTTAAATCCACGAAACGGAATTTAATTGGGACAACACAATAATATTAAAATAATGAGCCAATAAATTAAATCCACGTACCAGGCTCAAATTCGGGATGTTACAAATCCTCTCCTCTTAAAAAGATTCCGTCCCGGAATCTAGCTCGGACTCGGGAATAGCTGCGGATATCGGCTCCTCATCTCGGCATCGGGCTCCCAGGTGGCACTAGTACCCTTATGATGTCTCCACTGAACTAGTACTAGCGCGATCTCTTTATTCCGCAATCTCTTTACTTTTCGATCAGTAATTGCCTCAGGCTGCTCAACATATCTCAAATGATTATCTACAGTGATTTCAGATAACGGCACGAATTGATCGTCTTTGGCCAGACATTTCCTCAGATGACTCACGTGAAATGTATCATGGACTCCGGCCAACTCGGGAGGCAATCTCAATCTATACGCCTGATCTCGGACTCTGGCAATGATCTCGAACGGACCGATGTACCGCGGACTCAGCTTACCTCGATGTCTGAATCGGATAACTCCCTTCCACGGCGACACTTTCAACATCACACGGTCCCCGACACTGAACTCGAGCTCAGTCAGACGACGATCGGCATAACTCTTCTGCCGGCTCTGTGCCACTCTCATATGCTCGCGGATAACTGCCACCTTGTCGCTTGTCTCCTGTAGCAACTCAAGTCCACTGATAGGTCGCTCGCCGACCTCACCCCAACACACAGGGGTTAGGAACTTACGCCCATACATTGCCTCGAATGGAGCCATCTTGATGGAGGAATGGTAGCTGTTGTTGTACGCAAACTCGACTAACGGCAAGTGAACGTCCCAACTGCCACTGAAATCGATCGCACAAGCTCTGAGCATATCCTCGAGAGTCTGATTCGTCCGCTCTGTCTGCCCGTCTGTCTGAGGTCTGTATGCTGTACTCAACCAAACTCTCGTCCCCAATTCGCGCTGAAAGCTCTGCCAAAACCTCGAAGTAAACTGCGTATCTCTATCAGACGTAATCGACATCGGAACGCCGTGCCTCGAAACTATCTCACTGATGTACAACCGAGCCAACTGATCCATAGTAATGGTGCCCCGAACCGCTAGAAAGTGGGCACTCTTAGTCAACAGATCCACAATCACCCAGATCATGTCATTACCTCGAACCGTGCGCGGAAGTCTGACGATGAAGTCCATCGTAATATGATACCACTTCCACTCGGGAATCTCTAGAAGCTGCAAATGCCCATGAGGCTTCTGATGCTCGGCCTTAACGCGCAAACAAGTCATGCACTCCTCGACATATCGGCCCACATCTCTCTTCATCTCATGCCACCAGTAATACTCACGCAGATCTCTGTACATCTTGGTGCTCCCGGGGTGAATAGACAGTCTCGACCGGTGTGACTCATCTAGAATCAGCTGTCGCAGATTACCGACTCTCGGAACCCAAACCCGATCATGAAACACCCATAAACCTCTACTATCCCTACTCAGCACATCAAGCTGCCCTGCAAGACGCTCTCTTTTCACATTCTCTGCCCGCAAACCCTCTAACTGAGCATGCCTCAGACTCTCCACAAGAGTCGATGTGACCTCGAGCCTCGCTGCTCGGGAAACCACTGTCTGACCGCACGCTTTGCGACTCAACGCATCGGCCACCACATTGGCCCTACCAGGATGGTACTGAATTTCGCAGTCATAATCTTTCAGTAACTCGAGGCTGCGCCGCTGTCTCATATTCAGCTCCTTTTGACTGAACAGGTACTGAAGACTCTTATGATCTGTATACACCACAAATCGCGAACCGTACAGATAATGACGCCATATCTTCAACGCGAACACTATCGCATCCAACTCAAGGTCATGCACGGTATGACTCTCCTCGTAAGTCTTCAACTGTCGCGACGTGTACGCAATCACCTTGCCCCGCTGCATCAGAACACAACCCAAACCGGTACCTGACGCGTCACAGTAGACCACGAAATCCTCTGTACCCTTGGGCAATGCTAACACTGGCGCCTGACATAACCGGGACTTCAGCTCTCTAAATGTCGACTCCTGCTCATCGGACCATACAAAAGGAACGGACTGCCGTGTCAATCTCGTCAACGACCTAGCAATCCTCGAAAAGTCCTGAATGAAGCGGCGGTAATACCCGGCTAGTCCCAAAAAGCTGCGGACCTCAGGCACAGTCTTCGGCGACTCCCAACTCATGACAGCCTCAATTTTCGCCGGATCCACTGAAATACCCTCGGCGCTCACAACATGCCCCAGAAACTGGACCTCATGCAACCAGAACTCACACTTGGAGAACTTCGCATAAAGTCGCTCCTCTCGCAGCACGATCAAAACCTCTCGCAAGTGTTGCTCGTGATCCTCGGCATTCCTCGAATATATCAGGATGTCGTCGATAAACACTATTACGAACCGATCCAACATAGATCTACACACCCTGTTCATCAAATCCATGAATGTCGCGGGTGCGTTAGTCAGTCCGAAAGGCATCACAAGGAACTCGTAATGGCCGTATCTCGTCTGAAAGGCAGTCTTCGGCACGTCCTCGTCTCTGACTCTCAGCTGATGATACCCTGATCTCAAATCTATCTTCGAAAAGAAGCTCGAACCCTGCAGCTGATCGAACAGATCGTCGATACGTGGAAGCGGATAACGGTTCTTCACCGTCACTTTATTCAGCTCTCGATAGTCGATACACATCCGCATAGAACCGTCCTTCTTCTTCACAAACAGCACGATCCAGCAACTCCTGAAGCTGTGACATCATCTCTCGCATCTCAGTAGGTGCCAGCCTATAAGGCGTCTTCACAATAGGCACCGCTCCAGGGATAAGGTGTATACGAAACTCAACCTGATGATATGGCGGTAACCCAGGCAACTCCTCTGGGAATACCTCAGGGAACTCTCGAATCACAGGTATATCCGCTAGGGTCTTCTTCTCTAATCTGGCGTCAACAACATAGGCCAGAAAGGTCTCACACCCCTTCGCGACATATCTCTGAGCTCGGGCCATAGACACAATACCGATCTCGCCTCGGCGCCTCTCGCCATACAGTCACAGTCTCACTGTCTGAAATGGGTATCCGGATCATTTTCTTCACACACAGAATATCGGCCTGTCTGGCTGTCATCCAGTCCATACCCACTATCACGTCAAAACTGCTGATCTCTATCGGCAGTAGAACGATCAAAAACTGGTGAGCATCTATCTCTAAAACACAATCTCGAAATACCCGACTCACTAAAGCTGTACTACCATCTACCCTCTCAACAACTAACGGCACAGATAAAACAATAGGAGGCACAGAAAAATATGCACAGAACACAACAGACACATACGAGCGATCTGCTCCAGAATCAAATAAAATACGAGCACTAAGCCCGTTCAGGATGTACGTACCAGATACCACATCGGTAGACTCGCGGGCCTCCTCTGCCGTAGCCTGGAATACCCTGCCTCGACCTCTAGGTGCTGACTCTCGGCGGCTCGACGATGACGGCTCGGCTCTAGCACCGCTGGTACTCGCTCCCTGTACAGATGGCGGCGCATCTGGGCAATCTCTGGCTATATGACCTGGACTCCCACAACGGAAGCACAGGGAATCCCTCGAAGTACATGTAAAGGAGGTGTGGCCATACTGACCACAACGGTATAAGCAAACACAACCCCCAACACCATCTCAAACGAACAACCAGTGCCCCGAACCGACCCGGCCAACCCTCCCCGATCGCGGACCGCGCTCAGGGACCGCGGCCGCGCCCGCATTGCGGTCGCGCTTGGCCCATCGCGGCCACGATCACGCAAATTGCATGTTGTGCAGATTCGCAAAAATGGCGGATTCCAGGGGACTTAAACCCCCAAATCAGTTTCCAGCAACACAGGTACCCCAAATTTTTACACCACAATTCCAAACAACTCCAGAACTAAAACCTTTGATTTCACATACATATATATACGAATTTCACCCCCAAAACCCATAAAACCTTACCTCTTGATCAAGAACACCAAGAAGAAGGAGATCACTCAAGTTCAACAACTAAATCTTCAATCTTTTGCTGCTCCAGAATCGAGAACACACACACGTACACTTTCTGATTTTGTAAAGGAGAAGGAAAAAGAAACGTCCAAGATTATCCATATATATATATATATATATATATATATATATATATATATATATATATATATATATATATATATATATATATATATACTTTCTATTATTAGAAAGCCCGGTCCCGACAATTCCGAACCCGATACCACTTTTTCACTATTAATATCAAATTGACCCAATTAAATCCACGATCTCATAATTAATAATAATCCACTAATTATAAACTCGGAGACACGTATCACTTGGTCTCGACACGTTAAATCCACGAAACGGAATTTAATTGGGACAACGCAATAATATTAAAATAATGAGCCAATAAATTAAATCCACGTACCAGGCTCAAATTCGGGATGTTACAAGAAGTGTAGTAAATAAAGTTAAAATTTTTTTGTTAATTATATTGCTAACAAGATTTAAAATTTAATTGATAAAACTTCAATTGTGAATATGATAAATTTTGATTATTGATTTTCAGATATTCTATTTTTATATTTTATCATTTTCAGAATATATACACATTTACATAATTGAAGTTTTTTGTTTCTTATATTGATATTTCATATTTGAAGTTAATAAAAATAAAAGAAACATTTTTTGCAAATACATATTATCTGTTTTTAATAATACAATATAATAATATTTTTTTTAATTAATATCAAACAACTAAGTATTTTTTTATCTTTAATTTAACTAGCTTTCAATTTTTTTATTTTAATTATATATAAATTTTAAAATAATTTATTTAAATAAAAAAATATGTATTTTCTAAATCAACTCATGTAATACATGAGTTTATTAGCCTATATATTATAATAAAAAAAACAATTCATGTCACATGTCACTTCTACAATACAAGAAAAATTTATTTTTCCACATTTTTTTCCAGATTTAACACCTTAACTTAATTACATTAAATTTTGACTTTATTTTTTTCATTAATTAATTAGTAATAAATTAGATTTTGTAACATTTAAAATTAATGTTTACCTAAAATAAATATCTATCATTATTATTCATAATAATCATAATTAGATCCAAATGTAATAATTTGAATTAGTTGTGGAAATTATTATTATTATGTATAATAAAGGAAAATATCAAATGTCAGGTGTCACCTCTACGTTCACCAAAAAGATAATTAAAACTTATAAAAATAAAAGATAAATACAATTTAATATTTTTAAAAAGATAAATATACTCTATTTTTTAATCTGTAAATAATAAAAAATAAACACAATTATCATTTTTGTATGTTTTATTTTTACTCATATACATTTTATATAAATAAATTTAATAAAAAATATTAACGTAATACGTGGGTTATAAACTAGTATATTTATAAAATATAATTTATAATCTCACTGCAACGCGCGGGGGGTTAAACAACCTCGTTAAATCTAACGAAAACCAAAAATTGAAACAATGGGTTTTATGAAAAGTAAAATTTGTTTAAGTTTTAATTTTAAGAAAAATAAGATGTATCATTATAAAATAAGAAAAATATTATAGGTCATAAAAAAAAGAAATAGAAATAAAGGATTATAAGAAAATATAGGTTAGAATAGAAAAGTAAAAGATTGAATATGAAAAGTGGTATATTAAAAAGTGAAATTAAAATTTAAGAAATTATTGTTAAGTAAACTAGTTTATTTTTATTTTTTTTGAAACGTAAAATGTAAATTGTGAAAATTTTAATTAACTAAACACAACCTTAAAATCTAAAGTTCTTCAAGTCTTCAGAAATATCTTCAGATATTGATCTTTAAGTCTTCTCTCTTTTTTACTTTCTGATCTTTGAGTCTTCAGATAACATCATTGATAATCAACATATTTAATCAATGTCTCTCTGATCTTCATATCTCTTATCTTCTCTAATCTTCTCTTATGTAAACATTCTCCCCTTTGAATCATGAACCTGTTACAATCCTTGCCCTTGATCGATCAAATCAACATATTATCATCTTTCAGTTTTAACTCTTCTGTAGTTGTCACAATTGTCTTCAAAATATTCAACAGTTTTCTTTGAAATTCAACTTTTATCCTAATTATGATGATCATAATAATTATGAACATCATGCAAAATCTTCAGAGACGCGGAGACATTGAAATTACAATAGCAAAAATGAATCTACAAACATTACAACTTCAGAATCATTACATCCAAAAAAATATTTCTCAGTATTAGAAATACAATAAATTTACAACAAACATTACAAACTCAGAATTATGACAAACTTTATCTTTCTCTCTCCCCCTCAAAACAATATATTCTCTTGCATATATGATCTCTCACTCTATTTTAAACAAAACTATCACTCCCCCTCAAATAAAGTCAAAGCTTTTCAACTTGACTTAAGAAAAATGAAACACATATATTTGTAAGTAACGAGTCTGGGTCCACATAGGATTCCTGGTTGCACAATAGACATAATCTACGTGACCTACGTTCAGCGCTGGTGTGATGTTGAAATGGTAGGATTTCCAAATAGCCATTGTGAAATACTTTATCATGAAAGAATCACTCTTATTTGTTCCAACACAATCACCTTGGACTAGCAGTTTATAGTCACACTAACTGTAAGACTTGATGTGTTAAAAAGTGTATATACTCTAGATACATAGTGCATACAAATGAAATCAAAGACCGGAACATGTGTCTTTCTTGTTTCCATGTTAATAACCCAAATGATATATCGATAGAAATGTGCAATATCGCTTTGTATATTTCAATTTCTCCTTTAAGATTTAACATGTATTATTATACTCCCGTATGCTTTCCCAATAATTTCTTGATTTGTTTTCCTCATATAATATTCATATATACCAATATTGAAACAGTCTATTTGATTCCAACTACATCAAAATTCTCACGAACAGTTCGAATCCTGTTGTTCTTAACCACAACCCTTTTTAAGTCAAAATATCAACACAATGTACCCTACAGTTTCTCTTAATAAAAGTTAATGCTACATACTTTAATATAACCATAACTAATTATCATCAATTCCTCGAACATGTCATATATGGTATTAATACAATTAATTTCCAATTCTTTAACCCATGATGGTCAAACTTATCTTTATTACCACTTCTAAACTTACTCATAAATTCCAAGATATCTATAGCATCTTTTCCAATTCAAAGCTTCAAAATCCATCTTGGCTATTCATCTAATGCCTATTTATATACTCGAGTATTCTCATTCACCAACATGATTATACCTACATTAGTAATAACATTTCATATTACTCAAGTTCATGTTAACTTCAGAATCATAAATCTTTGATAAAATATTACATATAAAATCTTAAAGTACTAATCTAACTCCACAATTTAAGGTACAAAAGTTATAACAATAGTCTCATAGATCTCTTCTCCTTTGTTGAACTTTTCCTTCATAGTTTCATCATGTAATGTTAGTACATGCTAATTCTTTGTTCGAAATCTGCAAGTTCTGCTAAAATGACCCACTTTTCCACAATTATAACAAGCATCGGCCTTCCTTGGACATTTGTCAGCCTTATGTCCAAATTGGTTACAACGTCGACATCTTTTACATCTATTACGTGTATTTGTTCTTGACCTCAAATACGGTCCATTTAGTTCATCTCCTCCAGACTTTGCAATCTTTCCAATAGCTCTTCTTCATGTTCAATATGAGATACAACATCAGGCTCACCATGTTGCCTACTAAACAACAATTTGAATTGTTCCCAACTAAAGGAAGTAATCAATTCTAATCCCAATTCTTTTTCCCAACAGTTCCACTATTTCTTGGATTGTCCAATCAATTGATCCTTAGCCAAACATACATTGTACTCATCTTTACAATTCATTTCCGTAAAAATCTGTTCCGTAATTGTAATCCATATTTCTGATTCCTCAATTCTCAAAGATCCAGAGAATGTTGGTGGTTGTCAGTCCTTGAATGATCTAATTACATATTTCATGTAATTCTCATCAATTCCGGTTTCATAATCAATCTTTTCCTTGCCCTTGTCTTTACGTTTCTCTTTATTCCTAAGGTTTGTGTCATCCTCAACATAATTCATTTCATGTTCCCTCTTTTCTTTTCTCTTGTCTTCTTTTCTTTTAGCTTTGGCCTCATCTCGTGCTCGAAATTGATCTTGAATCATTCTGTTTTGTTCTGCCATCATTGATAGCATCATTTCTCTCGTTTCTCGTGGCGTCATTCCTCCTCCAGACATATTCTGAAAATTTAAACATGCACATCATTTAGTGATCCCATCACATAGTTAACTACAACACATGTTGTCCCGTATGAAAGTCACTTTCCTATAAGCACTTGATCATATCCTATCTTAGTTCAGATCATCTCTTATAATCACTACATGTCATCACTTAATGTTTGAGACCAAGACCTCACGGACACTTGAATCTCAAACTACTGCTCTGATACCATTGCCTGTGACACCCTTGCCACAGTAACCACCATTTACAATACACTCAGGATTAATCACTAAACATAAATTACATAATGATCTGATAACTTAATTAAAGTGCGGAAGCATTAAAGTGCATAAATTAAAATAATACAAGTTTGTCAAACACCCTACGGTGCTACGAGGTTACATGTCTAAGTCTACATACTCAACAGTATTACATCATCCCAAATTTATTACAACAGTATTCCCGTAGATCTGTTACCAATAATAACAGCAGATATCTTCAATTTCTTCAACAGACGATCTAGCTAGAAGGTCCCGCAGCAGATTTCCCTTTTCCTGTAAAAATGCAACAACTGAAGGGGTAAGGGAACTGCTTAGTGAATACCAAATGATTTTACACATTCTGCAAATCCTTATGATGCCCCCATGAGTAACACCGGTAACGCATACCGTATACTCCACACGTACACAAAGTACGCAAACCATAGCCGCAACTCCTTCGAGATGACGTTCGGCATAAGAAAACCAACCATATGAGGCAGACATAACATCGGGGACGACCTACTGTCTATCCTGACCACAGAGGTGTCACCTCTTGGTCATATAGCACAGTAACATCAGCAGATGCGACCCACAGGTCCATCGATAGGATGCACAACAAATGAACGAACATGCAACAAGTATGAATGTGCATCAACATATACGCAAGTTAGTAGAGTGTCAAACGAAAATGAAACAACATGCCTCAGTAGGCAAAGCAAACATAAAGCAGATGCAGACATGTTAAAATCAAAGGTACTCACAGTGGGTGCGTTAGTTAACTTCAAATTATCTTATTTCTCTTCGGGATTTCAACCGGACTCAAAAGTACCCCACTGTGGGTTAAACAACACCACAAGGGACCTGTTGCATTTCCATAAGAAAATCATATCATAAACATGTTCCTCAACAAATGTACATCAAGTTGTACAATCAAAAGTGTTACAACATTCGGAACCGTCATCCGAAACTCACATTTAAATCTCATCATTCGAGGTGTTATTATTCCCAATTAACCCTTCATTATATGCCTTAATATAATACCAACAATATCCCAAAAGTGTAACTAATTACCATAAATTCGGGTCCTTCAAAACCCATCCGAATTACACATGTACTGCAGCCAACTCACCGAGTTGGTCCAGGAACTCGCCGAGTTCAGGTCCGAAGTTCGGATCCCCGGCCGGATTTCGGACCCATCCGAATTTGGTTCTTATTCGAGTTCGGTTCCATATCAATTCGGGTCTCATCTAAGTTCGGGTCCCATCTGAAGTCGAGCCTCATCCGATTTCGGGTCCCAGCCGAATTCGGATCCAACCACTTATGAATTTTTGAAGATTTATTCAAGTGTTCTTGGGAACTCGCCAAGTTCACCCAGGAACTCGCCGAGTTCACCAGCAGTTCAGCACTTGCAACTTACGGGTTTTATACTAAAATTTACCAAATTCGAATTCTAGCCACATGCAACTTGAAATAATGTTTTATTAACATATCTTGAATGTTTCTACATCATTTTCCATATCATTAACACTCAAATTCGTCCAGATTGGACCAAAAATGAGGAAAAACCTCAAGAACACAAAAACTTCCTAAAATTCAGATTCATTACCTTTTTGGATGATTCAAGCAACGATTCTTGTTTCCAAACCTTCAGAGGTCTTCCATTGATGATTTCCAACTATTATAACATACATGCAAACACTGATTTTCAGATTAAAAATCCGATTTTTTTTGCATCTTTATTCTTAAAAATAAAACCTCAAACTTTGAAACTAATTTCCTTACCTTAATTCCTTCGATTCTTGAAGATTCCCAGATTTGATTCACGAATTTGTCTCCAATTTAATTGATTTTCAACAAAGATTCTAGAGAGTGAGTAGTGAGAGGAGTGAAATGGTTGAAATGAAAGACCAATTGCCCCTTTTATTCCATATTTTCCAACTTTGGCACATGTAGCCCCTCAACTTATCCGGTTCCATTAAATATTGATTTTTATAAAATAAAGAATTCTATCTTTATTTTATTATCCTTAACAATATAATTAGGGGTAAAGTCATCCAATAGCAACCTACTTTTGAAAATGTATCGATATGGTACGTCTACTTTTTAATTGTCTATATGGTACGTGTACTTTAATTTTCTGTATCGATATGGTCATTCTACATAATAGAGCCCGGTTTTTACATACGAAACAGGGTTCTAATGGTATGAAAAAACAGGGGTCTATTACAAATATGGTCATATCGGTATGAAAAAATGAAGTACAGGTACCATATCGATATTTAAAAAAGTAGACATACCATATTGATAAATTTTCAAAAGTAGGTTACTATTGTATGGTTTTACCCCATATAATTATTATATTCACTTAAATAAATTAAAATTTCTAAATTTCCGAATAATACAACAACTTTATAATTAATCCAAATTCCGTACCAACTTTCCTAATCCAATCTTAGATTACAAATTTATACTAATAACTTCAAATATAATAATTTAAATATGAGGATGTTACATTTTGTGTGACTATTGTCCATGCAATGGCTACTTTATTTTTATTTGTGTGTGGCTGATTGCAACCATTTGGTCACACAACGAGTGTGTTGTTGTGGGCTTTGGTCACATAAAATTATGCCAAATGTAGCCGTAGGTGTTAAAAAGTGTGACCATAGGCTCTTTTAAGTGAGGTAAACTTGTATTTTGTGTGACTATTGTCCATGCAATGACCACTTTATTTTTATTTGTGTGTGGCTGATTGCAACCATTTGATCACACAACGAGTGTGTTGTTGTGAGCTTTGGTCACATAAAATTATGCCAAATGTGGACGTAGGTGTTAAAAAGTGTGACCATAATTGTTCACCCAATGACCACTTAAATTTTATGCACTATTTAGTCACACAAATATTTAATCAAACAGTGGCCACAACGTGTGACCATATGATATATTTATTTATATAACACCACAAAAAATGGAATATGTACATGTACAGTAATTGCATCAAATATTAAAGAGGACTGTAATGTAATGACTTTTGAGTCTTCAATCAGGTCTTCACTTGCCTTTGCAAATCATGACTAGTCATACAAATCGATTTTTGGTTGTTTCGCTTTCGTTTTACTTCTGGTGCAGCACCAGTTGCTGCCTTTTGTCCAGAATCTGGTGGTGTTACCTGTAATAAGAAACAATGCGTATATCTATGAAACACTAATTAAAATGAATATATATACATATATATATATATATATATATATATATGTGTGTGTGTGTGTGTGTGTGTATACACATATGTAGCTAGCTACGCACATAAAATACCTCGTGACCCTCATCAATAATAATCACTTTGTCCTTGGGCCATGCATAAAAACCACCTACTGCGTCTTTAGCTGTTATGAAACCATTGTTTCCTTCGTCCGGAATACAAGCTGCATCCACTATCGATTGGTCAATGGACACTTTGTAGCAATCATCTGGGGGTGATGTGTTATGAAGCATGAGTTTTTCATCTGTCAGGTAGACAGTACCCTTAGCAATGATGCTTGCCCTCTTTGTGTTCCACAGTCTACAGCTGAACATCTAAAGAAAATGATAACGATTGTTATGTATTTATTTTAAATTTGTATGTTTGCATGCATCAGAATTTGATTAAACTGAAAATCAATGTATGTATGAATATTTTTGATGAATAAATTATTGGGGAAATATAATGTAGTATAAATGTCAAGCTGCTAGTTGAGGTGTTCATGCTGTTAGCATACTTATGGGGTGGTTACAATTCTGTAGCTGTTGATTCAAGAAACTCAAGCTGCTAGTTCAAGAAACTCAAGCTGCTAGAGTCAAATGATGAATTTGCTTATTGATAATATCAAATCGAAAAGAAAGATCCGAACATTTGAAGATATCTCTTGAAGATAAATTGTAGTTTTACAAGGAATCAAATTGAATAGAAAAAATAGAGTAGACAGAAGTTCTCAATATACACATGCAAATTTTGCTATTCTGTTTTAAGTTTTCCTAAGTCTCTAAGGTTGTAAAAGCCTAAGAACAGTCTGTGTTCTTTGTCTAATCAAAAGGAATAGAGGTTCTTGTGAAAGCTGTAATCATTCTGAGTTTGAAAGTTATATACCTGCGGTTGTTTTGGCACTGTTGGAGAGTGCTGCATCTTTTGCCTGGGTTTAGTATTCTTCGTGACTTGTGAATCAGGAGGCGTGCTGTTTGGCTCGCCAACAGATTTACCAATTGATTCCTATATATAAAACTCGGTAAATTAATAAGTCATGTATATATGTAAAACTATTAAATCACAGTGAACTCGAAAATAAAATTAAACTGATCAATTTAATTCAAATATTTGAATACTTGTATTTGTTTGTACAACTGGCTTTTCCTTCACAAAATGGCCCTCATCCTGATGAGTATTGGCAGCGTTAGGATTAACGACTAATGGTGGAGACACCACTGGAGACACCTGCAATAAAAATTAAGAAATGCATTTGTTAGTAAAATAAATGTATAAAATGTTAATTAGCATAATTAATACAATAAATGGTTTCCTCAGATTCTGGTGCATGAGTTGACATTGATTTTGGCTTCTCCCCTTGTGCAGAATACCGAGCAATAAGTTGGTGAACCATTGCCTGTGTATCTTCCACTTTCGTTGTCAACAACTTTATCTGAAGTTCTTTGTCTTCACGTTCGCGTCTCAGATCAGCTTCACTTTCGCGTCTCTCAGCTTCACGTTCGCGTCTCTCATCAGCAAGTGCTGATTCAAGTAGTTTGACTCTCTCATCATCCGATGTTTTTCTCCGAGGAATAATAAAATATTTTCTAAAAAGTCACTCCGCTGCCCACTCCTCTTGCATATCCCGACTTTTCGAGACCAAATACCTCTGTGAAGGCATCAGTCCCCACATCAACCATTAAGGTTTCGACTTTGATATTGTCCTCGGTGGCTCTCTGCATTAAAGATTCCAATAGGCGGTAAGTAATTTGTTTCATGAAAATAAACATGAATATGTAATTAAATTATGTATTAGCATATATCTATCAAGCGTATATATATATATATATATATATATATATATATATATATATATATATATATATATATATATATATATTATGACTAAATGCTTACTACTTCATCGGCCTTTGCTTTAGTCTTTTCATCTCGAAATACTCCTTCTTTGTTTTGACTTCCTTTCAACCACAATATATCACGTGGGGGTTCTTCATCTGTTTCAATTACTTTTTCTTCGATATTATAATCGTCAAATACACATGTAAAGTTAAACAAATTAGTATATATATACAGTACTTAGAAAATAGGAAAAAGAAAACATAAACAAATTAATTACTGTTCTATAAATGTAGTTACCGGTTTTTTTTTTCACATATTCGTATCCACCTCGTACCATAGTATGCGGATAAACAGACATGGAGGTCGCCTCTTTAGATGCATCTGACTTTTTCTTAATTTCAGAACAAAATGATAGTTAATTAACGTTTGCAAACACAATATATAATATGAAAGATATATGTATGGAATTAATTATAATATAACCAAAACCTGGTAAGCTTCCGTGCCCGTATACTGTACGAAATCAACCCATTCCTTGTGCTTGACAATTGCACTATACTTGGGTGTGACTTGATTTAGTTTTGAAGGCGTATCTTTGTTGGGCAGTATGTATTTTTCCCTCAATTTCCTTCGGAAGTTCCTTAGATGTGCACCAAGACGATTCATTACTAATTTTCAGTATGTCTCATCAACATCAAAATATCGCTGCAAAATAACAAATTAAACATACAAATCTGATTAACAGCAATGTTGTTTAATTTTTAAACATTAAGAAATTAAACATATATAATTGGTTAAAATTAACCGTGATTTCATCCCATAGCTTAGCTCTTGCTTATGAATCGGCCTTCTTCCATGTCAGAATCTTCAAGTCTATGTGCTCACGAACCATGTCTCCTAAAAAACTTGCAAACACTGTTCTGTGATCTCCTGTTTGCCTAGCCATTGTATCAAACGTTACCTTGAGCTTTAATGCACCGGGTATGCTGTACTAGTTGCGAAACTTAGATAACCTTGTTATGCCCCTAGGCGGAACTACTATTTTGATTGGACTTGCATTGATTGCAACATGATCCATCTCTTGTTGTTCATCATAATCATCGTACTCCTCTAATTCATATCCATCATGATCATCTCTCTCTAGGCGAAACTACTATTTTGATTGGACTTGCATTGATTGCAACATGATCCATCTCTTGTTGTTCATCATAATCATCGTACTTCTCTGATTCATATCCATCATGATCATCTGCCTCGCCATTATTCTGAAGAACAAGTTGATTGTTCATGGTTTCAGTATCCATGATCCTTTAGTTCTTTTGGAGAGAGTTGAAAAAGATTAAAAATTATGAATATTCGGCAGAAAAGTTTATAAGCAGATTAATGATTGTGTTTGTAGGCATTAACTGTAATTATAGAAGTTTAAGGAATGTAAAACGACAAGTGTAATTTAAAATTTTTGCATAAATTTTGGCTCCATTTTTTAAGTATTTCGGTCCAAAATTAATAATAAAACTATCAGAATTGTTTTATGAAAAAAATTCAAAAAGGCATGACTTAGCTTAGTGGTAAAGGTGGTGGATGGTGTTAGTTTGTTGGGCTGGTCACGTGTTCGAGTCTAACATATATGTAACTTCTTTGCCTTTTTTTTGTAAGTAATAATGATATAAATTATATATTATATTTTGAACGGCTAAAATATCATTAACAACCAAAGTTATATAAGCTAAAAACTTATACCTACGATTTGGGTATGGTTTAAGGACCATTTTTTGCAACTTTACTCTAATTGGAATTCAAACCAACAAAAATGATAAAACAACATTTGTACATAAACCTAAACATACATATGTTGTATTATAAATCAAAACGTAGTTTACAAAATAATTACGTGATTAATTGGAACCTAACTTTTATTGTTCATGGAATGGAATTGAAATAAAATGATTATATATAACCTAAGTTTACTAAATACTTTCTTGATTAATTTATCCTAAGTTTTATTATTTCTGTATAGTTAAATTGAGAGATTCAGTTTTTGCAAATCTCGAACTGTTAGTTCATTTTCTCATGCTGTTAGTGCATTTTCTCTAGCTGTTAAGTGATATATATTGTGTAAGTGATAATGATATAAATTATATCTTATATTTTGAATGGCTAGAATATCATCAACAATCAAAGTTATATAAGCTAAATAACTTACTCTAATTGGAATTCAAACCAACAAAAGTGATAAACCAACACTTGTACATAAACGTAAACATATATTGTATTATAAATCAAAAGCTGCTTTAGGTAATTACATAATTGTATCAAAACCACACATTCGCATCCCAGGTTTGTATAAAATTGTGGTAACAAGCATCCCAAATACAAACATTACAATAAAAAATGTATTCATTTACAAAAAGAAACCCTCTAATTAATGCATCGTCTTGCCAAATGTGGTGTTGGCAAGAACGACTCAAGCGGTAGAAATGCCTCGGTAGAAGCCTCATGCAATCCTGCATCAGTAACCGACGTACTTTGGCAGCCGTTTCGGTGACTGACTACGGACGCGTTGATGGGTTTCTGAATGCATCATTCAACAGCCTCCTAGCGTCATTTACGCTCTGTCCTCCTTCTGCCATTAGCAGCATTCCTAGGAGAAACTTAGCATTAAGAGATCCGGAACGTGCTGCCCTTTGCAGCTTCTCCTTTCCTTCCGTCTCCAAACCCGCATAAAATATATTTAATTGTTGATCAAGACAATACATAAACCTAAATATGTATTTCATGTTTAAGCAAATAAAAAAAACTATTGAAAGCATGGCAAATAAAGTGTACCAATCCATCGTTAAAGAGCATGTTAATGTTTCCCTTCTCCCTCAATAGGTAAAGCAGTTGAGATTTTGGCCCCCTAAACCCTATTCTGAGGATGAAATCAACTTCCGTCATCTGATAAACGACACCAGACTCAGCTTCACGTTTAAAGGTTTTGCAACTGTAATGAATGCAGACATAAAAGCTTAATAAAACGTACTGTTAAATAGGCAAATACATTATTATCAATATATTTTCTTAGTAAGACGTACTCTTAAATAGGCAAATACGTCATGTTCATTCAGAAAATCTAAAATCTAAGCCCAAATTAATGGGCTACAGTTCATTAACCTTAATGTATCTCTTAAATAAGCAAATACATCATAATCTTAGTTGAATCGATAGTATATGATAGGGTTAGGAAACTTACATTCTCTTGCTTTTAAAAAGTTCAAAGGCACTTGATGCCCCCAAAAACCTCAATATTCTAGCTATTACTCCGTCTGGAAGCTCCATAGTCGTTAATCGGATTTGCGTAGTTGCTTGGCGAGAGTTTGAAATGACGATTTGCAGGTATAGGTTATGCTCTGTTCTGACGTTGGGGAAGACGAATGACAAGAATAGGAAAAGGGTGATGGTTGTATGCGTGTGGTCATTAGATGCCGCCATTTTTATATTTCTACTGAATTGACGTAAATGCCCCTAAAAATAAAATACATGCTATTATATTAGTAAGGGTATTTTTGTCAATTTCGCAAGCTGTTAGTGCATTTTCTGAAGTTGTTAAGTTTGTAAACTTGATTAATTTCAACCTAAGTATTATTTTATTATTCATGTAATTTATTGGAATAATGGAATTGAATTGATTATCTGTATATAACGTAGGTTTATAAAATTACTTGATTAATTTCAACCTAAGTTTTATTTTATTATTCATGTAATTTCATGAATTAATGGAAATGAATTGATTATCTGTATATAACGTAGGTTTATAAAATTACTTGATTAATTTCAACCTAAGTTTTATTACTCATGGAATATCTGTATATAACCTAGGTTCATGAAATTACCTGATTAATTTTAACCTAAGTTTTATTACTCATGGAATGGAATGAAATTGAATTGAATTGAATTGAATATCTGTATATAACATAGGCTCATGAAATTTCCTGATTAATTTTAACCTAAGTTTTATTACTCATGGAATGGAATGCAATTGAATTGAATTGATTATCTGTATATAACGTAGGTTTATAAAATTACTTGATTAATTTCAACCTAAGTTTTATTACGCATGGAATATCTGTATATAACCTAGGTTCATGAAATTACCTGATTAATTTTAACCTAAGTTTTATTACTCATGGAATGGAATGCAATTGAATTGAATATCTGTATATAACCTAGGTTCATAAAATTACCTGATTAATTTTAACCTAAGTTTTATTATTTAATTGAGTTAATTTGAAAAATTATGTGTTTGCAAGTTTCGAGCTGTTAGTTCAATTTCTTAAGCTGTTAGTGCATTTTCTCAAGCTGTTAAGTGTTTTATAAACCTAGATTCATGAAATTACTTGATTAATTTTAACCTAAGTTTTATTACTCATGGAAAGGAATGCAATTGAATTGAATTGAATATCTGTATATAACCTAGGTTCATGAAATAACCTGATTAATTTTAACCTAAATTTTATTATTTAATTGTATTAAATTGAAAAATTATGTTTTTGCAAGTTTCGAGCAATTAGTTCAATTTCATGGGTTTGCTGTCAAGAGGCGCAAAAGAAGAGGAAAAGGCCAACAGGGCATTCAAAGGCAGAGCACAGAAGATTTGTAATAAATTGGCAAGTACGTTCTGTAAACGTTGGCATTCCAAGGGCTATTGCAGAGTCATGGACTACAGAAAAACTTCAGGTTTTGTATGATGAAGCCACTGCCAAAGCCAACGCCCCTAAACAAGTCAAAGCCCCTGAACAAGCAATTCTTTAATCAAAGTTTGATAAAGTAAAGAAGGTTATTTTTGAACAACAAATGCAGAAGGCCATGGAGATAGAAGAAGCAATGGATAAGCATGACTTTTCAAAACCTCAAATTACTTATTGGTATGCCAAGTCTATAGATGACATCGACTTAGCATATCATCTTGTGGTTAAAAGAGAAGTTGGTCAACATGAAGAATATAAGAGCCTATTTCAGATTGTTCAAAGGACGACCAGAGCAGAGCTGACTCAGATGTACAATATTGGGAAGGCTAGTCACTCTAAATCTCCAATGGTATGGGTTCAGAACTTCATGGTAGGTCTTCAAAGCATCATGGATCCAAAAACTTCCAGAACAGAAATAGAGGCTACCAAGGAAATGAAGATTGTACAGGTTGATCTACTTGAAAAATCCATGACATATAGACTCAAATAATCAAATGGATTCAGCAGGTTCTATTGTATTGAATTTCTTGATCTTCCAAAAGAATGGCTACATCAGATGGATTAAGTGAAGACTAATTGTGATAATGAAGAATTGAAAAGTAACTTCATAAAGGATCTATGGCAGAAACTTGCACAACTGTAAAGTTCAAGGTGCTAGTTCAAAATGTTCAAGCTGCTAAAGTTAAAGTTGTAACTCATATTCTGATTAAGTTTCTCAAGCCTCTAAGGTTGTAAAACCCTAAGAACAATTTGTGTTCTTCGTCTAATCAAACAGATTAGAGGTTCTTGTAATCAGTGGTTATTAATACAAAGGTTTTTGATATTAATAGTGCTTTTCTGTTTTTACTTATTCTTTTCTTACTGTTTTGAAAGTTTTCTTAAAACAATTAAGTGTTATTCCACAAACTTCTTAATTGGACTTTGATTCAAAACAAGATTATTGGTTTAACTCTGATTTATTCAAACTAGTTAATCTTTGGTGATTTGATCTTGACAAAATTACTTAATTAATTTCAAACTCTAATTAAGCGGGTAATGTTTTAGAACTCTAATTCAAACACGGGTAATGTTTTAGAACTCTAATTTCAAACTCTAATTAAGCGGGTAATGTTTTAGAACTCTATTTCAAACTCTAATTCAAAACAGGATTCGAATGCGAGTAATCTTTTAGACAACTCAAACTCTAATTAAGCGGTTCTTTTACTAATCCTAAATTAGGCGGTTCTTTTACTTAACCCTAATTATTTATAAAAAACGTCGTACAACACTAATCAAATCTTCAACCACTCAACCAGAAGTCAGCTAAACCCAAATGGACAACTCTTGGATGGGATTACAAAGGCTGAACAAAGGTTATAGAGATGGAGTAACAACATTTATAAATTATGCAGTAGACAACTTAAAGAATATGAATAACATCGACTCAGCTGAAGGTAATAAAAAAGAACTTCAACTTCCATGTCCATGTACCAATTGTTTAAACCATTTTATGCGTAATGTGGAGGAAGTGGAATTCCATTTATAATGTAATGGCATTGATCAAAACTACACAAAGTGGACTAAACATGGAGAAAAGGATGAGCCATACTTAACAGCCGAACATCACAGTGGTACAACAGATTATGTTGACACAGAGATGGTTTTTGATTCAGAAATTCCAACTGATGGCCCAGAAACAGTGGAAATGGTTAATGCTGCAAAAGATAATTTTGATGATGAGGATTCGGTTGACCATGTCAAGTTTCTAGAATTACTACAAGACGCAGAAAAGCCACTTTACAAAGGATGTCCCGACTTCACAAAGTTATCAGCGATTGTTGAACTGCTGAACCTGAAGAGTAAGCATGACTGTTCTGATAAGGTCTTTACTGAGTTACTAGTTTTGTTGAAAAAGATGCTACCGGATGGTAACAAACTACCTGAAAAAACTTATGAGGCAAAATAAATTCTGAAATTGATGGGTTTAGGATACAAAAATATTGATGTCTGTACAAACAACTGCCTTCTTTACTAGAAGGAGGATGAGGAATCGACTGTGTGTCGAACTTGTGAGACATCAAGATGGAGGGTGGATAAGAAGACGAATCAAGTGTACGCGAAATTCCAGCGAAAAGCATGTGGTATTTTCCAATAATACCAAGAATGCAATGTCTCTTTAGGATACAGAGAATTTCAGAAGATTTAACATGGCACACAACAAGGAGGAAAACAGATGGTGTGTTACGTCACCCCGTAGATTCACAGGCATGACGCACCTTAGATACACAATTCCCGGAAATTGGTAAATATCCAAGAAATCTAAGGCTAGGAATATCGGCTGATGGGGTTGACGTAAATAAGGGAAATAGGCATCACAGTGTATGGCCAGTTTTAATTGTCATTTACAACCTTCCTCTATGGTTGTGTATGAAAAGAAAGTTTATAATGCTTTCTATGTTGATACCTGGATACCCAAGAAATGATATCGATGAATTTTTAGATACATTGGTTATGATCTGCAAACCTTATTCGGTACAGGGGTCGATACATATGATGCTGCCACAAACAAAATGTTTAATTTATGTGTGGTTGTGTTATGGACAATAAATGATTACCCTGCACTTGGTACTTTATGTGGCTGCCCAACCAGTGGATACAAAGGCTATGTAGATTTTTACATTCTAACACACACTACACTTTAGCCACACATACTAACTTATCTGACCATATAGTATTTGTTTTTGGCTACACTGAAATCTTGTGTGACAAACTCTAGTTCATGCTTTAGTCACATAACAAATTACTTCATGTGACCATATATTGGAATATGATTTAGTCACACATACAATTAATTCATGTGACCATATACTGGAATATGATTCGGTCACCCGAATCATTATTCAAGTGACCATATAGTGACATATGATTTAGTCACACAAAATGGCACTCAATGTGACTAATACGTATTAGATTTTTACAATATAACACACACTACACTTTAGCCACACTTACTAACTTATGTGACCATATAGTATCTATTTTGCCTACACTGAAATCTTGTGCGACAAACTCTAGTTCATGCTTTAGTCACATAACAAATTACTTCATGTGACCATATACTGGAATATGATTTAGTCACACATATAATTAATTCATGTGACCGTATACTAGAATATGATTTGGGTGACCAAATCATTATTCAAGTGACCATATAGTGGCATATGATTTAGTCACACAAAATGGCACTCAATGTGTCTAATACATATTAGATTTTTACATTCTAACACACACTACACTTTAGCCACACATACTAACTTATGTGACCATATAGTATCTGTTTTTGGCTACACTGAAATCTTGTGTGACAAACTCCAGTTCATGCTTTAGTCACATAACAAATTACTTCATGTGACCATATACTGGAATATGATTTAGTCACACATACAATTATTTCATGTGACCATATACTGGAATATGATTTGGTCACCCAAATCATTATTTAAGTGACCATATAGTGGCATATGATTTAGTCACACAAAATGGCACTCAATGTGACTACTACGTATTAGATTTTTACATTCTAACACACACTACACTTTAGCCACATATAATAACTTATGTAACCATATAGTATTATCTTTTGGCTACACTAAAATCGTGTGTGACAAACTCGAGTTCATCATTTAGTCACATAAAAAATTACTTCATGTGACCATATACTGGCATTTGGTCACACTGTTCAACTGTGTGACGACGTTTTGTCACATTTTATGAGTGTAACATGACTAATGCTTCGAACTTAATCAGCAAAAAAAACACCAGATACCTTTAGTCACATAATTGTTCGAATGTGTGGAAATACATTTTAGATTGGTCACACAATTGGAGTTCAGATGTGACTAAAAGAATGACATGAATTTTAGTTTTGTATCTTTAGTCACACAAATATTCTAATGTGTGACGATTTGATTTCGAGCATGTGTGACCAACGCCCATTTTTGTACTAGTGTGAAATAGAAATCTTTTGAGAGATAACTGAGTAGTTGGTGGAGTTAAGTGATTGCGTCACTAGGTCCATGATGTTAGCCTTTTCAATATCAAGTCACCTAGGGCTTGATAGATTATGTGGTTTACACAGCCGACACTGTGTAGGTAGGATTAAAGTTTCTTTAAATCATTTCTCAACTCTCAACATTTTTAACTAAGCTCCATCTGGCTTACTTTTCATAAATATTATTCAGTTAGCTTCATAGTGAAAGCATGATCTGATGCACCACCATCTCTTGTCTATATATCCCTCTCATTTACATTTTATCTCTACTCGACCCTGTCAACATCACGTGATAACTTACACTTCTCAACTAAGTTGACCTTAAGACCCTCACTCACGTAAACTACAGATGGTTTGCTTCTTGGGTAGGTGTGCATAAACATATTTCAGTAAAAACTACATACAGTTTTGTAAATAAATATCTGTAACACCATAACTCTAATTAACAATAATAGCAGAAATTTTCAATATTTCTACCGAAAATTCGGCATGACCTATTCGTAAAATCAATAATCCGACCTGTATTTCCGGATTCAAAAATAACTACAAAATACATTTCTAATTCATCAAATTCCAAATACAATTTTCCCAAAACAAATCAGAGTTTTTATGCGCTTAAAACGCCCATGGATCTAATAATCTATACATAAATATGACCTTGATTATATCTAACCAAAACACAAGGTTCAATGCCACCTATTACATCATTTGATGACCACAAGTTCATCTCAATCAATGGAATTAAGTACATCAACCTTCATCAAGCTTAAATAGTCATAAGACAAGATGAATCATATCATAAGGGTGATCTACCCATTCTAAAAATAGAATGCATGTAAATGTACCAAAAAGGGCTATCCTGCTCGAAACTCCTACTTCAAGCTTTACTAGTGTCTATCTTCTCCTTCCCTTTGCCTTCTATACCTGAAAGGTGTAAATCAACGAAATGGTTAAGCAATAATGCTTAGTGAGTGACTAGATGAATAATGTACCACATTCAATAGCTAACCGGATTAATAAACCTGCAAGGCATGAATCATCACAATAAAACATTATTATATAAGAGATATCAAAGGAGATGAGATATATCAAGAGGGAGACTCTTGATAATGTCACAATAACACTACACACTATGAGTACATCTAGTGAGTGTGTAGTACCAAAAATCATCGGGGCCCGCAGTACCCGGCATCGTACTCCCGCCAACAATGAAGTACGACATCATACTCCGAGATCGTCGATAGTATGGCTATAATGTACATCACACGCAATAATGTACTATGTAATAAACCATGTAATAAACATGTACATGTTAAGATTAACCACATAATTCAATTAAGGTAAACGAATAAGCATAACCATCACAGATAAATAAGGTAAGGCATAAGCATGAGGCAATTAGCATGATAATAAGAAACGAGCAAGTAACATCATGTATGTGGTACACATATATCACTAGTACTCACTATCAAGACATAAAGGATCCTATTAATATCAAACCCACTCAATATATAGGAATAGAGTCAGCACAAGCCTCGCCACAATCTCCAAGAGTCGCCAAAGTTTGCTACAATACACCTAGACACAACACGAGATCACCAAGAATGTTAAAAGCCAAGAACAACTCTTAAAATAAGCTTACATCCACTTTAGTGAACTTATAAATATGGTTCAAAGTTCATTATTAGAAGTTAGAATATCCCTTAACCATTGTTTAAAGTCTAAAGTGATCAATTTTTCATGTTTTAGTTTGCGATTGGTAATTCTAAGGCCTAAGCAATACCTTACAACACTTAAGTTGCATATATGCACATTTTCGATTCCTTCAAGGAAGTTTCATACATCATTTGAAAGACTTATAAGTTCCCTAATCCTATTTTGACTTTACAATACTCTAAACCCTTAATTTAGAAGTGCAAAACATGAATAAGACTCAAGCCGAACCAACCGAAGCTCAAAATTAGTTTTGCAAACCAGTGTGTTGGTCACGCCATGACTAGGGGAGGGTCACAGCGTGACCATCTGTCCCCAGCCCTGATCTGCTCATTTTTCTGGACTGCACATCACAAATCTTGCTCAAAACTCCATTTTGCAACATGTTCAACTTAAACCCTTTTGCATAGACTTCAAATACACATTATAAACACTTTTTAAATCCATTTTAACATAAATGAATCCTTTATTTGATTCCTACAAAGTCTAGGTTTAATCACCATTAACCCATTTGGGTTCATACAAGTTTCATTATCAACATCACAATGGAATCCTTCCATACACTTATAGAGTTGTAAATAACACTTATATACTTGAATGATTCATATTTAATGTTCAAGTTTACTCCTTTCTTGGGTTTGTCAAAAACCTAGTTCTTCCATTGATGAATAATTTAAGATGATGAAGATAAGATACTAATGAAGAAGATGAAGTAATGGTTACTTACCACAATGGTTCTCTTTTGACTTCAAAGATTCAATTTGTGATTAAGCTCTCCTTGTGTGCAGAAGAAATGGTTCCAAAATCGTGGGGAGAAAGAAGAGGGAGTCTTAAATAAAGTGGTGATGAAGTCTCTAGACCAATCACGTATTTTCTAAAAAAAATATGACTTTTTACTTTTGAAATTTGCAATTCAGTCCTCAGATTTCTTTCTCTCATTTAATTAGGCCACTAGAGTTTGATTTATACTAATTTATACATATTTAGTCACAATTCCTATTCTAAATGATTGATGGCATTGAATCGTATGGTACAAGTCTCTAAAGCATGCTTATTAATTGCATTTTAATCCCTTGTTATTCATTTGGTAAGATGATAATTATTTAAATACTTACTTAGAAAATTTCGATAATATAAAAGGATACCTAATATAACGGATGTTACAATTCCTCCCCCGTTGAAAAGATTGCGCCCATGGAATCACTTCAAGGTAAACAGCTCCGGATATTTAGCCATCATGTCGGTTTTTGTCTCCCATGTAAGATGTGCACCACGGTGATGCTTCCATTTGACAAGAACCATCTCAATCTCTTTATTTCGGAGCTTCTTAACTTTCTCACCTTGAATTGACTTGGGCTCTTCCACATATCTCAGCTTATTGACAATTTGGACATCAGTCATTGGCACAGCCGAATCTGGTTCCACAAGGCATTTTCGTAGATAACCAACGTGAAATACATTATGAATCCCCGCTAATTCTTCAGACAACTCCAAACGGTAGGCTTGTGATCCGATTCTTTCAAGGATCTTGAAATGTCCAATGTATCGAGGTTTCAGTTTTCCCCGCCTTCCAAAACGAAGTACTCCTTTCCACGGGAAAACTTTCAACATCACATAATCATCAACTTTAAATTCAACTGGCCTGTGCTTCTTAGCTATATAAACTTTCTGCCGATCTTGAGCTGCTTTGAGTCGGTCTCGATTAACTTGATATTATCGTGGCTTAATTGAAGAATCTCGGGTCCGGACAAAGGCTTCTCTCCTGCTTCTTGCCAACAAGTCGGAGTCAAACACTTCAGACCATACAAGGCTTCAAACGAAGGCATCCCAATAGATGAATGGTAACTATTATTGTAGGTAAACTCAACCAACGGCAGGTGAGTATTCCAACAACCACCAAAATCAATAATACACGCCTGTAATAGATCTTCAAGAGTCTAAATGGTGCGCTCGCTTTGACCATCGGTTTGCGGGTGATACGCCGTACTCATTTTAATTCGAGTACCCAAGGCTTGCTGAAAGCTATCCCAAAAACGAGAAGTAAAGCGAGAATCACGATATGATACAATTGACTTAGGAATGCCGGGCATGAAACGATCTCGTTGATATAGATTTGAGCTAACCGCTCCAGAGAATAAGTCTCTCGAATGGGAATGAAGTGAGCTCTCTTTGTGAGGCGATCGACTATTACCCAGATACTGTCATTCTGGCGCAAAGTCTTTGGCAACTTAGTAACAAAATCCATAGTAATATCAAATATGATACCACTTCCATTCCGGAACCGGAAGTGGCTGCATACTACCATAGGGCTTTTGGTGCTCAGCTTTGACTTGCAGACATACCAGACATTTCTCCACATAACTTCTGACATCACGCTTCAATCCTGGCCACCAATATTCCGCTTTCAAGTCTCGATACATTTTGCTACTACCGGGATGATATGAGTATCTGGAATTGTGCGCTTCTTGCAACAAAATCTCACGGAGCCCACCTAACTTCAGAATCCAAATTCGCTCCTTATAAGTCTTCGACCCAAGAGTGTTATCGGCTAATAAAGACACTTGTCCTACAAGACGCTCGGTTTTGAGATTTTTAGCTTGTAGTGCTTCACCTTGCCATCTCTGTATGTCATTAACGATCGACGGTCTGACCGACACATAAGTGAGCACATTAGTGAAGAGCTTCTTTTCGATCACTGTACATCTTTCGACTAAGGGCATCAGCCACTACATTGGCTTTATTGGGGTGGTAAAGGATTTCACAGTCAAAATCCTTAATCAACTCCATTGCTCGCTGCTGTCTCATATTTAGATTCGGTTGATCAAAGATATAATTTAAACTTTTGTGGTCGGTATATATTTGACAACGAGTGCCATACAAATTATGCCGCCACAAAATTAAAGCAAAAACCACTGCCGCCAACTCCAAATCGTGAACCGGATACTTCTTCTCATAATCTTTCAGTTGTCGTGAAGCATACACGATAACTTTCCCTTGCTGCATAAGCACATACCCAAGGCCTGAACCAGATGCATCACTATAAACCACTAAGTCTTCATTGCCTTCAGGTAATGCAATAATCGAGGCATTCACCAAACAGGTCTTTAATGTTTGAAAATCTTTTTCTTGCTCCTTAGCTCAAACAAAAGCAGACTTCTTCTTAG
Source organism: Centrapalus pauciflorus (assembly GCA_020465985.1). Classification (NCBI taxonomy): domain Eukaryota; kingdom Viridiplantae; phylum Streptophyta; class Magnoliopsida; order Asterales; family Asteraceae; genus Centrapalus; species Centrapalus pauciflorus. The sequence continues at coordinate 300,097 of JAANYP010004306.1, forward strand.
TGAGAGAAGTAAGTGGCACCGCGATCTTAGAGAAATCGCGTATAAAACGCCGATAACACCCAGCCAATCCGAGAAAACTCCTTACCTCAGATGCATTATTTGGTTGCTCCCAATTTCTTATTGCCTCAACCTTGGCCGGATCAACAGATACTCCGCTTTCAGAAATAACATGCCCCAAAAACTGTACTTTCCGCAGCCAAAAATTGCATTTGGGGAACTTGGCATAAAACCATTCTCTTTGAAGAGTCTCTAACATTTCACGCAAATGCGTAGCATGCTCGACTTCAAACTTTGAATAAATCAATATATCATCTATAAACACGATGACCGACTTGTCTAACATAGGCCGACACAAACGGTTCATAAGATCCATAAATGCGGCCGGGGCATTAGTAAGTCCAAACGACATTACAAGAAATTCGAAATGTATTTACCGGGTCTGAAATGTTGTCTTCGGCACATCTTCTTCTCTTACTTTCAATTGATGGTAACCCGATCTCATATCAATCTTGGAAAAGTAGGAAGCGCCTTGCAATTGATCAAAAAGATCATCTATGCACGGCAGAGGATACTTGTTGTGAATAGTCACCTTGTTAAGCTCCTGGTAATCAATACACATTCGTAGAGAACCGTCTTTCTTCTTGACAAATAAAACTAGCGCTCCCCACGGTGAAGAGCTCGGCCTAATAAAACCTTTGTCAAGTAATTCTTGCAGCTGAGTCCACATCTCCTTCATCTCTGATGGAGCTAGTCGATAGGGAGCATGGGCTTTGGGAGCCGCTCCAGGAACTAAATCAATTCCAAATTCAACTTTCCGATCTGGGGGAAGACCTGACATTTCGTTTGGAAACACATCGGGGTACTCCTGGACTACTGGCACTTCGGATAACTGAAGCTGCTCATCCTTTGTGTCCACCACGACCATTAGATAACTAGGGCATCCCTTGCTAAGGCAGCGCCAGACCTTAGCAACTGATATGACATTCACACCTCCATAGCGCCTTTCACCGTATACAAACACTTTTTCACGTTCAGGAGTCATCAAGTGAACTATTCATTTATTACACAGAATAGTTGCTCCATGAGAAGCTAACCAATCCATCTCGAGAATCACATCGAACTCTCTCATTTCCATGGGAAGTAAATCAACAGAAAACTCATGATTATCTAATTTAAGCAAGCAATTTCGATATACAATAGTAACATTAATGGATTCCCGTCGGCTATTTCAATATCAAAAGAAACAGATAGCATAGAAGGCATGGTAGTAAGCTTGCTAGCAAACGACTCAGATACAAATGATAAACTAGCACCGGAATCAAAAAGTACATTAGAAGGAAAAGAATTTAGTAAGAAAGTACCCATGACGACATCTGGCACGTCCTTAGCTTCATCGGCAGTCAATTGGAAAGCTCAAACCTTTGCTCACGGTGGGTGATCTCTCTTTGATTGGGACGAGACACCCCTGACATTGGGCTTCGACACTGGCCCCTTGCTTTCATTGGGTTTTGGATTCCTGCAGAGCTTTGATAAGTGACCCGTAAAACCACATCGGAAACATGGATCATTCCTCTTCGGTGTAAGGTCACCTACCTATGGATCTAATCTTGACGCGACACCTTCCAACGAGTGAGGAATCCTCGTTAGGGGTTTAACAGATCGATCACACACAAGGAAACACGGAGAATAACACAATGATAGACGTCAACAACGAACGTCCCGACACGTGAATGTCTCCTAAAGACTCTCTGAAATACTCACAAGTTTGTAGTGCACTTTACGAGCTCTGGGTGTTAATCTCTGCGAAAGTTCTTAATCAAAACTGATTAAATCTTAATTATAGAGCTTAAGTTCGAACTTAGCTCAGACAAGTTCGTTTAGGCCCAAGCCCACGAACTTGTCCACTATAAGTTCGAAGCTAGCCTTTGAACTTATTCTTGAACTTGTTTGAACTTACCTTCAAACTTATGTTTGAACTTATCTTTGAACTTATGTTTGAACTTATGTTTGAATTTATCTTTGAACTTAAGTAAACATCAATCACAAACAAGATCAAACATACATAACCAATATCAAACATATGTATTAACTTGTAACTACAAAGTCTGAACTATTACAAAAGACTATCTACATTTAGACTGCTATCGTCACACAGGATGCACTAACAGACTCCCCCTTGACGATAGCTTCTAACTAGATATTCAATTAATCTACAATACTAGGCTTATTCAAACTACTACCAGCATACAAACCCTATTCTACACAAACCATAACAACCTTCTGGTACTTCCGGCCTTCAGATCTCCAACCTTCGTGAAAATAGATTGGTTGAACACGAAGTTTCTGCAAGTCGCCCTGAGACAGGTTCACGAGGTGCAGAGGGTCATATACTTTCAAAATAACTTTGTCATCATGATCTTCCATTACTGCCTCTGCGGTTTCATTGTCAACGAACCACCACTTCATATTCGCGAGAACATCCTATGGCATTGGTTTCAAAGGAACCTTCTTCAGACATCGAACTGGTTTATAGAACATTTTCATCCAAGGTTTTCCAATCAATGGATCTATTCTTGATACATCCATTACTCTCTTTCCTTCCATTGGCTTTATCCTCTCAAACCTTCCAGACCGACCTTCTTTTCTTATGATTCTAGCTATTACTTCTGCGTATTGGTCGTCTCCCAGGTTTACCAGATTCTTCCATGCCAGCTCCTTTACCTCACATTTCGGCAGTGTATTGAAGACTTTTAGCTTTATCTTTAGATACTGCAGCCCGTCTCTTCTCTTAAGTACAAAAAGTTGTAACTCTCTGTCGAAGAACCAACTGAGAATGCCTCCAGATAGTTTCTCTAGGCTTGGCAATCTCATCTTCTCTTTCACAGCTAACCCAGACTTCTTTTCTTCTTTTCTGAACCACAGCCGCCTCTTCTCTTTATTCGTTAGTTCTTTATCCTTTTCTTTAGCATCATCATCATCATCTTCCAAATCATCATTTATCATTGACTTCAGAATGTCTAAGTCTATTGGATTCTGGTCTCTGTTTACGTATTGCTCAGTAATTGTCTGACCCTGGATGACGAACTCTTCGACTTCATCTTCTTCATCTGCGAATACTTCATCATTCGGACTCCAATCAGGAACATTCTCTGGGATAAATTCTCCTTCCTCGAGTTCATCCAACTCATCTTCAAAATCAAAATTTATCTCATCATCATCATCATCTATATCGGCCAAGGCTCCAATTATTTCTTGATCGATTAACTTTGACGCCTCTAGAGCCTTGCCTTTATCCTGACCTTCTCCTCCTCCTGTCCCCGATGACCCAGGCTCCCCCTGAATATCAGCTTGCTGAGCAGTCTCACGTGGAAGATCTGCTAGCTCACTGTCTTTCTGCATGCTGGGATCACCTTCTTCATCATCATCTCTTCTTACTCCCCTTAACTCATCTCCTCGACAACTGCTCTCCCCCTGAGCTTGTAGATCTTTCACAATTTGCTCCACCAGGGTCTGCAGAGTCAGGATTTGAGACTGTTGAGCGGCTACAGTCGTTTGTAGCTTTGCAATTTCTTGTTCCAGCCTTAAGTTGTGCTGTTGCAATTCGTTGACGGCTTGAGAAAGCTGGAATATTTGGACTGTCTGGAAGTCTACTTTGCTCTTCAGCACCGTGAACCGCTGATTTTCAATGAATGGAGTGGAAGTAGATGGAATGGAGGCGGATGTGGATGGAGCGGCGGTTGCAGAAGATGATATCGTAGCATAAGTAGACGGAGCTCCCTGACTAAAGCGTTGTCTTTTTGCCCTTTGTTGAGTGGCAATTTTTGCTTCTTCTTCTAAAATGAAATTAGTATCGCCTTCCTCTTTGTCACGAAGTATAGGACGTGTCATCTTTCTCCTGCTGACAACAACTCTGGATCCATATCTTCCAATAGTAACAGCTGGATCTTCAGCTTCTGCCTCTTCTAAGCTCGATTCCGATTCAGTTTCAGTGGCGGTCTCGACTTGACCTTCAACCTCTTCACGAGCCTCTGTTCCTTCTTCACGACCTTCTGTGCCTTCAATTTCGACAACAGGAGGTTGATACTCATCAATTTCTCAAAATATATCCTCCATGCCAGTTGGTGGTTCCAGAATTTCATGAACCAGTTGTTCTTCTATATTCTCTTGAGCAGGAGCTCCTTGTTCCCAAATTTCTTCCAACGTCTGTTCCCGTTGGTCAAGCTATGGTGCCGAAGTGGATGGACCACCAGCTCCTGTAGTAGATCGGGAGCGGGGAATAGTTCGTGCAATCGGAGTGCGTCTTGCCGGTGCTTGTTGCTGTTAATGTTGCTGCTGCTGCGGTTGTTGTTGGGGTGCTTCACCAATCCAGTCATCCCCTTCGGGAGCAACAAAATCTGGATCTATGACGGCACCGAAAAGAGAAGCCACCTGTGGCTGGACTTGCTCAGCCCTTCGAGCATAATGGGTCTGACAATCGACAAATATCCGCTTATCGATAATGGCAACGCCAATTTGCTCAGGCAGCGGTGGCTGATCTGGCAAGAAGTGGCGAATAATCATCATTATGAAGCGAGGGTACATTAGAAATCTTTCTCTAGCGGGAGCAGTAATTTGATGAACAAACTCTCCAAAGAACATTTCCGAGAAGCTGAACGCTTTGTTGTAAACCAGTGAAATCAAAGCAGACTGCAGCTTTGACACCATAGTATCGAATCCTGCTTTCTTTGGTGCAAAGCACACCATGATCACGTGGACCAAATACCTCCACTGGCCAATGAGTCCACTCTTCACGTTGGATGCCTTGGTTATGTCCTGAGCATAACCCATTCGTAGAAAGGCAGCTTGCCTTATGGGCATAAGAAAGTCGATCGGTCTGGCTTCCTGTTCTTCTGTGCCTAACTGTAAAATTTGTCGCAAAAGTTCCGCAGAAAAGGCTATCGGTCGTCCTCCTACTCTTGTATGCAAAACGGTAGGGGTGATGGTGTTGTCCACCTGTAGATGCTGCAAAAATTGCCTCACGTAGGTGAGAACTATAGGCAGATTGTGCATAAGCGCATAGGACACCCTAGATTGTGTCAAAAACTTGCTGAGCCTCCGGCAGCTGGAGATCGACGGCCATAACCATATTATGCTTATTATAAAATGCTCTATCACCCATATCTGCACACAAATGACGATTAAAAAGTGAGAAATTAATTTAAAAATAAATTTGTGTCATTCGAACTTGTATAACTTCGAACTTGATTAAGTTCGAAGTTGAAGATATTCGAACTTACACAAATTCGAGATTTTAAAACCATTCGAACTTAGTTATGTTCGAGACAACCATTCGAACATGACTGGCCTCTAACTTATAGATATTTCAACAAGTTCGAACTTTCTGACAAGTTTGGAGTCGGTCACTTTCAACCTCAAAATCATGATATTAACCCCATTTGACTTAATTAACAATGTAATCTAGTCCTATTAGGTTCTAATCAAAGTTATGTATCATTAATTTTAAGTTTTTGCTTTTAAACCTTGTGATTTGAAATCACCTAGTTTTAAATGTCAAAAAACTTAAAAATGGTCGATTTTAGCCACAAAAATGTCCTAAACTAACACTTACTTAGTATTAGCTTGTTCAATACACCTAAGTGTGTATATATGTTCGAGAAACTATAGCAAACTTCGAGAAATAGGAACAAATTCGAGATTCCGAGAAGTTCGAAAATATGTTCGTAATTGCCCTGACAAGTTCGAAGGAAGAAGTTCGAAGGTAAGTGAATTGAATGAAGCACTGTTGACCTATTTATACCCAACCACCTTCGAACTTAGGTTAAGTTCGAACTTCCAGCAAGTTCAAAGGTAACTTCGAACTTGTTTGGTATTCGAACTTAACTGAAAATTTAGAAAATTCTTGAATAAAATCCAACTTTTTCAACTTTTTCATTTAACGGAATTTTTCCAACTTTGCAAAAACATTCACACTAAGCTACAGATTTTCATGCAATATTTGTTTCTTCAACTAAAAATGCATCCAAGTAACTTTGACCTTTTTCTTACTTAATAAAGCTTAAAATAAAGTAAAAATAAAATTTAAATAAGATAAACTATAAACAAAATTAAATTAACTCGAAGGTACCTTAAAAATAAAATTTATACTAAAAGAATATTTTTGTAAGATAGTCAAAGAAGGTTCAATCAGATATCGTTGTCAAACGCATTTTCAGTGTTTCACTTTCACACTTAGGAATTTTTATTCCTTTGATTGTTTCTCGTGATATACATTCGAAGTAGATTGTCGGTATGATTTTCCCTTTAAACATTCAACACTTTGGAAATTCCTTTGGCCTATTTATTTATCAAGAAACTACCTTACGTGTCCCATACTTAGATATACTTCTATGATCAAGGCAGACACACAATGATTATAACTTTTTGTTATTGCAAATTTTCTTTAAAAGGCTAACGTCGGACACAGTTCTGTATTTACATACAACAAAGTATCTTAGTTTGTCTTAGAATTCCTCTTATGTTAGCAATACAACAGTGACAGGTCTGTACTCACGTACAACAAAGCGACTTATCTTGCTAGCTTAAGTCAAAACAGCGGTGACAGGTCTGTACTCACGTACAACAAAGCGACTTGGTTTGACTTCCTTTTCTTTTCAAAACCTTTTCTTTCTTTGTTTAAGATGTATGTTGATGTTGCTATACATCCCCCAGATAAATTTGCATACCTCATTTATAATCATTGTCAGTATGTCTCTATAATAGAAATTAAGACCTTTTGGTCATACATCTAAGTTAGTTACACATATGACATTTTCTTGATTATTTTATTAGTTGTTAGGATTTCCTTCATGTATTATGCCTACCAACACATCAGACAATAACGTGTATATCACTTAGAATTTATGGTGCATTATGTGTGAAAGCTCAACACTTTGAGTTTGTTTAGACGTTGCTAATTTTCGTCACTTTGAACCTATGATTCTAAGACTTAACTCATTTTTTGATATTCTCTTTTTTTTGAAATTTTTATGGTTTTCCCTCTTTTTCTTTTGTTTTTCACTTTTAAGAAAAATAAGCTGATAAACTAACCTACTAACTTACTATAAAAAGAAGAAAAATCTACTAAGGTCAAGTTACTCTGGATTACGCATGCCATTTAGTTGAACTAACAACTTAAAGCGTGACTTATCAAATGCTTTAGTGAATAAATTTGCATTATTGAATTCCGTTGCAACTTTTACCAGTTTTATCAAATTCTTTTTAGCATAATCACGTATGAAATGATGTCTTATGTCTATATGCTTTCTTTTACTGTGTTTAGCTGGATTATTAGTTATACCAATTGTTGACTGATTATCTATCTCAATGGGAGTATGAGTGTAAGTCAAACCGTAATCCCGCAATTGTTGTTATATCCACAAAACCTGTGAACAACAACTACCAGCAGCTACATACTCGGCCTTGCACGTTGATACGGCTACCGAAGTTTGTTTCTTGCATTGCCAGGATACGAGCCTCCCTCCAAGGAACTGACGACCTCCAGTTGTTGATTTCCGGTTCAAGCTACATCCACCATAATCAGAGTCCGTGTATGCCTCCAATTCCAGATCTCCAACAGCATGATACCAAAGTCCCAGCTTTGGTTTCGACTTCAGGTATCTCAGAAGTCGCTTCACGGCTTTCATATGCATCTCCTTTGGATTTGCTTGAAACCTAGCACAAATACACACAGCAAACATAATGTCAGGTCTAGAAGCAGTTAAATACATGAGTGACCCGATCACGGCCCGATATAAAGTCAGATCCACATCAGTATCACTTTCTGTACCCGGTCCGAGATTGTGATTCACTTGAATCGGAGTACTAAAGTGTGCTGTCAACTTTGTTCCTTCCATCCCGAAGCGCTCCAAAATGTCGTAGACATACTTCGTCTGATTGATAAACATTCCTTCTTTCCTTTGTTCTACTTGTAAACCAAGAAAGAAGTTTAGCTCTCCTATAGCACTCATCTCAAACTTCGACTTCATAACGATTTCAAAGTCTTTGCACATCTGTTCGTTTGACGACCCGAAGATGATGTCGTCCACGTACACTTGTACCAAGATAAAGTCTTATCCTTTTCTTTTCACGAACAATGTACTATCAATTCTCCCTCTCTCAAACCCATTGTCCAACAGATGAGTTGATAGCGTCTCATACCAAGCCCTTGATGCCTGATGCAATCCATACAGAGCCTTATCAAGTCGATATACTCTGTCGGGATACTTTGGATCAGTAAACCTAGGCGGCTATTCAACGTACATCAATTCCTTCACTTTTCCGTACAGGAATGCCCTCTTGACATTGAGTTGATAAACCTTAAACCCTTTGAAGGACGCGAAAGCTAGAAACAAACGAATTGCCTCAAACCTCGCCACTGGTGCAAACACTTCGTTATAATCAATTCCTTCTTCCTGGTTGAACCCTTTTACTACGAGTCTTGCCTTGTTGCGAGTAACTATACCCCGACCATCCCTTTTGCACTTAAAGATTCATTTGGTCCCTATTGCTACTTCTCCTCAAGGTAATGACACTAACTCCCATACTTCAAGCTTTCTAAACTGTGACAGTTCCTCTTGCATGACTTCAACCCAAGAATTATCTTTCAGTGCCATTTGCACATTCTTTGGATCTACTTGCGAGATAAAACACGAGTATAAACACATGTGATACACCTCGGAGTCGTTGATCATCGATAACAACACCGTATTATTATTCACACTACTCCTAGTTCTCACACCGGTATTTGGATTCCCTATGATACTCTCAATTGGATGATCCTTGTTTATCCTTGATGTCTCAATCTCATCGACCTGAAGATGATCTCCTAAGTTTGATCCTATTTCACCTAATGGGGTACGACATCAGACGATATATTCTGTTCCTCATGATCACTATCCTCGGAGTTAGAATTATTCGTCTGATTCTTATTTGTAGGTAATTCAGATTCATTCTTTGTTGGAGATCCATCTTCTGTTGTTGTAGGCTCAGATGTTGATGGAATGCTTGACTTTGGAAAACCTTCGTACTCGTCATTAAGATTTAATGATGAAAAGTCATTTTCCACTGTACATGCATTTCCACTAAACGGTATGTTGAATTATTCAAACAAAGAGTCATAATCAAATAACCATTCCGGACCAGTTTGAGGTTCATGTGAATAACTTGTTACATCTATGTTAAACACAATCTCAACCATACCATTTGTTTTGTTAAACACACTTTTGTTTGGTGAGTTAGGGACATAACCTAGGAAGTATCCTTCGTCAGCCTTTTCACCAAACTTAGGTTGATGTTTTATTTTCAATGAAGTACACGGTACCCCAGACAGTTCAAAGCCAGTTAAATTAGGTGGTCTTTTATTCAAAACTTCATAATAGGTTTTGTTTAGTGATTTGACAGTAAGAACCCGGTTTAAAACGTGACACGCGGTATTCACTGCCTCCCCCCAAAACATGGTAGGAAGCTTTGAATCCGAGAGCATGGTTCTTGCTGCCTCAATCAAACACGTGTTCTTACGTTTTGCCACCCCATTTTGTTGTGGCTCATAAGGTGCACTAAATTGATGCATTATGCCTTTGGATAGACAATATACACCAATTATGGCATTCTTAAATTCAGTTCCGTTATAACTCCTGATACATTTTACCCTTGTCCCGTATGAGTTCTCAATTGGTCTAAGAACCCAATCAGCTGTCCAGTCGTTTCGTCCTTTGTACCTAAAAAGAAATCCCAAGAAAAACATAAGTAATCATCAATGATAACTAAACAATACCAACTACCACCTATGCTCCTTTTGTTGATTGGACCAAAGAGATCCATATGCAGCAAATCGAAGGTGGAAGCTATCGAGTTCTGAGTCTTTGACTTGTGTGACTTCTTGCGTTGTTTGCCTTTCTTGCACGGGACACACTTGTCATCGAACCGAAAACTCTTCAGTGGAACACCTTGCACCAGACCATGTTTAGTGATGTAATTCATTTTCCTTAGGTGCAAGTGTGCCATGTGTCTGTGCCATAGAATAGATTCTGACTCTGAAGCTTTAGAAAGTAGACAAATAGTTGCCATCGAAGAGTCTGATATGTTCATGTCCATCATGTACAGATCATTTTTCCTTGCGACTCTCATCACGATCCACTCTTCAGGTATTTTAAATCTCGGCTTCAGCACTAACGCTTCAGTTTCAGTATAGTAAAGATTACTGAATTCTTCTTATCACAGATCTTGGATACACTAATGAGATTATGACCAAGTTTATCGACATGGTAAACTTGATCAAGTGTGATTTTCCCATTAGTGACCGCTCCTATTCTTGTGATATGACCTCCCTTATTCCCAACGAATGATACAAAACCCTTGTTCTCCCCCTTGAAGTCTCTGAGTAGACTCCTTTCCCCAGTCATGTGACGAGAGTAATCACTGTCGACGAACCATTTGTTGTTTAGACCTGTAGTTTGCTACTGCACATGAAAGAAAACAAGTTAGTTATCATGGGGAACCCTAGCCATGACTGACTTGGTAATACCATTCTCGTCCACATATGTGAACTCCTTCAAATACCCATCTCTCATTTCATGTGACTTGGGTTTTTGATTAAGAGCCGGTTGTGGTGCTGAGTGATTAAGATTCACTCTTGGCCTTTGGGTTGGCATTTGCTGTTGAGCCCTTGAATAGTTTCGATTATAATGCATTTTAGTTTGATATCCTTGGGCTCTACCTGGTGTCTAGTGTCTTTGAGGAGTATGAGACCTAACTCGAGTGTAAGTCATTCTAGGTGTTGTACTCCTATAGCCTTGTTGTGGTCCTGACCTAGACTGACTAGGGACTCTATTCGGAGAATTATTCCTAATCACTTCTTACTGTCTAACCGACACTGGTATTTGTTTAACAGCTATCCTAGGTGTTGCATTCACATTCCTCTCTATATGTTGAGAGTTACTTGTGCTAGCAATGCTAGGTTCTGGTTTTAGGATTGGTTGTTCTGGCTTTCCTACAGTAGGTCTAAACTCGGTTTAGAGGGTGTAGACTCCACTTTCTTATAAGGACAACTAGACGCAACATGTCCCTTCTCGTGACATCTAAAACATGAATCGACTTCTTATAAGTGCCTTTAGATTTAGGTGTCTCACTAGTGTCATTTTCTTTCGTTTCAGCTACAGTGATTACCTCCTCTTGCTGATTATTAATTTCAGGTTTAGCTTCTCCTAGTATAGTGTCACTAGTAGACTGCACAAACTTGACTTTCTTAATCTTAGAGGTAGTATTAGACACCTTAGTTGACTTATCCTTGTCAGATTCAGTTCCAGTTGCTACCTCTGATTCGACCGGTTCATCGGTTTTATCCTGAGGTTGAGGCACATAATTATTGTTGAAAGGTGGAGGAATCTCTTGATAACCTAATCCAACTGGTTTCTTAGACTGCTGTTGAGCTTCTAAGATCTTGCCTAGGTTTAGAGATGAGTTCCTAAACTTTTCAAGCTTACTATTTACCTCAGCAAACTTAACTCTTGATTCTGCTAGTTCAACATCCTTAATGGTAAGTTCTTTGGTCAAAGCTTCAACATGCTCATACATAAGTTCTATCCTGACACATTGTTCACTTAATTTGTCTTTTAGAACTATGACATCCTGAGCATCTGCTTTCAGCTTATTCCTTAGATCTTCCTTAATATCTAAGAGACTAGCATTATCTGATTTTAGTGTTTGGATCTGAGTAGTTAAGTTGTTATGTGTTTCTAGTACTAAGTTTAACCTATCATTTAGAGTAACACTTAAAACACATAAATCATGGAATGTAGAAAAATTGAGAGATACCTTTTTGTGATCCGATTCCACGTTAGCCATTTTAGCAGCAAACTCTAGAATGGACTGATTCTCTGACTTTTCCATCATCAAAGGACTAGTATCGTTCTGCTTGGTGTCCTCTGTAACTTCTTCACCTCTATCATCCCCAGTCTCAGTTACTTCAGCCATAAAGACTCTAGCATTCGACTCCGGATGAGTACTCCAATCATAAGTTCCATCGAGCTATCTGTTAGATGACACATTTGTTAACAGACCAGCGATGGCTGCTTGATTTCCAGAACCACCAGACTGATATCTTCCTTGAGTCTGATTCTGATAGTTCTCTACTTTGGGTCTTTGACACTCTCTTGCAAAGTGTCCCAATCCTTGGCAATTGTAACACTTAACCTTTGATTTGTCAAACCCAACCTTGCTGTTGCCTACGTTCAGATTTCTTCCAGTTCTCTTCATGAACTGCTTGATCCTCTGAGTCACCATGGCCAGTTGCCAACGTAGGTCCATTTCCTCCAAGTCATCAAGATCCACCTGATCGTAGTCTTCTTCCCATAACGCAGGATCGTTTATCTTCCCTTAAACGCAATTGTCGTACGCTATTACAAATGAAGCCAAAAGATTCAGATGATCTTCAGTTGATTTTGTGCTCATTGGCATCTTTGTGTATCCTTGAGACGTAGACGCTGAATGAGTTGGTTTTTCTTCTAGTTTTGAAAACCCTAAGAATGCCCTGCTACTAGATTCCTCTGTCTCCACTGGAATGGATTCTTCTCCCGAGAAGAATGCTGTGGCCCCCGACTTCAATTCACCAGTAAATGACGGTTTTGACTTACCAAAATACATTTATGGATCTTGAACCTGTTCAAACTCCCGTTATTTCTAATGTAGTTTTAAGTTATAAGCCCCCAGCATTCCAATTACACCTTCAACAGTGAGAGTCTCAAACTTCTCTTCATCATGCTTTATTAAAGCTGTGTACATCTCCCAGTTTGCCTGTAAAGCATCTAGAAGCTTTTCGATCTTCTCAGTCTCTTGATAGTCAACATTATGATTGTCAAGCTCAGTTAATAGATGATAGAATCTAGTGATTGTTTCATTTAACATCTCATTCTTTAATGCCTTGAAAATAGCGAATTGCTGTTTCAGCATCTCAGTTCTACCCTTGCGAACCCTTGGATTTCCCTCACACCTCTTCTTGAGCGCATCCCATAGCTCTTTAGAAGTCCAATGATTTCTTAAGGTGTGTAGAATTTCTTGAGGTAACGCCATATGAATAATTGAGAAAGCTCGGTTCTCAGCCTCATAAAGTTTCTTGTCATCATCTATTATATTCTGATAAGTCAAGACTCTTTGTCAGCCCTCTAACTCTTGCGTAGGAGGAATATATCCCTCGTCGATGCAAATCCACATACGCATGTCATTTAAATGAGCAAAATCAGCAAACCTATCCTTCCACCAATAGTAGTCCTCCAATTTCATCAGCTTTGGCGGAGAATTTGCTTTGCTGACCTCGTGGTCCATTTCTATGAATTTTTGCTAACTCGACATTCTTCCCAAACCTTTTGTTTTCGAAATCAAACAATTTAATTTAAAATTTAATTTAAAATAATTCCTTCGAACTTAGGTAAGTTCGAACTAATTTAATTTTAAATTCATTTAAAAATTAAATTCGAATTTATTTAAGTTCGAATGACTGCAAGTTCGTGAAAACCCTAGAAATTTCTGACAAATTCGAACTTCTGACAAGTTCGAACAAACCTTAAATTTCTGACAAGTTCGAATCTGGCAAGTTCGATTCTGACAAGTTCGAACCTCAGCTAAATTCGAATGAAACCCTAATTTTAAGTTCGTGAGGAGTGTATTCTGACAAGTTCGAATGAACCCTAATACCCCCTTAAGTTCGAGCGCCGCAAGTTCGAGAAACGGCCAAAAATTCAAATTTTTTCAAGTTTTCAGATTAAACCAATGTTTTTAAGATTAAAAACAATGATTTCGACTGAAAAAGTGAACTAATATGAATTTTTCTCCGTTACCTTGCTTGTAGAACTCAGAAAACTATGAAAAACTTGATTTTTCCGGTAATAACGTCAAGAAACCAAGAATGTTTTGATGAACGCGAAGAACACGATGAACACTCCTTATGGCTCTGATACCACTTGTAAGGTCACCTACCTACGAATCTAATCTTGACGCGACACCTTCCAACGAGTGCGGAATCCTCGTTAGGGGTTTAACGAATCGATCACACACAAGGAAACAGAGAGACTAACACAATGATAGACGTCAACAACGAACGTCCCGACACGTGAATCTGTCCAAAAGACTCTCTGAAATACTCACAAGTTCGTAGTGCACTTTACGAGCTCTGGGTGTTAATCTCTGCGAAAGTCCTTAATCAAAACTGATTAAATCTTGATTATAGAGCTTAAGTTCGAACTTAGCTCAGACAAGTTCGTTTAGGCCCAAGCCCACGAACTTGTCCACTACAAGTTCGAACCTAGCCTTTTAACTTATTCTTGAACTTGTCTTTGAACTTGTTCTTGAACTTGTTTGAACTTACCTTCGGACTTATGTTTGAACTTATGTTTGAACTTATGTTTGAACTTATCTTTGAACTTAAGTAAACATCAATCACAAACAAGATCAAACATACATAACCAATATCAAACATATGTATTAACTTGTAATTACAAAGTCTGAACTATTAAAAAAGACTATCTACATTTAGACTGCTATCGTCACACAGGATGCACTAACATTCAGACAGTTTTGACGAAGGTGTCCAACTTCCCCACAACAGTGAGAGGTAGGACCCGCCAAATTACAAGGTCCCGAGTGCATTTTGCCACAAGTGGAACATGGCTTTCGCGATTCAGAAGATGGATTTGGCTTGAGATCTTGATTGTGACTTGTTTTATGGCATGGATTGCGATTGAGCAGGAATACAAAAGTTAAAGGATTTATGAGATGAACGATTAACATTCTGAGAAGATTCATTCTTTGCTTTCTTAGGGGGTGGCAGATCAGGATCAACGCGAGATACTTCATACTCCCGAAGCAATGCAAACTCTACCTTTTTATTAAATGAAGGTACATCTCTATTCTTTACAAAGTAATAAGCCCTCGACATAGTAATAAACCTTCTGTTTATTATTAGAAATCAACTCCCTTGCAAACTGGGATTTGACATTATACTCCCTAACGTACTCATCCACACTTCGAGTTCCTTGGTGCAAATTAAAAAAATTCTCTTTTCAGGATCTGTACGGACACTTTGGGACAGAATCGCTTGTTGAAGCGGGTTTTAAATTGTTCCCAAGTCATGGTCTCAACAAGATCAGATCCAATGGTGTCTGTAATATCATCCCATCATACTAATGTTGCACCCTTCAACAAACTAGAGCCATACTTCACTTTATTTTCGTCATTAACCTTAGTAACCCAGATCAATCTCTCAATATCCTTGATCCAGTCGTGATATTTCTCTGGGTCAATGCTTCCTTGAAATTCCGGTGGTCGGCAACCCATGAAATCCTTATACGAACAACCCTTTTTACTTGACTTGGAAGAGGATTCGCGCTTAGACCTTTTCTTGCCTTTCTCTTGATCGTTACCTCCTTCTTTTTCCATGTTATTACTAAGCATGGTTTGAATGATCTTTACGTGACTAGCCATCATAGCTTCTTGACGGCGAGTATGCTCCTCTAACATCTCTGTCATCTTACCCAGTGAACGTAATTCACTAGCATTAAACTCTTCATAGTTAGAGGATTCTTCATGGTCATCATTTTCGGGTCCTCGACCAATGTCTTTGTCGTTTTCCCAATTAGGGTCATTCTTGTAAGGTTACCACGGTCTACGGATCTGATCTTGACGCGACGCCGTCCAACGAGTGTGGAGTCCTCGTTAGACGCTTAACGGATCAATCACGCACAGAAACCGGAGCCGAACACAATGATAGCCGATGCAACGAACGTTCCCACATGGTGTATTGCTCCAAGACAAACTCTCTTAACATTTTCTAGCTCGCATGTGCACTTGCAAAGCTCTAAAGCTCGTATTTCTCAAAAGTCTCTTAATAAAACGAATTAACATTAAATTATACTAATTATGTTCGAACTTAACTAATTAAGTTCGTTTAAGCCCAAGCCCACGAACATGTACGATACCCTACGAACTTAGCTTCACTAAGTTCGTTTGGGTTGGGTTAAGTTCGAACCTTAGCCTTAGAACTTATTCCTAGAACTTATTCCTAGAACTTATTCCTAGAACTTATCCTTAGAACTTATTCCTAGAACTTACTCCTAGAACTTATCCTTAGAACTTATTTGCACCTTCTAGAACTTAACATGATAGTCTAGAACTTCACATGCAAATGTAGACATCATACATAATTATGAATTAACACACATAACTTGTATTAATAAAGCCTCATCTATTATAAATGACTATCTATTACATATCTAGACTGCTATCGTCACACAGGGTGTACCAACAGACTCTCCTTTGAAGATAGCTTCTAGTAAAATATTCATTAGTCTACAGAACTAGGATTATTCAAACTACTAACTGCATGCAGTCCCTTCTTCACACAAACTTTGACAACCTTCTGATACTTCCTGCCTTCAGATCTCCAGCCTTCATGATAGAAATTTGGCTGATCATGAAGCTTCTGCAGGTCATCCTTGGACAAGTTGACAAGGTGCAAAGGATCATATACCTTCAAAATTGACTTTTCGTCTGGATCTTCCATTACTGCCTCGGCTGTCTTGTTATCGACATACCGCCACTTCATATTACTCAAAACATTTTATGGCATTGGCTTTAAAGGAACTTTCTTTAGACATCCGACTGGTTTGTTGAACACCTTCATCCATGGCTTCCCAGTCAATGGATCTATTCTTGATTCATCCATGACTCTCTTTCCTGATCTTGGCTTGATTCTATCAATCCTCCCAGACCGACCTTTTTTTCTGATTATTCTTGCTATCACTTCAGCATATTGGTCGTCTCCTAGGTTGATCAAAATTTTCCATGCCAACTCCTTTACTTCATATTTTGGCAGTGTATTAAAGACTTTAGGTTTTCTCCTTTAGTACTGAAGCCCATCTCTTCTTTTAAGAACATAAAGCTGCAATTTCCTGTCAGAGAACCATCTAAGGATACCTCCTGATAGCTTTCCTGGACTTGGCAACCTTATCTTTTCTTTTACTGCCACTTCTATCTTTTTCTCTTCTTTCCTGAACTTGAGATTCCTCTTTTCTTCTTTGGTTAGCTCCCTGTCTGGCTCTTGAGATACAGCATCATCTGATTCATCATTAAGTGCAGAATTCAACACGTCTAGATCTAGCGGATTCTGGTCTATATTTACATATTGCTCAGTACCTGGTTGTTTATGTATAACAATCTCATCTGCTTCATCTTCTTCATCCATCAAAACCTCATCGTCTGATTTCCAGTCTGGAACATCCTCAGGTAAGAACTCTCCTTCTTCAAGTTCCTCCAGATCTATGAAATCTTCGAAATCAAACCTCACATCTTCATCATCTAAATCGGCCAAGGCTCCTATCATTTCTTGTTCATGAGACTCTGAAGGTTCGGGATCCTTGCCTTTTCCTTGATCAGCTCCTGAGCCTGATGATCCAGGCTCCCCCTGAAGCTCAGCTTGCTGAAGAGTCTCATGTGAAAAAATTGCTAGCTCACTGTCTTTCTATTGAGCATCGGGGTCACCTTCTTCGTCATCTCTATGGCTCCCCCTTAACACATCACCCCTGCAACTACTCTCCCCCTGAGCTGCAAGATCTTTCAATATTTGCTCCACTAGGGTTTGAAGAGTTACAATCTGAACCTGCTGATCCGCTACAGTCTTTTGCAAGTCCCCTACAGTCTTACGCAAGTCTACGTTGTTGAGATCTAGCTGTGTGTTGTGCTGCTGTAGCTCATTTACTGCTTGGGATAGCTGAAAAAGTTGGACTATTTGGAGATCAACTTTTGTTTTGATTTGATTGAATGATTGAGAGTCAGTATCTGTGGATGATGCTGGAACGGTGGCTGATGTTGATGGAGCGATTGTGGATGTGGATGGAATGGCGGTTGTGGCGGATGGAGTGGCGGTTGAAGTGGATGGAGCTTCTTGAATTATACGTTGGTGCTTTGCTCTTTGATGCCTTGTGATCAACGTTTCTTCTTTCAAAACAAAGTCCTCTTCGTCTTCATCTTCATCTCGAAGACTGTGAACTGGACGAGTCATTTTCTGTCGGCGCACCACTAGCCTAGTGCCATGTCTTTCAAACGTCGTCGATGGAACGACCTCTTCGGAAGTCGAATCTGATTTGGATTCTGATGCAGACTCTACCTGACCTTCTGTTCCTTCTGTCGCTATTGTTGGAGGCTGATAATCATCAATATCTCTGAAAATATCGTCCATTTCTGAAGGCGGTTCCAAAATGTTATGAACCAGCTCCTCTGTTATATTCTCCTGAGCTGGTGATCCCTGAGCAAAAATCTCATCTAACGTTTGTAATCTTGGGTCAAACTTGGGTCCCTATGTGGATGCCTCAGCTACCGTGGTCGTTGTTTGGGGTGGAGGTACTTCTTGAGCAACCGGTGCTTGCTGAGCCGGTGCTTGTTGTTGAGGTTCGTCAATTATCCATTCGTCTCCTTGTGGAGCTACAAAATTTGGATCAATGAGTGCTCCGAATAACGGAGCCACTTGAGGTCTCACTTGTTCTGCCCTTCTTGCATTTTGGGATTGACAGTCTGTTAGGCACAAAAAGGCCTCAGTCAAACCTGTACTGCATCTAAGGGGGAGATTCTTAATCAAACCTGTTGATGCACTTGAAAGGTATAATTTAAGGCCTGTTTATGCCTTAATGAAACCTGTAAATTGATTTGCAATATCAGTTAAAGTTGTTCTATGTTGTGAAGACCACCCTTTGCGGGGCAGTTCTCACGAGTCTAGGTCCCACATCATGCAATACGATATCAATCATACTAAGATAGGGTAATTAAATTGCGGAATAATAAATTACATGTACATACAGATTAGGATTTAAGTTAAATACAGATTACATATTTCAAATTAAAGTTATAAAAGGGTACCATCTAATCTAATCATTACATCATAGAATAATATCAAATCTACCCAAAACCACAACATTTGCTGTCTTCCAATCAGTACCGAAAGGTTTTGTTGTGTAGTGGTCTATAGAAACTTCTGTCTTGATCTTTAATAGACCTAAGAGCTAGGTCTAGCAGGTGACTTTCCTTTGCTTTTTCCTGTAAAATGATAATGTAACAACCGTAAGCAATGCTTAGTGAGTATATAGATTTTCAAATTAACATGCATTGTCAAGCGGATCTTTAGTCTAACGTGATATGTCTTGGCTGCCACTACAGCCCTCATGATTGAGACATAGAAGTCATAGAGTCGGATGATGCTCAGGCCACGCTCATGCTTAAATCGTGGGGATCAGCCACATACTAGGCTAGCTACCAGTAAATCAACGTGGCGGAACATCGGAGGTCATTACCAAGTTCAATAGAACTGGTGAAATAGCCAGGTCTAGAACAATAGACCAATCAAGGCTAATCAAGCTGAATCAATATGTCAAGTATATGCAATGATGAAGCATACGTAATCAAGTCATAATCAAGTCATGATAGCAATAATTTCAAAGCAATGTCAGAAATGAACTGTAAAAGTGATGTAATATGAAATGATAAGTCAAATAGCTATCATGATCTGCTGGGCAACACCCATCCATGGTGTGCACAGGTCACAATCCAGCTGATAAATGAATGTCAAAATTAATCTAGCATCAACAATATGTCTCAACCGGAAATTCACGCATGTTAATTCTGAATATCTATAACTCACAGGTCTGGGGTTTTTATCAAACAGATATAAAAATCTGCCACCTGAGTTATCTTAGGATTTTATCTTTGTCAATCTATTCTCTGTCAAATCAAGTCTTTGACCCGCTTTTAAGTCTTTAAGTCTTTAAATCAATGTTCAGATATTAACTGAACCTGTCCAGAATCATATCATATCAAGGTCATCAGCTTTTAACTTTAAAGTCTTTATTTTATATCTGATTCTGATTCTGATAACTCATCTATCTTTCTTTCGTTCATATTCTTTGTTTCATTACATTCTCAAAAGATCTGTGAATATATATTAATATCTATATATATATAATATATAATCATTTTGCTTTGTTGCTCTTTAATCATTCTTAATCATGTATTTATTTATTTAAAATATCAAACTAGGCATCTGGGTTCGGATCATCCGAATTCGTGTCGATCCGGATTGGGTGATCCGGATTCGGTTCATCCGAAGTGGTACACAAATTTGGACCAACATCCATCCGGATTCGGATTTGGGACCGAATTAGGAGCCATCCGAAAACATGTTAATCCGTATTGGGACATATGATCCGAAGTTGGTCATCCGAAATATGGGATCCAAAATGGGACACCATCCGAATTCGGTCCTACCCGAATTCGGATCCCACACTTAGTAATTTTCCCAGAAATGTTCTTGGTGTTCTTGGTCATATTCATACGGATTTTACATAAAAATTCACAAAACTTGATTTTATCAACATGCAACATAATATAAAGTTGTATTATCATTGTTGGGTTGATTTTATACTATTTTCCCTACCAATAACATCACAATTTGATCAAGATCATCCAAATTCCTTTATTTTTGTCAAGAACACTTTGTTTTATAAAATTCCGATTTCTTCATAATTTGGATGATCTAACCATAAATTTTCATTTCTTTCACTTTTATATACTTCATTACATATTTATCTACCAATTATATACACATGCAACATATAATCTCCACATTTTTAAACCTTGGTTTCGGTTTTTACACAAAACCGAACCAAACAATCAAAATATCGAAATTTAAGTAAATTTACCTCAAATTCTTGTAGATTGATGATGTTTGATGCTTATTGTAACACCTTCTTGTATTAAATCTTCACTTAATTGTAGTTTATGATCAATTTTTATGAATCTTTGATGATGTCCGAATGTAGAGAAGAAAAAGTAGAGAGAGAGAGAGTGGTTTGGTGTTAATGATCTTAATTGATCATTAATTTAGTTTTTATATATCAAATTTGTCATATTTGAATTTAACTCACTAAACTTTTGTATTTTACATATCTTTTAATTTAATCATCTTTAATATTTTATAACATATATAATTTAATTAAATAATCTTAAACTTAATTAATTTACATAACTAATAATGTAAATAAAATTTACATTATTTGGATCAAATACGAAAATTAAGATTATATAAAAGCTGAGTTGTTACAGAATGAGCTCCACCACGCACAAACTTCGTCCCCGAAGTTAGCTATGTTCAAACATACTGGGATAAGTAGCTTACATAACACCTTCAGATTCCCAAGACTGATGCGAACATTTGTGGTGTTTCCACTGGACGAGCACCATCTGTATCTCTTTGTTTCTAAGCTTCTTGGTCTTCGAGTCCAAAATCCGTTCTGGCTCTTCAACCACTCGAAGCTTTTCATCAATCTGCAAGTTAACGTGTGGTATTTGAACTTCTCTTTCGTCTGCTAAGCTCTTTCTCAGATGACTGACATGGAATACAAGATGTATTCCAGATAAGTCCGTTGGCAGTTCAAGATGATAAGATTGATTTCCTATCTTTTCCACAATGTTGAACGGGCCGATGAATCTCGGAGCTAGCTTGTTTCTCTTTATGAATCGAACCACATTCTTCATTGGGGATACTTTCAGCATCACCCAATCATTGACTGCAAAACTAATAGATCGATGACGATTGTCATAATATGACTTCTGCCTGCTTTGAGCTTCAAGGATATTCCTTCTGATAAGTTGAATCTTTTCATGAGTCAACTGTAGAAGGGCAGGTCCTGCTATATGCGATTCACCTGTTTCACGCCAACAGGTGGGAGTTCTGCACTTTCTTCCATACAAAGCTTCAAAAGGAGCCATCTTGATCGTTGAATGATAACTGTTATTATATGAGAATTCGACCAACGGCAAGTGGTCATCCCAGTTACCACCTAGATCAAGAATGCAGGCACGAAGCATATCTTCTAGAGTAAGGATAGTACGCTCACTCCGGCCATCTGCATTAGGATGATAAGCAGTACTCATAGAGATCCGAGTACCCATCCCGTCTTGTAGAGCTTGTCAGAATCTAGATGTGAAACGACTATCACGATCAGATACGATAGACTTTGGCACACCGTGACGAGAAATGACCTCGTCGATGTACATTTGTGCCAATCTATCAAGGGAATATGTTTCTTTGATCGGTATGAAGTGAGCTGACTTCGTTAATCGATCCACGACTACCCAGATGGAGTCGTGCTGTCTCTTGGTTTTTGGCAGCTTCGTGATGAAATCCATAGTTATATGCTCCCACTTCCACTCAGGAACTGGCAGTGGTTGCATATCCCCGAAGGGTTTCTGATGTTCTGCCTTTACCATCTGACAGACTCTGCAGCTTTCAACACATTTACCGATGTCTTTCTTCATTCCTGGCCACCAATAATCGGCTTTCAGATCAAAATACATCTTTGAGCTGCCAGGATGAATAGATAACTTGGACTTGTGAGCTTCGGATAGAAGAGTGTTGCGAATGATTCCATACTTCGGAATCCAGATTCGGTTTCCCTTGAGACAATGAAGTCCCAAATGATTCATAGATAGGAATTGTAACTGCCCTTTGAGATTTTCAGAACCGATATAAAGTTGTATTATCATTATTGGGTTGATTTTATACTATTTTCCCTACCAATAACATCACAAATTGATCAAGATCATCCAAATTCCTTTATTTTTGTCAAGAACACTTTGTTTTATAAAATTCTGATTTCTTCATAATTTGGATAATCTAACCATAAATTTTCGTTTCTTTCACTTTTATATACTTCATTACATATTAATCTACCAATTATATACACATGCAACATATAATCTCCACATTTTTAAACCTTGGTTTCGGTTTTTACACAAAACCGAACCAAACAATCAAAATATCGAAATTTAAGTAAATTTACCTCAAATTCTTGTAGATTGATGATGTTTGATGCTTATTGTAACACCTTCTTGTATTAAATCTTCACTTAATTGTAGTTTATGATCAATTTTTATGAATCTTTGATGATGTCCGAATGTAGAGAAGAAAAAGTAGAGAGAGAGAGAGAGTGGTTTGGTGTTAATGATCTTAATTGATCATTAATTTAGTTTTTATATATCAAATTTGTCATATTTGAATTTAACTCACTAAACTTTTGTATTTTACATATCTTTTAATTTAATCATCTTTAATATTTTATAACATATATAATTTAATTAAATAATCTTAAACTTAATTAAATTACATAACTAATAATGTAAATAAAATTTACATTATTTGGATCAAATACGAAAAGTAAGATTATATAAAAGCTGGGTTGTTACATATGTGTTGCATGTGTTGCAACAAAGCCAGTTTGTCCAAGCTGTTCAGTCTGCTGAACAGACTGGACATAAACTGTCTACGCTGCTCTACACTGGTGAGCAGCTTGCGCAGTTGACAAGTGTTCTGTTCTTTGTGAACAGAACCTGTTCTTTGTGAACAAGCTAAAACACTTTATGGAATATGTTTCCAAGTCCTCATGTATCGTTTTTGGCTACAAGATCAGTTTACAAAGTCGAAGACAAAGTGGAATACAGAACTGCTCAGCCTGCCCAAGCTGTTCTGTCACATGAAGACAAAAGGATATTTGAAAAAGGGTGACAGACCTAATCTTATATAAAAATAGGCCTTAACAAAGGAAGAAAGACGCAAAGTTGACATTCCTTATTTAGTTAAAGCCTATGCAACAGTAGACAAAGAGAAAAGACAAAAGTTCTGCAACATGAAGGCATGTCTGCTTTTCAGAATGTGCAGAAAAGTTATGTTGTCTTTTCAACAAGACATTCCACCTTTTTCCTTTCGTCCAATGAAGAAGCTTCACTTAGATCCTCTAAGTGAGTATAAAAGGAAACTTCCAAGGATTGAAAGATTAAGCAGAAAGCTAAGTGCTGAGCCAAGAGTGTGTCTTTTCATGCATGCAAGTCTAATTGAATAAAACAGTGCGTTGTGCTTAAACTGTTCTTATTCAAGCTGTCCTTCTGAGTCTTGTAAATACAGTGAGTGATTCTTAGTGAGTGTATTCATTGTAACTAGTTTATGTCTGTTTTAGACTAGTTAACATACTATTGTATCTGTCATCTCAACTTGAATCTTTCCGCAGTCAAGGTTGTGTCATCTTAAGGCTATATACTTGGGAAACCTCTCGGGACCTACAACTGGTATCAGAGCAGTTTAGAGTGTGTGTCATCTCTAGATCTCTTATTATCCCAAAGCTTCCATGGACAACAGTGCTGCAAATTCCTCATATTATGACAATGGGTCAATGGGCAAACCTCCAAAGTTTAATCATCAAAACTTCTCTGGCTGGAAGTGCAGAATGATGCTCTATTTAGAGAATCTGGATGTACAACTACCAGAGATAGTAATGGAGGGTCCTTATGTGCCAACCTCTGTTACTACTATAACTACAACGCTTGAAGGAGCTGCTCCTGAAATCAGAACCTTTGATAAAGCAAAAGCTCAATGGTCTGATGAAGACAAAAGATTGGTGGCTCTGGATGCAAAGGCCAGGAATAACCTGGTTATCTCTCTGCCTGATGATGTGTTCAAACAGGTTGAGAAGATGAAGACTGCAAAGGAGATGTGGGATACTTTGTGTACAGTCTATGATGGACCCACAATCACACTGGATAACAGGATTAACAATCTTGTTAGACAATATGAACTCTTCTTTGCAAAACCAAAGGAGACTCTCACAGAAACCTACACCAGGTTTACTGCTCTTATTAATGATCTCAAAGCTGTTGGGATCACCAAGGACAGCCTGACTCTGGTGAACAAATTCTTAGACATCTTGCCTGAAGAATGGAATTATTTTTCTACAATCTTAAGGAATTCAGGTACCATCAGAAGTATTCTTGTCAATCTGTATGGATCCTTACTGAATGATGAGCAGTCAAGGCAACAGAAGAGAAATGCCTTGGAAATGTCTAAGAGAGGTGCAACCTTTGTGGCCAGTGTGAGACAACCTGTAAGTCAGGTGGGTGATGTGTTCACTCAACCTGATCAACAAACTGATGATAAGGAGGAAGTGTCTGATGAGGAAGATAATGCAGATCTTGCTGAACTGGACGATGAGCAAATGATAGCCATGCTTGTCAAAAGGTTCAACAAGAAAAGGTTTGGAAGAAACATGCTGCAAGGAAGTTCAAATGATGTCAAAAAGAAGGCATTTGATAAGTCCAAAGCTGAGTGCTTCGAATGTGGCAAACCTGGCCATATAGCTGCTTACTGTGTGTCAAAAGCTGTTGGTCAGTCATCCAAACCACACAAGATAAACAGGGATGATGGCTATAGGGTTAAGTACCTTATGGCCATGGCTAAGCTGAGAATGTTGGAAAACTCAGTGGTTTCCAACCGGCAAAAGGGACTCATGGCAGAGACTTGTGACTGGGAGGAGTCTGATTCATCATCAGATGAAGAAGACAATCAATGTCTGATGGCCAACACTGATGTCCCATCTACAAGCAACTTCAAACAAGACTTGGCTGAAGCTGAAGCTTTCAGCAGCTTGAAGAATTGGAATCCTACAATGATGTATAAGGTACAAAATTGTATGGCTTACCGTATTGAAGAAAAAGTTAAAATGTTTGAATACATGCTTGTTGATCTGAAAGCTACTGTTGAGAAGCATACTGTTTTATTATCTGAAATCTCTATGCTTAAAGCTGATCTTGAAACAAAATCCAGTAAACTTGACAGTTTCCATAAGTTGGAAACTGAGATTGATGAATTAAAACACATTAACTCTATTTTACTGGAAGAAAAGAGAGAAATAGATATAAAACATGCCAAGCTTCAGAAGATAGTTGACTCTTGGTGACATTCTGCACAAAAAGTCAGCCATTGTATAAGTCAGCAGATCCCTGCACAAATCCAAGCCTATCTTGGAGCGGATCTTGACACAGCAGCTTCCATTGTTGAGGTTAATAATCTGAAAAAGGACTTATCCACTCTTGGTGAGCTTCCAAACACTTTCATTCAAAAAGTGAAAAGTAAACTAATATCAACAAACAGGTTTGTCAGGCCTCAAAATATTGACAGCTCGTGTGAACCTAGCTCAAAAGCTGATGATGGAATGTGTTCTCCATCAAATCAGCCTGCTAAGTGCTCTGCTGATTCACACAAGCAAAAGAAAGGAAAACATGTCCAAACTACAGCTGTGAACACCAAGCCTGTTGACAAAACAAGCTCTGGGTCCAAAGCTGATGGTAAAAGACATGCTAATCCTTTTGATGCTGAACATTTTGAAAATAAGTTTTCAAAAGGTAAGCAGTCTGCTTGCAACAGGGGTAAGTCTCATGTTGAAAGCAAACCTGCTGTGATTTCAAATAAGTTTTTAAATCATAGTGGTAAAATGGTCTTAAATGAAAATAAGTCTTTTAAAACCAAAAATAATGATTATGTTGATAGGCAGCATAAATCACACCTCAGTAAGGGCAAAGGCAATGCCATTGCTCAACCTGAGAAATTTGGGAATAAGTTTCCCAAACCTGTGGAAGCTCAAAAGCAAATTAAGCTTCCTATCTTTGACATCAGTCCTCCTAAAAAGAGGAAAGAAGAGACAGGCAAAGTTGTTGCTATTGAACCCTCCACTCAAGCTGTTGATTCATTAAATAGTAATAAGTTTGCTAAACCTGCTGATTGAATCAATAGAAATAATTCAGAATGTGCTTCTGAAAGGTCTTCTTCCAAAAATGCTAAGAGGAGAAAATGCTATAAATGTGGAATGAAGACACATCTGGCCAAAGACTGTCCTGAAACTGAGGACATGAGGCCTGTTGACTCTGATGGTTCCCTCATTCCTAACACAAGCAATGTTGGAAATATCTCAGTCAATGAGAGTGGTATCCAAACTGATATCATTCAAATAGGAAATATTAGTGTTGATATCACAAGCCCATCAACAAATGTTGATGAAGTAGGAGAACTCATCTCTGTGATGAGTTCCCCTAAAAATGACTAATATTCTTCTTGTCACTCTGCAGGAAAAACAACCATCCCAGGTTTGGTACTTGGACAGTGGCTACTCAGGGCACATGACAGGTTGTAAGGACCTGCTGAGTGATCTCAGGCCTGAAAAAGGTCCAAACGTCACCTTTGGTGACGATGTACAGGGATCCACTGAGGGATATGGAACTCTTAAAGCTGGTGCTGCAGTGTTCAAAAGTGTAGCCTATGTGGTTGGACTAAAACATAACCTTGTCAGCATAAGCCAACTGTGTGATGCTGGCTACAAGGTTAACTTTGATGAGCACCTGGGTTACATATTGGATTCCGAAGGCAAAGTTGTGCTGTGTGCTCAACGAAAGAAAGGTGTATATGTTGTGGACATGCAATCTTCTGATCCCACAACTGAAACCTGTTTTCTCACAAGAACAAATGCAGATCTAAACTGGCTATGGCATAGAAGGCTGTCACATCTGAACTTCAAGAATATCAACAAACTCTGTAAGAAAGAGTTGGTGACAGGTTTGCCTTCTATGACTTTTGTTAAGGATAGACTCTGCACAGCTTGTGAGAAGGCAAGCAGAGGAAATCATCATTTAAATCCAAGCATAACTTTTCTATAGATACTCCTCTCTTCTTGATCCACATGGACTTGTTTGGACCTGTTAGTGTTCCAAGTCTAGGAGGAAGAAGATTTACTCTTGTAATGGTTGATGAGTTCTCCAGGTACACATGGGTAATCTTCTTGAAGAGCAAAGGAGAGACTGCTAGAGAAATTATTGGATTTATCGAAAAGATGGAAATGCTGAACTCTGCTCAAGTAAAGCAGCTTAGAAGTGATCATGAAACTGAGTTCAGAAACAGTTGTAAGAACTCCACAACAAAATGGAGTTGCTGAAAGGAGAAACAGAACCCTCATTGAAGCTGCTAGAACCATGCTGTGTGCATCAGGTTTACCTTCATCATTCTGGGCTGAAGCTGTCAACACTGCTTGCTTCACCCAAAACAGATCCTTAGTGGTGAAAAGGTTCAACAAGACTCCCTATGAGCTGCTCAAAGGGAGAAGGCCAAATATTAGCTACTTCCATGTGTTTGGATGTCCCTGCTTCATTCTGAATCAAAGGGACCAACTGGCAAAGTTTGAACCAAAAGCTGATGAAGGTGTGTTTGTTGGATACTCTGCTATCTCCAAAGCCTACAGAGTGTACAACAACAAAAGAAAGGTGATAGATGAATCTATCAATGTAACCTTTGAAGAGTCCAAGAATGCTTCCACCAAAGCTGTTCCTGAATCAGTTTCAGGAGAATTAAACTTTGATGATCTCATGCATTCAAACAGTGAAGAGGACTCAAAAGCTTCCACTACATCCAATGTGGAACCTGTTAATCATGATGGGCATGATGATGATTATGTCAATACACCCTGTGTGAATAAGTGTACTGACTTAATTACAACTACATGTCCTGAACCAATCAATGCTGATTTTCCTGGATCCTCTGCTGATATGTTCAACAGTGGTCAGTCATGTTCAACAAGTGAACAGGCTTAAGACAACAGTGTGTCTGAAAATCTTGAGAGCTGCTCAACAGGACCTGCTGAAGGTGTCAACAACTCAGGAGAATCATCAGTGAAAAATGATCCTAAGTGGATCAGATGTCACCCCACTGATCAAATAATTGGTGACATCAACAAAGGGGTACAAACAAGGTGGGACAGCTTAGGAAACTTCTGTATGTTCTCTAGTTTTGTTTCACTAATGGAACCAAAGAAGGTGGATGAAGTACTAAAAGATGCCAACTGGATCATAGCCATGCAAGAAGAACTCAATCAGTTTGAGAGAAACAAGGTATGGAAGCTGGTCCCTGCTCCTAAAGGTAAAACTATAATTTGCACTAAATGGGTTTTCAGGAATAAGATGGATGAGCAACGTCATGTCATTAGAAATAAGGCAAGACTAGTTGCTCAGGGTTATAGACAGGAAGAAGGAATTCACTATGATGAGACATTTGCTCCTGTGGCCAGGCTAGAAGCAATTCGTTTGTATCTAGCCTAAGCTGCTTATAAGAGCATTAAGGTATTTCAAATGGATGTGAAGAGTGCATTTTTGAATGGGAAGCTGCAAGAAGAAGTTTATGTCAAGCAGCCTCCAGGTTTTGAAAATGAACAACATCCAGGTTTTGTCTATAAGTTGGACAAAGCTCTCTATGGTCTCAAACAAGCCCCTAGAGCCTGGTATGACACTCTTACTGAATTCCTTATGAGCAATGGGTATTCCAGAGGTAAAGTGGATACCACACTATTCATAAAGAAGGTGAAGTCTGATATTATGCTTGTTCAAATTTATGTGGATGACATAATATTTGGTTCTACCAATGAGCAGTTATGTAAGAATTTTTCATTACTCATGAAATCCAAATATTAAATGAGTATGATGGGAGAACTTACTTTCTTTTTAGGATTACAGGTTAAACAAACCTCAATTGGAATTTTTATAAATCAAAGAAAGTATACTTTAGATCTCTTGAAAAAGTTTAAATTTGATCAAAGTTCTCCTATTAAAACCCCAATGGCAACCAATGTAAAATTGGATGTTGATGCCAGTGGCAAAGCTGTTTCAGTAACAGCTTACAGAGGTATGATTGGGAGCTTGCTATATTTAACTGCTAGTAGACCTGATATTATGTTTGCCACCTGTTTGTGTGCTAGGTTCCAAGCTGATCCAAAGGAATCTCATCTAGCTGCTGTTAAAAGAATCTTTAGATACCTGAAGGGCACACCAGGTTTGGGTCTTTGGTATCCCAAAGACTCAAGCCTTGAACTAACAGGTTATTCAGATTCTGATTTTGCAGGCTGCAGGCTAGATAGGAAAAGCACAACAGGTGGATGTCAACTCCTTGGTGGTAAGTTGATAAGTTGGTGTAGCAAGAAGCAGAATTCAATGTCTACTTCTACTGCTAAAGCTGAGTACATTGCTGCTGGAAGCTGCTGTGGGCAGATTCTGTGGATGCAGCATCAGCTTGAAGACTATGGGCTTGTGTATAGGAAAACTCCTATTTTGTGTGATAACACAAGTGCCATAGCCATTTCCAACAATCTAGTATTTTATTCAAGAACAAAGCATATTGAGGTCAGACATCATTTCATCAGGGATCACATTCAGAAAGGTAATGTGGAGGTAAGTTTTGTTTCCACTAATGAACAGCTTGCAGACATTTTCACCAAACCTCTTGATGAAACCAGGTTTAATTACCTTGTCAGTAAGATGGGCATGTTAAACAAGAGTGACTAAGTGTCCTCAAAGGTCTAAAACTTTGTATGTCTCACACTGCTCAAGTTTCTCAGAACAGCTTAGACAGAACAGGTTATGCATGTTCTGTACTTGGTCATTTTTCTGAAAAACTTGAACAGCTTGAGCATATGACAGGTTGAACAATAACAGCTTGCATGTCAAAGCCTGCTCTGATGGTCTATTCTTCACCCTGCTCACTCCTTCACACTAGTCTACAAGACATTGTCCTGAAACCTGTTCAACTATTGAACACAACCTGATCTTACATTAGAGCACAGGTTGAAAGCACAGTGTGAAGAGTGAATAGCTTGAAAAATGAATAGCTTGTGATGACCCTACTCATTACAGGTTTGACCAACAGCTTAGACCAACAGTTTTTTAACTACCTTTCTTCACAATTAAGTTACTTAATTTTTGTTTTTATTTAACTTAATTACTGCAGATAATGTGGGTTACGTGTGTTAGTGATTAAAAAGGGCTCAAGTGGTCTGACAAACGGTCTGACATGGACAACCGTTCCGTTTTCCGTTAATGACCTTTTCAAATCAACCACCTAAATGTTTTTCTCTCATACCCACTCACATTCAAATCCTATAAATACCCCCTACTATTTCATCTTCGTCTTCCTCACTATTTCCAGAAATCCTCAAGAACCCTAAATCGACTAAGTGTCTTCTTCTTCTCAAAATCCCAAACCTTCACAAATGGCTCAAAGAAACAATCCCTTTCTTCCAGTATTCGTTGGTGATGATGTTGTGAAACACTCATCAGTTACCACAATGCTGACCATCAAGCCCACCAACTACATTGCCAACCTAACCATTCCCAAAAACTATGTGGGGAAAGGTTATGAACAGATGTTGGAATTTCTAAGAGTTCATCCGCTGAACTACGCAATGACTGCCACTCCTGGTGTCCTGTACCAGGAGATGGTGTATGAGTTTTGGTATACTTGTGCCTACAACCCAGACACCAAAGTCATTAAGGGCACTATTCTCAATGGGACTCAGACCATTGAAATAACGACTGGTCTTCTCAGGAAGGTTCTTCATCTGCCAACTGCTGAATCATATGACAAGCCTCAACCAGAAAATGACCAAATGGGGAATTTGCTACGCTTCTGTGGTGTAGCAGAACCCAAAATCGGAGCTACGCTCTTCAGGAAGGATCTGTCTCCTACCTACAGTTATCTATTTGCCTCAGTGGTCATGTGCTTCGGAAGTAAGGTTGGTTCATTTGACCAACTGAGCCGTGATGAAATCCCAATAGTCCTACAGCTGGTGGATTAGACTACAATGGACATGGCTAAGTGGATTTTCCTGAATTTGAGGAACCTAGTTCAACAAGAAAACCGTCCAGCTGCTGTTAGGTATCCCAGGTTTTTGAACCTCATATTCAAGCATCATTGTGGTGAGCATCTGTATCATTCTCAACCTCTTCTTCATACTGCTGTTTTTCCAGTAATAGGAAATAGAGTGTTTTATACTCCTATTCTACCCAATGAGCCTCCTCTGTCAACACCAATGAGGAGGCTGTTAGGTTTGGTGGAAGGTCCCTCTGATGTGAGGGTGGATCCTGAAACTGCTCCCAAGGGAAAATCCAAAGCCAGGTTCATTTTGGTGGAAGGTCCCTCTGTGGTTGAGGGGGAGCAGACTCCTCACCCTGGTTCATTCGTTGAACCTGAAGCCTCTGTGGCTGGTGCCTCTGTGGCATCTGAGACCATGGAACAGGCCAACCCCACTATTCCTGACCCTGTCTCACAACCTGTCCAATCTGAACCTCTTTCCTCTCCCACCTCACCCACATCATATCATATACTGTATCATCGCAAATCCATCACCAAAAAGAAACCAGCTAGCACAACAACCTAAACTAGCCCCTCTGTTCCCTCTCAACAGGGTTCAGTTGAAAAAGAAGCAACCCCTGCTGCCTCTCCTATTTTGGGAGAAGGTTCAGCACACTTGGAGCCTGCTTCACTCCATCATGAGTCTACCCAGAGTCAGCCTAGACGCTCTGGTTCCTCCCAACAGGAACCAGTTGTACAAACGGAGATAGCCACCTCAACTATTCCAGCCTCCCAACAGGCTAAGAATATTGAAAGACAGGAGTCCTCTCCACTCCATACTGAGTCCACACTGTCCCCACCTCAAACTTCTTTGCACCCTGTGTCTGCGCGAGGTGTCCACACTGCTGGCTTAGACCAACCAGCAGATCAGCCTCAATTTTCTGCTCCCTATGATACAGCTGTTCAACACCAAACAACTGCTGAGGGACCAACAACCCAAGCTGATGAACCTCAGGGAACATACCATCCCTTGGGTGAGGCTGCCCCTTCTATGCAAACTCCATCAGCAGGTTTCACCACTGCTGATGTTGAAATGCAAATTCCATCTCCCGATGATGAGGTACTTTTAAACCAAGGTACTGCAGAGGGAACAACCACTGGCCTTAATGAAGGTGCTGCAAAACAAGCAGTGTCTGAAAGGCTACCATCCTCTACCCCCTCTCCTGATGATGCAGCTACTGCCACTGCTGAAGGACCCATTGATCCCTCCAGACTGGGAAACCTCACTTTTTCCCAGGCTATGGAGCTTCTTTCTACCATACCCTCTCCATCTCAATCACATCCCCATACACCAGCCTCATCCTCTTCATCACCATCTACTCACTCCAAACAATCCACACATACACCTCCATCCCATAAAGACCTGCCTTTGAAGGACCAGCTTTCCTTGCTGACCAACAAAGTTGGTTCTTTAGAAACCTCTATATCCTCTCTACCTTCTCTTATTTCAGACTCTGTGTCTGAACAGCTTAAGGGATTCTTTGATTTGTTCAAGGATTCCATCCCAGCCACTCCACCAACTGACAGCACCTCACATCTGCTTGCACTCTCTGCACAGCTGCAAACTGTCTCCACCTCCCTATCCTCAATTCTTTCACTCTAACAGGACTCTGTGTCCTCACTGACAGCTATTTCTCAACAGCTGTCATCTCTCCTAACTTCTTGCAATTCCACACTTCCTGCCTCTCTGGCCAGCTTGAATACACTTATTGGTTCTCTATCCAATTCTGTGTCATTAAACCTTGCTGATGTGCAAGATTCTCTTGAACTACATCTTGCACAGCTTCAAAGTTTGCTGTTCACAGCTTCTGATAGAGAAAACATCATCAAGCTGACTTCCCTTGCTGATACCCAAACCTCTTCTCTTCAAACCTGTCTTTCCCAACTTGCAGAGGTGAAGGACAACCTGGCTTTCTTAGTGACTAGCCTGGTTGGCCCCAAGCCTGTTGCCAAAACTGCTGGCAAGCCTGCTGACTATGTGTCTTCAGGCAGACCAGGTGTTGAAGGTGCTGGTACATCTCCTTCAAAGGGGGAGAAGTCATCTGCCTCGAAGACTAAGTCTAAGGGGGAGAAAACTTCTTCTCCTAAGGAGAAATCAGTACCTACAATACCCACTGGTCAACCAGCAGGGACATCAACTACAAGTACAATGGAAGGTGCTTCCCAAGCTACTCAGCCTACTCAGGCTGAATCTCCAAACCCTGCTCAGTCTATGGGGGAGGAATTCATTCCTGAGGACAGGCCAAGCAGCAGGAGGAGGCATCTTATTTTACAAGAAGAAGAAGAAGAGGAGGAGGAATTTCCTGAAGCTGTTATTATTACAGCAGCTAAAGGAAAAGAAAAAGCAGCAGTTGATCCTCAACAGCAGAAAGCAGCAGAGCTCAAATTTCACAAGGCCAGGGCTAAGGAAATGGGTCTTCCTATGCACAAATACTTTGAGTTCAGAGAAGAACATCTTCAAGCCCTGGAAGCTCTAAGGAAAGAAGAAGCATCTGCTAAAGCTGCTCAATCTTTTGCTCTCCAAGAGGCAAGAAAAATCAAAATGCCCTCTATGGATGTGCAAAAGAAACTAATGGAAGCTGCTAAGGGATCAGCAGGAGAGAAGGAAGCAGAAAAAGAAAAGGGTGCTCAGGTCTCAGTGACCAAAACACAAGTGCCCTCTGCTAGAGCCCAATTTCATTTTGACAACTTGGCAAGGAAAAAGTTTCAGGATGTTGCTGATAGAAGGCTTGCCAAGGAAGCAATTGTCAAAGCTGTTCTCATATCAAGAAAAGGCAGTCAGTGGAAACTGAAAATAACCAGGATGGGTGCAACAGGCCCAGAACTGGACCTTATGACTACACTGATGTTGCACAGATGGGGTACAGGGAATGGGTTGAGTTGGCAGTTGCTCTGAGCGAGTCTAAGTCAGAAACGGCTAAGACTGTCAAGGCATATGTCAAGAAGCTGATGGAGAGAGTGAAGCATCTTGGCCTGATCTCAAAAGAAGTTAGTGAGGGTGTCTATGTGAACAACCCAAAATAAAGGCCAGGAGAACAAGGAAGGATACTGAGTTTGAACAACTCCTCATCTTAATTGAACAGGGTAACTATGCTGTTGAGATGAAAGGAATTGATTACAGCCTTCCTAGTGGAGTAGAGTTTGAAGAAGGCAAGATAATTGAAGAGCCTGAGTTGGGGGCATTTTTTGTAGATCCCTTAACACAGAAGAAATGCTTTCAGAGAGTATCAGATCTATATAAGGTGGATCTGAGACAGCTTGTAGCCTTCAGACTTGCAGCTTCATTTAGGCAATCAAGCAGGTAGAGAGCAGCCGTCTGGGATCAGCTAAGAGGCTTTCATGAAAGAGGTGAACTTCAAGATCCCAAGTTTATGATCATCAGAGTTGAAGTCCAAGAATTGGAAGATACAAGGGAGGAACTTGAAAAGATATTTAAAGGACCACCACCACTGGAGTAAAGTCCATCTACCATCAGGGTAGGTGAAGAATGGAAGCTGTCCATCTGTTGGACAGGCTTGCCATTATCTGCTCCCAAAATCAACAGTCCAAAGTGTTGAATTTCTTTTGTACATTAGTTGTACTCTGTTACATATGTTGTAACTTTATCTATTTACATTAGTTGTAATATACATTAGTACATTAGTTGTACTCTTGTAAAAACATGTGTTGTTGCTATGTAATCAAAATCAGTATATATAAACTGATCTTTTACTTTACTTAAATGTTGTAATTCGTTCTCAGCAAGATGTATTGTAAAAATGTATAGTGATTATTGATTAAATCAGCTTAGACTGATTATTGCAAATAGGGGGAGATTGTTAGGCACAAAAAGGCCTCAGTCAAACCTGTTCTGCATCTAAGGGGGAGATTCTTAATCAAACCTGTTGATGCACTTGAAAGGTATAATTTAAGGCCTGTTTATGCCTTAATGAAACCTGTAAAGTGATTTGCAATATCAGTTAAAGCTGTTCTATGTGTTGCATGTGTTGCAACAAAGGCAGTTTGTCCAAGCTGTTCAGTCTGCTGAACAGGCTGGACATAAACTGTCTACGCTGCTCTACACTGGTGAGCAGCTTGGGCAGTTTACAAGTGTTGTGTTCTTTGTGAACAGAACATGTTCTTTATGAACAGGCTAAAACACTTTATGGAATATGTTTCCAAGTCCTCATGTATTGTTTTTTGGCTTCAAGATCAGTTTACAAAGTCGAAGACAAAGTGGAATACAGAACTGCTCAGCCTGCCCAAGCTGTTCTGTCACATGAAGACAAAAGAATATTTGAAAAAGGGTGACAGACCTTTTCTTATATCAAAATAGGCCTTAACAAAGGAAGAAAGACGCGAAGTTGACATTCCTTATTTAGTTAAAGCCTATGCAACAGTAGACAAAGAGAAAAGACAAAAGTTCTGCAACATGAAGGCATGTCTGCTTTTCAGAATGTGCAGAAAAGTTATGTTGTCTTTTAAACAAGACATTCCACCTTTTTCCTTTCGTCCAATGAAGAAGCTTCACTTAGATCCTCTAAGTGAGTATAAAAGGAAACTTCCAAGGATTGAAAGATTAAGCAGAAAGCTAAGTGCTGAGCCAAGAGTGTGAAATCAGAACGTGCATTAGAGTGTGTCTTTTCATGCATGCAAGTCTAATTGAATAAAGCAGTGCGTTGTGCTTAAGCTGTTCTTATTCAAGCTGTCCTTCTGAGTCTTGTAAACACAATGAGTGATTCTTAGTGAGTGTATTCGTTGTAACTAGTTTATGTCTGTTTTAGACTAGTTAACATGCTGTTGTATCTGTCATCTCAGCTTGAACCTTTCCGCAGTCAAGCTTGTTTGTAATTAACATTTGTTGATAATACATACAAACATTGAGAAAATAGTGTGTAGTTTTTAAATTGCCGTATTCACCCCCCTCTACAGCTTAAGGCTATATACTTGGGAAACCTCTCGGGACCTACACAGTATGCAAAAATGCGTTTATCAATGGCAGCTACTGCAACTTGTTCTGGTAGCACTGGTAGTTCTGGCAAAAAGTGCCTTATGATCATCATTATGAATCTTGGGTACATCAAGAATTGTTCGCGGGCTGGAGCGGTGATTTGATGAACAAACTCCCCAAAGAAAAACCCTGAAAAGCTTGTTGTAGACCAACGATATCATCCCTGATTGCAGTTTCGAGATAATGTAATTCTTGTTAATTCAATCAAATAATCATAATAACACAATTAAGAACAAGATTAAAACTAACCGAATGATTTATAATTGCCAAAACTGAATTACAGAGATGTGAAGAATGAACTGCATTGTAGCCCTAAAACGCTTCCTCAGATTCGGTTAGACAGCCTCCAAATGATCTTCAATATAAATTCAACAATGAGCTTTTTATCATATGCACTCAGTGCTCCTCTCTTTGTCTTTCTTTTCTTATCAGCTGCCAACTTTCCTTTCAAACCACTCATTACTTTCTGAAGTGTTCCATCACAGAATTTGTTCAGCTCAATGCTTCGCATAACTCTCAGTTTTCTATCTTTGTCCTTATACATAACAGCTGGATGCCTTACCATAATGACTTGATATTCTTTCAACTCTCCAGCAAACTTGATAACCCGATTCAGCGGAGTAACATTTATCTTTCTCATTCCCCTTTCAACACCGATCTGTAGGTCTTGCACAGACATAAGCACCAGTTTGATGTGCATGAAGTGAAACAGTGTCTTTAGTGCAAACCTACAATACTCATTCCTCTTATTACGACATAATTCATCAAATAAATCTTCAATATCAACTAGATGCATCCAGAACATATCAGCTTCAGTAAACGTATAAGTGTTTCCATCAGATCTTGTCACAGTGAAGGTAGGATAGAAAATCTTAACCAAACGATCTTTTTCAATCTTGATCAAATCAACGATCCTATATTCACTTCTGATCTTATCCACAGGTTTAGCTTTATTCTGCATGAAACTTGCATAATTTGCTAAGTTTGGTCTGTTAGGCTCCAGAACTCTAAGTAGCTTCAAAAATGTACATGAAGCTTGCTTCTTGCAGAAAATTTTCTTCTCTAAATGATCTTCAAGATATGGTAACTTATTCCTCTTTATGATATATTCTGCAGATTTCTTAGAAGACAACTCTAACCCCTTTTTCTTCTAATTACTAATCTCTTCTGCATTGAGCAGAGTCAGAATATCATTGATCTCTCTTTGGACAATCCGCTGAGCTTCAAATCTTAACTGATGTTGTCTTTGTGATTCGTCAGCTAAGATGTATTCATTGAAGAACCTGTCCATTATCTCAACTTCGTTCAACTCTGTAACTACTTGTTGCATAACACTCTCACATGAAATGGTTCTATTACTTCTTTTTTAACATTGACCATAACCTCAGGCTTTTCAACTGTCGGTATAGGTATATCATCTTTCAAAATCTCTTAAACTAAAACCTCTTCTTCTTCAATTCTTTCTGCTCTCACAGCTACATCTGTTAACTCAATCACATCATCATCTACACACACATCAATCTCTACTTCTTTCTCTACATCCTCAATCGTTAGTGTCTGTTCTTGAACTTCATCATCTGAATCTTCGTACTCATCAAATTGTAGATATCTGATTGAATACTTAAAGAAACTGGAACATCTTCATAAAGAATCAATTCCAGCCCGCTTTGAGCATCAACAAACTTTTCCTTTGAGCTTCCAGCTTCACCCTTCTCTTGAGCTTCTGATTCTTTCTTAGGATATGTTATCATTAAAAGTCCAGTGCCTTGCTCATCAAGCTTCCTCCTCCTCTCCCCCTCATGAGGAGCATCATTAGAGTCTTCATCGTGCTCATCATGCTTACGCTTCGGAGCAGAAGCTTGAGCATTGCAAATTTGCTCAACAGCAGATTCTCTTTCAGACAAGTTACCTAATGCTGTGATGACCGTGCTATCCAAACCAATCATTCTTTCACGCATCTCGTCAAACTGATCATATACAAAGTCTCTGAGCTCTTCAATAGCTTGATTTGGATCTTTTTGTTTCATTGCTTCTTCAGATACATTCTTGCCTTTTAAAAGTTTATGAATGTTGGTCATCTGATTCATCACTTCTGATAATTTGCTTGTCATATGAGTGTTAAGTCCCGCAACTGCCGCATTCAAGGCTTCATTCAACTTAGTTTCTATAACGAACGGGGAAAGACTAACCACTGGGTCACTTAGACTTCCAGTTGTCACGACAGTAGAACTTGTGAAAAGAACGTCTGTGTGGCCAGTACTCAGAGATGGCAATGAAGTAGCTCCGACTGGACTTCTAACCTCTTCAAGTGACGGAGCAACAATTGCTTCCGTTACTAAGGTTGTTCCGGCAGTAACACGAAGTTCAGCTGCACTTACTTCAACGAATGAAGTGGACTCAAGTGTCCTATGGTGTATGGGTTCTATAGACTGTGCAAGAACTGAAGTTGTACACCCGAAAGATGTTGACTGTATTCAATATCCATAAAATCCAAAGGATTTAAGGATAGATTTTGTGTTTCATCCTGGTGAGAAGTTGAAACATTTTCCTATTGAGAGGAGAATGAGTAGCTAGTGGGGTGTGCAGACGTCAGTGGGATACTGACTAATTCAATGCTAACTCCCATTTAGGAGCTACAGCTGATGTGGTTTGATCCCGGCTGTTTAGGCTAGGAATCTCCCTCACACACACACACACGCACACACTCTCTCTCTCTCTCTCTCTCTCTCTCTCTCTCTCTCTCTTTATTTCAACAATATTAACTAGAATTCTTTGAGTTATTGAAATATCTATCATTCATGCACCTCCCTCATTTGTAACATGACCACCCTCATCATCATCATCATCATCATCATCATCATCATCATCATCATCATCATCATCATCATCATCATCATCATCATCATCATTCCCTTCCGCAACTCCCTCAACAATATATGATAATGTACTTTCAGAATCTGAGCTGCTCTCCCCACCTCTTTCTTGCACCTCTACACCCTCACTCACAAATTGGCTTCCCTGAACATCAGCCCCATGCTGAAGTTCCTGCTCACCTAAAGCTCCATGGTCAAGAAAACCCGGTTCTTTGGTTTCTATAGGAGCGTGATCTATTCGATATAACTTCACATGCTCACTTTCCAGATCCGCATACTTTAAAAAAGCTTCTGAAATCGGCATTATATTCGCGTTCGGTGAATCCCTGTACCCCATGCAAACTCATCATCACATAATCAGGGCACCGTTGAGCATTTATTCGTTTAGGAATCTGTTCATTGCCCCTTAATATTCCCTTTAACAGTATTTGAATGAATCGTTGAAGTGGGACAAACTTTCGTGCTCTATTCGTCGTCTTGGCTAACACCACCTCCTTCAAGTCCTCCCAGATACATTAAGCATAGTCATAATGCTTGTTAAAGGCAATGCCATGGAATATTCTAATACAATGGATGCTGCATCTATCTATGCCAGTATTCTTTGACGTCATTCATCGGTTTACAATTTTAAAGAGCGTGTACCATTCTCCATTAAGTCCATTTCTATGGAACTTAGAGCTTTTTGGTAGTGGTTTGGAGTATCCTAAGCATATCAAATCATGTACTAGTTCGTCATCGGATACAAAATCCTCGAAATCTGCTAGCTCTGGAAAGTTCCCAGTATCGATGCGACGTGGTAGAAACAGATTATGTCTAAGTCTTGATAGCGTAATATTCGTCTTAAATTGATAGTGTAAAACATGTGAATTTTCTTAAGTATCCTTAAAATCTGTAAATATACTTTTCAAAATACTAACAGGTTCTTTAGGTTTTTCAATTTGTTTGTCATGTAATGGTTTAACAAATTCATATATTTTGACAAACATTTCTTCCAATGAGTTGAAATCCGAGTTCATGTACATATCAAAATCGTGTTCAGAATTAATAGAAACAAATGAAATTGAAGATTTTTGATCTGATTGAGATTTGTTTTCAGGCTGATTTTGCAGCTTTAATTCCAAAGATTTAACTTCGGCCTTAAGATTTTGATTTTTAGTCTCAATAGTTTTGATTTTCAATTCAAGATCAGAGTTTATCTTCTCAAGAATTGAATTTGGAAAATATGGCTTTTGAGAATGAGTAGTATTTTCAGATAAATCCTTATTAGAATAAGTCTGAATATACTCCTCATAAATGCAAGAATTTTGATAGGATTCATTTAATCTTTTATAATCGACAGTATTCTGCATTTTATCAGATCTCAACCTTTTTGAATCTTCACTTGATTCTATTTCATCCGAAGCTTTCATAGAAATGATTTGTAATCTTAAATTCATGTAACTGATATCATATAAAGTAGGTGAATTTGAAATTGCTTTTGTCAGATATTCAGGATTAGTCCAACCTATACCTGATTTAGAATTATAAATTTCGGTATCTTTAGGTTGATTTAAATATATCGTTTGATCTGTTTGACCTCGTTTATAAACTCATCTTTTAAAGATTCAATTTTCTCGTAAAGTTTCGTTCTTTCATCAAATATGGCATGATATTTCACAGAATAACTTGATACTTCTAATTCAGCTAAATTCAGTTTTTCTGTTAGGTCAGATATATTACTATTCAGTTTCTGAATTTGACTTTGAAGATCATTTGCTTTATCTTGTAGATCTGATACAGCTCATAACACTAATGCCTTATCCTTGGAAAAATCTAACACTAATGCATGTTCTTGACTTAATTTGTTTTCCAAGGAATGGACATTTTTCTTTTCTGCTTTTAAAGATTTTTCAAATTTCTTTAACGTGCAAAGCCATTTGCGTCAGTTTTTGTTCTAGCATACAGGAGTCATCATTTTCAGAATCAGAGTTAGTTTGTACCACATGTGTCTCTGAACTCTATGATGTACAAAGAAACGCTCAAACAAAGCTTGCTGTAGAATATGCAGAATAATGAGCAGATAGCAATAAATTATCCACATTAATAGAACAAATGTGAAATCGGGCTAAACTGGGCACTGCCCGTACCTCAGTGTTCGCCTTCACTCACATAAGTTCTTTTGAAGGTCAAAGAAGGCATATAGAAGCAACATATGTCTCAATTACAGAAAATACATGTAAACATGAATAACTGTTACTCACTGTACTGTTAAACGCTTTGTAATACTCTGAAACACTTGCTCGAGCTTATCTATAGCTTTATAATACTCTGCATTTCTTTAATTCTGGCTTTGAACTTTTTCTGAAGGTTGACTCTTTAAATAAGCTTTGACTCGTAACCGAACTATCATGCTTTAATTTACTAACGTGCGTGTAACGAAGTGTCTGTAATTAATATAACAGAGTACATAATAAATTAATAAAGCTAGCTTAAAAATCCAAGGACTCTAAACCATAATTTCTTGTTAAATATTTTGTAGCTTTTAAATACAACTAAGTTTGGCCAATTGCCACTTAATTGTGGTCCATCAAACTTGTAGATAGTCTTAGAGAGAGAGTAGCTTAGCATGAGTAGAGATATATATGATAGAGCTGTAGAGTATATAGATATATATAGGATATGGATAGATAGAGAAGAGATGAAGCAGAGAGATATAGAGAGATGACACACACCACACACCCACACACATCATCACACACACACAATAGGATATAGAATAGAGCCACACACACCACACAACATCCCATATATAGAAGAATAATATTATATATTATAGAAGAGATATGATAGATACACACATCTACAAGAATAATGAAGAAGCGAAAGGAAAGAAAAACAAGGATACGAAACATATGGAGAGGAGACTTGACACACGGTTCACGAAAACCCCCCAGCACACCACACACACACACACACACACACACACACACACACACACACACATATATATATATATATATATATATATATATATATATATATATATATATATATATATATATATATATATATATTGTTAGGCACAAAAAGGCCTCGGTCAAACCTGCTCTACATCTTAGCGGGAGATTTTTAATCAAACCTGTTTGATGCACTTGAAGGTATAATTTAAGGCCTGTTTATTCCTTATTGAAACTTGAAAAGTGATTTGCAATATGAGTCAAACCTGTTTACCCTGTTGCATTAGTTGCAACAAAGGCAGATTGTCCAAGCTGTACAGTCTGCTGAACAGGCTGGACATAAAATGTCTACGCTGCTCTGTTCTGTTGAGCAGCTTGGACGGATTCCAAGTATTCTGTTCTTTGTGAACAGAACCTATTCTTTGTGAATAGACTAAACACTTTATGGAATATGTTTCCAAGTCCTAATGTATTGTTTTTGGTTACAAGATCAGTTTACAAGTCGAAGACAAAGTGGAAAACAGAAACTGCAAAAGCCTGCCTACGCTGTTCTGTTACATGAAGACAAAAGGATATTTGAAATGGGTGACAGACCATTACTTATATCAAAATGGCCTTAACAAAAGAAGAAAGATGAAAAGTTGATAATCCTCTTTTGGTTAAAGGCTTATGCAACAGAGACAAAAAGAAAAAGACAAAGATTCTGCCACATGAAGACAAGTCTGCTTTTCAAAATGTGCAGAAAAGTTGTTTTGTCTTTTTGGAAAGACATCCCACTATCACAGCGTCCAATGAAGAAGCTTCACTGAGATTCTCAGTGAGAGTATAAAAGGAAGCTTCTAAGGATTGTGAGATAACCAAGAGTGAGAAATTCAGATCGTGCATTTAAGTGTGTTATTCCATGCATGCAAGTCTGTTTGAATAGAACAATTAAGTGTGTCTAAGCTGCTCCTATTCAAGCTGTCCATCTATGTCTTGTAAAACAGTGAGTTCATCTAAGTGAGTGTATTCATTGTATCTAGTCTGGTTGTGTCTTAGATTAGTTGAAACATCTGTTGTATTTGTCATCTCAGCTTGAACCTTTCCGCAGTCAAGCTTCTTTGTAATTAACACTTGTTAATAGTATACACAAACATTGAGAAAAGAGTGTTGAGATTTAATTTGCTTTATTCACCCCCTCTACAGCTTAGAACAATACTATAGGGAAACCTTTTGGGACCTACATATATACACACTGTTACTCACATTCATCAAAATTTTCAATATATATATATATTGACACACACACACACACACACACACACACACACACTATATATATATGTGTTTGTGCATGAAACACCCACACACACAACTCATATTGCATACTTTATTACCGAGAAAAGAAAATTACCGAAACCAAATGGTTTCGGTATTATCTCAAACGGTTTCGGTATCCTTCAAATTGGGTCTCGGTAGCTATCCAAATCATGAAAGGTTTCAGTATTGTTTTAGAGGTTTCGGTACCAACAAGGTTTCGATATTATTACCGAAACTAGTTGGAGTTTCAGGTGGTTTCGGTATTACCGAAACCCATATGGGTTTCGGTATATGTAAATGGTTCTCGGTACTATGCTTTCTTGGTTTCGGTACATTTGAGTTAGTTTCGGTACATTTGAGTTAGTTTCGGTATTACCGAAACCCATAAGGGTTTCGGTATTCAATTTCCATGCAGACCCAGATACACGATACACAAGCACACACTTCATTTAAACACCCGAAAGTAGCATGAATAGGTTTGGTTTAAATCTTTCTTCACAAAATATGTTTAAATTTGAAGCTGAAAATGTGTTCTTGAACTTCAAAGAACCGTGGGTTTCTTAGGACCCAAAGAACAACTTTTGAGTTAGATTTACCTTGAAA
The DNA here is from genome assembly GCA_020465985.1 of Centrapalus pauciflorus. Classification (NCBI taxonomy): domain Eukaryota; kingdom Viridiplantae; phylum Streptophyta; class Magnoliopsida; order Asterales; family Asteraceae; genus Centrapalus; species Centrapalus pauciflorus. The sequence goes on from JAANYP010004306.1 coordinate 344,416, forward strand.
TTTTGCAGATTGTTGCTTGGTTGCTTGAGTATTACTTGAATTCTTGAATTTTAATCTTGCTTTTGGTTGCAAAAATTTTGATTCTTGATGTTGATTGTGGAGTCGTGGGAGATGAGAATGAAGCAAAGAGTTGGGTGTGGTGAGAAAGGAAATGAGCAGACAATGTATATTGAAATACTTATATGTCTCAAAAAACTTTTTTTTTAAAAATTTTCATTTTGGATACGATATCTTCTTTTATCTCTTTTAGTTTAAATGCTTTGTAATTAATTTATAATATATGTATATATTTCATTTGGTTAAATAAATCCCATCACTTAATTGCATTATTTAGCAATTAATTTCATTAATTTAACAAATTACAAAATTAAAGACAAATCGTGACATAAACGCATAATTAGAAAGCAAGACGTTATACTTTTAAATGAAAATTTGATTGAAATTGAAAAATTGATCAAACTTGAATGTAAGTAAGTTGATCAAATTCAAATGAGCACAGAATGAAACTCGATCAATGATTGTGAAAACTCGAACAATGAATGGACTCAACTCGATCAATGAATGAGAACAACTCGAATAAAAGATGGTAACTTGAATCTGAAAGAAAGAATCAATCAACATATTAATAAGACAACTCGAATGCAAAGAGTTGTCAACTCGAATGAATCCTCTGTCAAACTCGAATCAAATGAGATTAAACTCGGATGATATTGACTGATGATTGATTAAACTCGAATTGAAATTGAAATCCAGTTAAATTTTTTTATAAAACTCGAATACAAATTGCTCCCAACTCGAATTGAATAGAGTTCAACTCGACTAACCCTTCTATTCAACTCGATTAAGATTGAGTGCAACTCGAATTGAATTGATTTATAAGTCGATTGAAATGTGTCCAACTCGATTGGAACTTCTTGCAACTCGATTTATACTCCAATGTAACTCGATCACTAATGTATCCAACTCGATTGTAAGTGATTTTCAACTCGGATAAAAGCTTATTGCAACTCGAGTTAAACTATGAACACACTTGTTTCGAGTTTTATAATTTTCATTGAAATCCAAGTCCAGAATTCAATATCTTTTCACTGAAAATTCATCAATTGTTCCCAAAATGAATCGAAGGTAAGGTTTTTAATTTCAAACACTTTTTCTGAAAACACTTTGGTTAAAATCAGATTAAACTCATTGTTTTTCACAAGAACAGTGAAGAACAAGGGTTTTTCAAAATTTCAGAAAAATCGATAAATCTTCGCGGGTGTTTTGAATTACAGATTAATCTTATGATCAATCTGTTCGTTTTTCAAATCTAATCCTTCGATCCAATTATCAAAAACAACAATCCACTGAATCAAAAATCCTTCGAGATTTTTCAATTTCTTAGAAAAACAGATGAAACAGTAACTATTTTTCAAAGATTCAATCAAAAAATCATTTCTGAGCTCTGATAACAATTGTAATTCTTGTTAATTCAATCAAACAATCATAATAACACAATTAAGAACAAGATTAAAACTAACTGAATGATTTATAATTGCCAAAACCGAATTACAGAGATGTGAAGGATGAACTACACTGTAGCCCTATAACGCTTCCTCAGATTCCGTGCAAATCCAAAATAGAATGTCAGAACAGTTGACATTTACAAAAGACAAATCTCTATTTATATAAAAATACAACTATTCTATATTTACAATATCAACCCTAGACTTATTTATTTCATCAATTTAAAATTGGATCTAACAGATCATCGTGTCAAATCCTGCTTTCTTTGGAGCAAAACATACCATCATCACATGCATCAGGTATCTCCATTGTCCTATAACCCCACTTTTGACATAGGACGCTTTCGTGATGTCCTGAGCTTATCCCATCCTCAGAAAAGCCGCTTGCCTGAAGGGTGCTGGAAAATCAATGGGGCCATCTTCCTCAATAATTGTCCCCAACTGCAGGATGGTCCTTAAAAGATCAGCAGTAAACGAGATGGGTCGGCCACCAACTGTAGCCCTCAGAAGCGGTGGAACTATAGAAGTGTCCACTTGCAATGATTGCCAGAACTGGCGGACATATGGTAGAATGATCATAGGGTTGTGAGTCAAAGCGTAAGCAACCCTAGACTAAGCGAGAAACTCCAGCATTTGTCGATACGGCTGCGCCTTGGCTACTTGGAGGTTTACCATCATGATCATATTGTGCTTGTTATAGAATGCACGATCGGCCATTTCCGCATACATATCAAACGTTTAAAATCTTAGAAATCAATTTTTCATAAATTTAAGTTATTCAAACTTGATTAAGTTCGAACTTGATTAAGTTCGAATCTAGTCATCTTCGAACTCACTTAAATTCGAGAGAATAATAAAACTTATGTTAAGATTAATCAAGTAATTTCATAAACCTAGGTTATATACATATAATCAATTCAATTCAATTGCATTCCATTCAATGACTAAAAAAACATAGGTTAAAACTAATCAAGTAATTTTATAAACCTAGGTTATATACAGATAATCAATTCAATTCAATTGCATTCCATTCCATGAATAATAAAACTTATGTTAAAATTAATCAAGTAATAAATGAACATAGGTTATAAACAGATAGTCAATTCAATTCAATTGAATTATTCAATTCCATGAATAATAAAACTTAGGTTAAAATTAATCAAGTAATTTCATAAACCTTGGTTTATAAAACACTTAACAGCTTGAGAAATTGAACAAACAGCTCGAAACTTGCAAAAACATAATTTTTCAATTTAACTCAATTAAATAATAAAACTTAGGTTAAAACTAATCAGATAATTTATAAACCTAGATTAAATACAGATAATCAATTCAATTCAATTGCGTTCCATTCCATGAATAATAAAACTTAGGTTAAAATTAATCAAGCAAATTCATAAACCTAGGTTATATAGAGATAATCAATACTGTTCAATTGCATTCCATTTAATGAATAATAAAACTTATGTTAAAATTAATCAAGTAATTTCATGAACGTAGGTTATAAACAGATACTCAATTCAATTCAATTGCATTCCACTCCATGAATGATAAAACTTAGTTTAAAATTAATCAAGTAATGTATAAACCTAGGCTATATACAGATAACCAATTCAATTCAATTGCATTCAATTAAAACTTAGGTTAAATTTAATCATGTAATTTTATGAACCTAGGTTATATACAGATAATCAATTCAATTCAATGACATTCCATTCCATGACTAATAGAACTTAAGTTAAAATTAATAAAGTAATTTTATAAACCTAGTTTATATACAGATAATCAATTCAATTGAATTGCATTCCATTCCATGAATAATAAAACTTATGTTAAAATTAATCAAGTAATTTATGAACGTAGGTTATAAACACATAGTCAATTCAATTCAATTGCATTCCATTCCATGAATAATAAAACTTATGTTAAAATTAATCATTAAATTTCATGAACGTAGGTTATAAACAAATAGTCAATTCAATTCAATTTCATTCCATTCCAGGAATAATAAAACTTAGGTTAAAATTAATCAAGTAATTTCATAAACCTAGGTTATATACAGATAATCAATTCAATTCAATTGCATTCCATTCCATGACTAAAAAAACTTAGGTTAAAATTAATCAAGTAATTTTATAAACCAAGGTAATATACAGATAATCAATTCAATTCAATTGCATTCCATTCCATGAATAATAAAACTTATGTTAAAATTAATCAAGTAATTTATGAACGTAGGTTATAAACAGATAGTCAATTCAATTCAATTGCATTACATTCCATGAATAATAAAACTTAGGTTAAAATTAATCAAGTAATTTCATAAACCTAGGTTTTTAAAACACTTAACAGCTTGAGAAATTGAACTACCAGCTCGAAACTTGCAAAAACATAAGTTTTCAATTTAACTCAATTAAATAATAAAACTTAGGTTAAAACTAATCATGTAATTTTATAAACCTAGATTATATACAGATAACCAATTCAATTCAATTGCATTTCATTCCATTAATAATAAAACTTAGGTTTAAATTAATCAAGTAATTTCATAAACATAGGTTATATACAGATAATCAATTCAATTCAATTGCATCAGTCTTCGAACTTATAGATATTTTAAACAAGTTCGAAGATCTGATAAGTTCGAAACTTGAAGAACAAGTTCGAATCCTGTTAGAACACGTTCGAAGTCGGCTTATTTAAACATCAATCTCATGATTTAATCCCTTTTAGACTTGAATGACTAATGAATTGAGTCCTAATGGGTTCTAATAAGGTTTATCGAGAATTAATTTTAAGTTTCGCAGCCTAAATCTTGTGATTTATACTACCTAGTTTTTAGAATTCTTAAACTCAAATTTTTTTTTTTCGATTTTAATCATTAAACAGTCCTAAAAACCACTTACTAAGTGATTGTTGATGAAAAGCAACTAAGTGCTTGTGTATGTTCGAGGAAACTATGGAAAGATTCGAGTAGGGTTCACAAAATCGAATGCGCGACAAGTTCGAGAACAAGTTCGAGATCGCCTATATATGTTCGTGATGATAAGTTCGAGAGTAGGTGCATTATATGAACACTGTTGAACTATTTATATCCAATCTGCTTTGAACTTACCTTAAGTTCGAAATGAGGTTTCGAACTTAAGCATACTTCGAACTTAATTGAAAATTTTGAAATTCTTGAACAAAATCCAACTTTTTCATATGATTGAACTTTTTCAATTTTGCGAGACATTCACACTAAGCAACAAATTATCATGCAATTTTGTTTCTCCAACTAAGAATGCATCCTAGCAACTTTGACCTCGTTCCTATTAATTTAAAATATAATAATTTAAACTAAGATAAAGTTAAGTAAAAATAAAAATTAAATTAAAAAGAAGTCAACTTGCAATAGAATAAAATTAAATTAAAAATAAAAACCACACTAACTGAATATTTTGGTGAGAGAGTCAAAGAAAGTTCAATCAGATAGCGGTGTCAAACGCACTTTCAGTATTGCACTTTCACACTTAGGAATTTTTATTCCTTTGATTGTTTGTCGTGACATACATTCTAAGTCGATTGTCGGTATGTTTTCCATTTAAACATTCAACACTTTGGAATTTCCTTTGGCCTTTTTATTTATCAGGAAACTACCTTACGTGTCCCATACTTAGACATACTTCTATGATCGAGGCAGACACACAATGACTATGACTTTTTGGTATTTGCAAATTATCTTTAATAGGCAAACGTCCGACACATGTCTATATTTACATACAACAAAGTGCCTTAGTTTGTCTTAGAGTTATTCTTATGTTAGCAAGATAGCGGTGACAGGTCTGTACTCACGTACAACAAAGTGACTTAGTTTAAGTCAAAACAGCGGTGACAGGTCTCTACTCACGTACGACAAAGCGACTTGTTTTGACTTCTTTTTCGATACAAAACTTTTTCTTTCTTTATTTAAGATGTATTTTGATGAAGCTATACATCCCCTAGATAAAGTTTCATACCTCATTCATAGTCATTGTCTGTATGTCTCTAACATAGAAATTAAGACCTTTTTGGTCATACATCTAAGTTAGTTACACATATGACATTTTCTTGATTATTTCATTAGCTTTTCGGAAATTCTTCATGTCTTATGCCTACCTACATATCAGACAAGAATATGTATATTACTTAGATTTTATGGTGCAGTATGTGTGAAAGTTTAACACTTAGAGTTTGTTAGATTGTGCTAATTCTCGGCACATTGAACCTAAGACTCTAAGACTTCTCTCATTTTTCAATATTCTCTTTTTTTTTGAAATTTTTTTCTGCTTTTCTTTCTTTTTTTCTTTTGTTTTTCACTTTTAAGTAAAGAAACTAATAAGATAAGCTAAAAATTAAAGAAAACTTTAAAAGGAAGAAAAATCTACCAAGGTCAGGTTACTCCGGATTACGCATGCCATTCAGTTGGACTAACAATTCAAAACGTGATCTATCAAATGCTTTCATGTAAAGATCCACATTGTTGTCTTCCGTTGGAACTTTTACCAGTTTAATTAAGTTTTTCTTAGCATAATCACGAATAAAATGATGTCTTTTGTCTTTGTGCTTAACTGGATTAATAGTTATGGCAATTGTTGACTGATTGTCTATTCTAATGGGAGTATGAGTATAAGTCAAACAGTAATCCCGCAATCGTTGTTGAATCCATAGAACCTATGAACAACAATTACCCGCAGTTACATACTCGGCCTCGCACGTTGATACGGCTACCGAAGTTTGTTTCTTGCAATGCCAGCATACTAGCCTCCCTCCAAGGAACTGATAACCTCCAGTCGTTGACTTTCTTTTCAAGCTACACCCTCCATAGTCTGAATCCGTATAAGCCTCCAATTCCAGATCACCATCAGCATGATACCAAAGTCCCAGCTTCAGTTTTGACTTCAGGTATGTAAGAATCCGCTTCACAGCTTTCATATGCATCTCCTTTGGGTTAGCTTGAAACCTGGCACAAATACAAACAGCAAACATTATATTAGGTCTAGAAGCAGTTAATTACATAAGTGACCCGATCATGGCCCGATATAAAGTCGGATCCACATCAGTATCACTATCTGTACCCGGTCCGAGATTGTGATTGACTTGTATCGGAGTACTGAAGTGTGCTGTCAGCTTTGTTCCTTCCATCCCGTAGCGCTCTAAAATTCATAGACCTACTTCGTCTGATGAATAAACATTCCCTCCTTTTGTTGTTCAACTTGCAAACCGAGAAAGAAGTTCAGCTCTTTCATCGCACTCATCTTAAACTTTGACTTCATGACCTTTTCAAAATCCTTGCACATTTGCTCGTTTGACGACCCGAAGATGATGTCATCCACGTACACTTGTACCAGTATAAAGTCTTCACCTTTCCTTTTAACGAATAGTGTATTATCAATTCTCCCTCTCTCAAACCCATTGTCTAAGAGGTGAGCTGATAGTGTCTCATACCAAGCCCTAGGTGCCTGATGCAATCCATACAAAGCCTTATCAAGTCGATATACTCTGTCGGGATACTTGGGATCCGTAAACCCTGGCGGTTACTCGACATACACCAACTCCTTCACCTTTCCGTATAAGAAGGCACTCTTGAGGTCGAGTTGATATACCTTAAACCCTTTGAAGGACGCGAATGCTAGAAACAGTCGAATAGCCTCAAGCCTCGACACTTGTGCAAACACTTCGTTATAGTCAATCCCTTCTTCCTGGTTGATCCCTTTGACCACGAGTCTTGCCTTGTTACGAGTAACTATTCCCTAATCATCCCGTTTGCACTTAAAGACCCATTTGGTCCCTATAACAACTTCTTCTTCGAGGCAACGAAACTAACTCCCACACTTCAAGCTTTCAGAACTTTGAAAGTTCCTCTTGCATGCTTCAACGCAAGAATTGTCTTTCAGAGCCATTTGCACATTCTTTTGCTCTACTTGTGAAATGAAAGACGGGTATAAACATGTGTGAAACGCCTCGGAGTCATTGATCATCGATAACAGCACTGTGTTACTATTCACACTACTCCTAGTTCTCACACCGGCATGTGGATTCCCTATGATGTCCTCAATTGGATGATCCTTATTTATTCTCGATGTCTCAATCTCATCAACTTGATATCATCTCCTAAGTTTGATCCTATTTCATCTACTGGGGGTATGTTCAGACGGAACAACTTCCTCCTCGTGATCACTATCTACGGAGGTAGAATTACTTGTCTGATTCTCATCCGTAGCTAACTCAGGTTCATTATTTGCTGGAGACCCATCTTCTGTTGTTGTAGTCTCAGATGTTGATGGAATGCTTGATTTTGGAAAACCTCTACCCTCGTCGTTGAGATTCAGTGATGAGAAGTCGTTTTCCACAGATGCTGCATTTCCACTAAACGATATGTTAAATGATTCAAACACAGAGTTATAATCAAATAACCATTCTCGACCACTTTGGGGTTCATGTGAATAAATTGTTACGTCAATCTGAAACACAATTTCTACCGTACTAGTTTTTTGTTAAAAACCCTCTTGTTTGGTGTTGGTACATCTGGTGTGACGACAACAGTCTAGTTTTGTTATTGATATCATGATTGAGTATGATGTTTACATTTGCAATTTAAGTTCTAGACTATCATATTTACTTCTAGAATAAGTTCTAGAAATAAGTTCTAGATTAAGTTTTTGAATAAGTTCTAGAATAAGTTCTAGGAATAAGTTCAGGAATAAGTTCTAGGAATAAGTTCTAGAATAAGTTCTAGGAATAAGTTCTAGGAATAAGTTCTAGAAATAAGTTCTAGGTGAGAATAAGTTCTAGGAGAAAATAAGTTCTTGGTGAAAATAAGTTCTAGTTGAGAATAAGTTCTAGGTGAAAATAAGTTCTAGGTGAGAATAAGTTCTAACTGAAAATAAGTTCTAGGTGAAGATAAGTTCTAACAGGTGAAGATAAGTTCGTGAGAGCGTCTTCACGAACTTATCGGCTATATAATGAACTTATCTTTGTGAATTCAAATATCTTTGACGGCTCAGAGGTTCTGTCGAACTATAGAGAAAACAGAGCATCCAGGTAAAGAGACTTTTGGAGAAATTCGTGATCATAGCTTGTATTGGTGCACGTGCAAGCTAGAGTTGATTTCAGAGAGTCTTGAGGAGAAATACACCATGTCGGGTCGTTCGTTGTATCGGCTATCATAGTGTTCGTCTCCGGTTTCCGTGTGTAATCGATCCGTTAAGCTATTAATGAGAATTCCGCACTCGTTGGACGGTGTCACGTCAAGATTAGATCCATGACAGAGGTGACCTTACAAGTGGTATCAGAGCCATAACGAGTGTTCTTCGTGTTCTTCGCGTTTCGACGAACATTCTTTGGTTTCTTGACGTTTTTACAGGATAAATCACGTATTTTCCAAGGTTTCAAAGTTCTACAAGCAAGGTTACGTGAAAAAATTCATATTAGTTCATCTTTTCAGTCGAAATCAGGGTTTTTAATCTTAAAAACATTGGTTTAATCTAAAATTTTGAAAAAGTTGAATTTTTGGTCGTTTCACGAACTTGCGGCGCTCGAACCTAGGGGTATTTTTAGGGTTCCAAGAACTTGTCCGAGACGAACTTGTCAGACACGCTCCTCTAAGAACTTATCATGGATAAGTTCTAAGCAAAGTTCGTACGAACTTATTAGGGATAAGTTCTTAGCTAAGTTCGTAAGAACTTATCAGGGATAAGTTCTAAGCTAAGTTTGTAAGAATTTATCAGCGATAAGTCCCTATCTAAGTTCGTAAGAACTTATCAGGGATAAGTTCTAACCTAAGTTTGTAAGAACTTATCAGGGATAAGTTCTTAGCTAAGTTCGTATGAACTTATCAGGGCTAAGTCCGTACTAGGTTGTTTTAAATTTTTTAAAATTTAAATAATTTAAGTTCGTGAACAAAAGTTTTACGAGAATGTCAAGTTTACATAAGTTTTTGAAAATGGATCACGAAGTGGGCAAATCAAATTCTCCACCTAAGCTTATGAAGATTGAAGATTATTATTGGTGGAAAGATAGGTTCGCAGACTTTGCTCGTTTTAACGATATGTGCATGTGGATATGCATAGACGAAGGGTATGTTCCCTCTACACAAGAGCTCGAGGGCAGGATGAAGGTTCTTTCCTATCAACAAATGATAGATGAGGACAAGAAAATTTATGAAGCCGAAAATCAAGCTCTATCATCAATTAAAATGGCGTTACCTTTGGATATTCTACATAGGTTTAAACATCACAAACTTCTAAAGAGATCTGGGAAGCTCTAGAGAAGAGGTATGAGGGAAATTCACGGGTGAGGGAAGGGGAGAACTGAGTTGTTAAAACAACAATTTGCGATCTTTAAAGGTCTGAAGAACGAGAACTTGGATGAGATTGTCACAAGGTTCTATCATCTGTTAACCGAGCTTGATAACCACAGGGTTAAGTATCAAGAAATAGAAAAGATTAAAAAACTTCTAGATGCATTACCATCAAAGTGGGAAATGTGCACTACGTTGATAAAGCATGATGAAGAGAAACTAGAAACCCTCACTCTGGAAGAAGTTATTGGAGTTCTGAGGGCTTATAACTTCAAGATACAGAAGAAGGAGGTTAAGTATGATCAGGTACAAAATCCTGAGATGTACTTTGGTAAATCTAAACCATCTAATTCTAGTGTACCTATGTTTGAAGCCATAGCATTTTATTTCGGAGAACAAGAGGGCATACGAAGAGAAGCAGGAGAATCTTAAGGTAGGGCCTTTCTGGGTTTCTCAAATCTGGATGATCAGCCGCAGACATCTACTTTAGAATCATCGTCTCAGGGATACACAAAAATGGCAATGAGTGCTAAAACTGCAGAGCAGCAACTGAAGCTTCTAACATCGTTTGTGGCAGCTTATGGGAATTGTATTCAATGGAAAATAAATGATCCAACTCTATGGGAAGAAGATTATGATCAGATGGATCCGGATGACTTGGAGCAAATGGACCTACAGTGGCAATTGTCTATGGTCACACAAAGACTGAAGAGGTTTATGAGAAGAACGGGAAGAAATCTTAGTATGAACAATGTAGGATTCGATAAGTCAAAAGTTAGGTGCTATAACTGTCAGGGGTTGGGACACTTTGCAAGAGAGTGTCAAAGACCTAAGATGGAAAATCATCAGAACTCGGGACGTCAGTATTCAGCCAGTTCAGGGAATCAGAGATCAGGGAATCAGGGTTCAGTGGGTGGTTTACTTACTAATGTGGGGTCTAACAAACAGTTAGATGGCACATATGATTGGAATACACATCCAGAGGCGAATACTAGGGCTTTCATGGCCGAAGTGACAAAAACGGATATGGAAGTAGAAGAGGAAAAGAAAGAGAATACCCAACAGTCTGATTCAGATCCTTTGGTGCTGGAGATTACTGAGAAGTTGACTACTTTGGAGTTTGCAGCTCAGATGGCCAATATCAAATCTGATCGAAAACAGGTAATTCTTCACTTTTCTACTTTTCATGATTTATGTGTTTTATGTATTACTTTGAATGATAAATTAAACTTAGTGTTAGAAACACATTCATCTATGACTGCTCAAATTCAATCAATAAAATCAGATAATGCTAAATTATTAGACATTAAGGAAGATCTTCAGGCCAAACTGAGAAATGATGCTCAAGATTTGATAGTTCTAAATGACAAACTTATTGAACAAATTGTCTGGAATGAACTAATTTATGAGCATGTAGAGTCACTGTCCAAAAAAAGATCTCTCTGAAAGATATGGAATTAGCTGACTCTAGGGCTAAGGTTGTTGAGGCAAATAGCAATCATGTACCTACTCCTCAGGATGAGACCAATGATACTGTTAAATCAGAGGTAGTCAAGGTAACTGAGTCTTCTAAAGTATCATCAGCTACTCCTCAGGTTAGGAAAACGGTACAGTGTGTGCAGTCTAGTTGTAAGCCAAAACTAGAAGAAGATAAGACTGTAAGTAATAATAACAAAGAGGAGTTAAACCAAGATGTTGATACAAACAATCAGGACATTAGTAAGACACCTAGGTCAAAGAGTGACTATAAGAAATATATTGACAAGATGTCTTGCTTTAAGTGTAATGAGAAAGGACATGTTGCTTCAGGTTGTCCCTACAAGAAGTCAGAGTCTTCACTAAACATAAGGAAACAAGAACAACAACCTTGAAAACAATGCCTAGTGAGATGAGCAGGAGTAGTTCTCAAATTTATGAGAAGAACTCAATTGTGATGTCACGTCTAGGTAGTCGACAACCACCGGTGTCTCTCAGACAAAATGAAGGACTTAGGAATAATTCACCGAATAGATTCCCTAGTCAATCAAGGTCTGGCCCCCAATCCATCATTAGGAACAATACACCTAAGAGGAGTCACACTCTAGTTAGGTCTAATTCTCCTAATAGACATAAGACACCAGGTAGAGCCTAGAATTATCAAACTGAGATGTACTATAACAGAAATTATTCAAGGGCTGAACCGCAAAGACCAACCCAAAGGTCGAGAATGGATGTTAATCACTCAACTCCACAACAGGTTCTCAATCAAAAACCCAAGTCACCTGAAAGGAGACATGGGTATTTGAAAGAGTTCAAATTTGTGGATGAGGATGGTATTACCAAGTCAGTCATGGCTTGGGTTCCCCGTGATAACTAACTTGTCTTGTTTAGTGTGCAGAAGTTAACTACTGGTCTTAATAATAAATGGTTTATGGATAGTGGTTGCTCTCAACACAGGTAAAGGGTACAAAGGACGAAACAGCAAGCATGCTGATTGGGTCCTTAGACCAAGTGGAGAAGTCTTACGGGAAAAGGGTAAAGTGTGGTAATTGATATAACAATGTTGATAAAAACAAATATGCGAATCTAGTCACAAAAGCATTTGATAGATCACACTTTAAGTTGTTAGTTCAACTAAATGAGATGTGAAATCCAGAGCAACCTGACCTCAGTAGATTTTTCTTTGTTTTTAAAGTTTTTAGTCTATCTTAATAGTTACTGTCCTTAAAAGAGAAAAACAAAAGAAAAAAGAGAAAAAAACCATAAAAAATCTCAAAAAAAGAGAATATTGGAAAAGGAAAGAAGTCTTAGAGTCTAAGGTTCATAGTCTAACAAACTCTTGGTGTTAAGCTTTCACACATAGTGCATCATAAAATCTAAGTGATATACATATTCTTGTCTGATATGTTGGTAGGCATAAGACATGAAGAATTTTCGTAAAGCTAATAAAATACTCAAGAAAATGTCTTATGTGTAACTAACTTAGATGTATGACACAAAGGTCTTAATTTCTATGTTAGAGACATACAGACAATGATTATGAATGAGGGATGCAAATTTATCTGGGGGATGTATAGCATCATCAAGATGCATCTTAAACAAAGAAAGAAAAAGATTTATAAAGAAAAGGAAGTCAAAACAAGTCGCTTTATTGTACGTAAGTACAGACTTGTCACCGCTGTTTTGACTTAAACAAGCAAGATATGTCGCTTTGTTGTACGTAAGTACAGACCTGTCACCGCTGTCTTGCTAACATAGGAGGAACTCTAAGACAAACTAAGACACTCTGTTGTATGTAAATATAGAACTGTGTTTGTCAGGATCTAAATTTAACTCCCTAAGATTAACTGATTTGAATTGATCAGAGTGTAAATCAATAATCTTGTATTAAATCAAAGTCTAATTAAGAAGTTTGCGGAATAACACTTAATTATTTTAATAAAAGCTTTCAGAATCCATAACAGATAAATATGAATGAATAAACAAAATTGCTTGTATTGTTGAACTGAATGATTACAATCACCTCTAATCTATTTGATTAGACGAAGAACACAAGTTGTTCTTAGGGTTTTACAATGTTAGAGGCTTATGAAAACTTAAACAAAAAGCAATTACAGACTTGAACGTGCAGAAACTTGATTACAATAGAAAAACCTATTCTATGTATTTATAAAGCTTTCTGATTTGTTTCCTTGAAGGACTCTGACTTCTCTTGATAGTAGATATGCTGGAATCTTCGTGTAAATATCTCTTCCTGAAAATCAACACTTTCTGTTTATGAAACTATTGAGCAGCTTGAATCACTTAGCAGCTTGAACAGAGCAGCTTGAGTGGATTTACTCTGGCAGCTTGAACTTTTGTACTAGCAGCTCGAACTTCTTCAACTAACAGCATGAACTTTGTACTTACATAGAAAATCTACTAACAGTTTGAGAATTTCAACTAACAGTTTGAACTACTTAGACTATTTCCCAACAATCTCCCCCTAACTTAAATTCTTTACATAAGACTTTAAGTTCTATACAAATAAGGAAATAAAACAAGTAAACTGTTATTTACAAACCAAGGCTTTCAAAAACAAAACAAAACTTACAATTGTGCAAGTTTCTGATTGACTGCCTTAAAAAATTCTTTCTTCATATCTTCTCTATCACAATATATTCTTACTGATTTCATCTGAAGTAAGAAAGCCTTTGGAAGATCATAGAATTCAAAATTGAAGTACATACCAGATCCATTTGCAAATTTGAGTCTGTAAGTCTTTGATTTGACAAATAGATCAACTTGTGCAATCTTCATTTCCTTGGCATCTTCTATATCTTTCCTTATTGACTCAGGATCAAAAATGCTCTTCAGATCTTTGATGGCTTGCTTTACTTGTGGAAGAGAAGATCTAACTTGTGTTACAGACCCAACATGATGCATTCTTGTGAGCTCATCTCTGGTCATCCCTTGGACTATATGCATTAGGCTCTTATACTCTTCCTCAGGACCAGATCCCCTTCTTACTACAAACTGATATCTTAAGTCAATGTCGTCCATTGGCTTAGCATACCAGTAGTTAATAAGAGGTTTAGTGAAGTCATGCTGGTCTAAGGATTTCTCTATTTCCATTACTTTCTGAAGTTGATGCTCAAATAGCGCCCTTTTAACCTGATCAAGCTTTGCCTGTGAAATTGGATCTGATTGATGAATAGAAGCAGCAGCTTGACCAGAAGGAGTAGCATCACTTTCACAAGCTTGATCCTTGATTATATCAGCTTTCACTGGGTCTTGTTGACTTTGGACTTCTTGGGAGACTCTGGCTACCTTTCGTTTATCCATCTCCTATCATGGATGTCTTGCAGTCTCTCTGTACTCATAGACAGAGCCATCTTCTTTGGAATACCGGCTGAAAAGGAAAAATTGATCAAGAATCTTCTATGCTCAGCCTTTGAATGCCCTGTTGGCATTTTCCTCTTCCTTTCACTTTGCTTGACCACAAACCCTCTTAGGTAGTCACATAAGGTTTCATCATCTTGAATTGGGGCCTGGGTTTGCTGATCTAGAGCCTGATCTTGTTCTTCTGCTATTTTTCTGGCAATTTCAGCATCATAGGCATTTTGGGCTTCTCTAGAAGAAAATTTGTGCTTTGGAAACTCAATGAGGATACACTTGCCTTTATCTTTGGTAGTAGAAGATGTAGCTTGGACTGTACTGATGGGAGCCTGAATTCCTTCTCTGATAACCACCCCAGTTGCTCTTGTAGAAGCAGCTGGAGTTTCTAGGCTAACAGCTTGAGAAGCTGTTGGGACTGCTAGCCTAGAATCTTGGACTGTTGGAGCTGCTTGGACTGATTGAGGGATCTCCTGATTCTCCCCCTTTTTGGAAGCATTGGTTTGGTCAGGAGGACCTACAACCTTTGCCAATTGGGTTCGAATCATTTGCTCTAATTTAATGACCTTATTTCCACAAAGGGTGAACCCTTTATGGAGATAATCGATTCTTTGGTTTTGAGCTGCTTCTGTCTGTCTGAGTGCAATTACTTGTGCCCCCTGTGTAGCAATGATGGACTGATGGTATTCCAACATTGCTACAACAGGTTACAGCTTAGGATCCGTTAAAAGCATAAGTTGCAGACTAGCCTCAAGATCAGCAAACGAATGTGGTGCTTGTGATCTATCACTGGCATGAATACCAGAAGTAGAAACCTCTGGGCCCCTCTGTTCTTGGTACTGGGGACTTCTAGATGGTGCTTGCACACCTTCTGTTGCCATGGGTGTGGTCTTATTGATGTTGGCACTGTCCTGTGCCTCTTGTGCAGAAGCAACAGTAGTGTCAGCCA
The DNA here is from genome assembly GCA_020465985.1 of Centrapalus pauciflorus. Taxonomy (NCBI): domain Eukaryota; kingdom Viridiplantae; phylum Streptophyta; class Magnoliopsida; order Asterales; family Asteraceae; genus Centrapalus; species Centrapalus pauciflorus. Next base: position 360,044 of record JAANYP010004306.1, read on the forward strand.
CAGAATCCATATGGACAATCTCTGTTGAGATGTCCACCTCCTGATTGAGGTTGGGAGTGTCCTCAATGAGTGCCCTTTCGGTATTCTGTGCAGAAGTGTCCTCCTCTACAGGGTTATTTGGCTCTTGTAAGAGGACTGAGGAGGAAGGAGCTCCTGGACCTCTTTTTCTTTTGTACAGTTTGAGTGGGGATGTGGGCTTAACAACAGGAACAGAAGGCATTTGAGTATCATGAGGAGTGGGTTGGGGTCCTGGGGGTGGAGCAGTAATGTTAGGCTGATCCTGCTCAGGATCCTCTCCTCTGTTTCTTGGAATGATGCCCAACATTGCAGAAGGCAATGGGACATCAACAGTCAAAACATTGGCACTTTGTTTTAGAAGACGTTTTATTGAAGGTAAAGAGTGCCTATGGGAAACATGGATCCTTTTATGTACATTGAAATTACTGCAAGTTCTTGCAATAATTTCAGCCATAAACCTAGGATACATTAAAAATTTCCCATGTTTTAGGGCATGATGCCTTAGCATACCCTGAAAAATCATATTAGAAAAATTGAACTGTTGACCGGTTGATAAACACACTAAGGCAGTGGCTATGTTTGATGAAAATTCGGACCAACCAGTTCTTTTTAGGCTTATGCATTGCTGAATAATATGTACAAGGTACTTCCATTTAGGGGAAAAATTTGTTTTAAAGAAAGTATAAGAATCAGCAGGGCCCCTATATCCAATAGCATGAAGACCATTATGTAAAGCAGTCAGAGAGAGGTCTGATATACCTGAGGCATCTTGAAGATGCAGATGTTGGCGTATGATCTCTTCAGTGATAGTAACAGTGTGGCCATCAATTTTGGATGTCAAAGATGTGACTCCATTAACAGTTTTAACTGAGGCGTATTTCCAGAACTGTTCTATATGAGATATGTAGATAGTGGGATTGATAATAAGGGCATGATGGATATGGGAACTTCGAAGGAAGTCCATCATGTCATGGAACGGTTCAAGATCAGCGTGTTTTAGAGAGTAGGGTAAACAGTTGTGTTCTTTGACGAACTCCATTGATGAACGAAGAATTTAAGGTTTCAGTGATGTGCGTGGGAATTGTTCAGAGAATCGAAGAAGGGTTGTGGAAGATATTTTGCAACTGGTAGTTACAATGGAACGAAACTGGAACCTCTAAGGTTTTGAAAATATCTAAACCCGCGCACACACTTATGGAAATGACCAGATTACCCTGCACATTTTGACAGATCAAGTGAAACAACTAACAGTCCGAGAAAATGAACTAGCAGCTTGAGAAAATACTCAAGCTGTTAGTTGAAAATTAGGTGACTGCTAATGAAACAGTGACTCCCCCTTAATCAAGCATATGTATAAAGAAAAACAAATTAATCCATATTAACCATACTAATATTTGATACTAGGAAGGTGAATCTTCCTACATCAAATGGTTTTGTAAATAGATCAGCTAACTGATCATCAGTATGAATTTTGGTAACTTGGATTAATTTCTTCTCATTGGAGTCCCTTATAAAATGAAATCTAATGTCTATATGCTTGGTTTTGGTAAATTTCACTGGATTTTGTACAATGCTAATTGCACTAGAGTTGTCAATATAAATGGGAGTGGATAGGAAATTCATACCATAGTCTCTTAGTTGATTCTGAATCCACATCACTTGGGAGCAGCAACTTGCAGCTGCTACATATTCTGCTTCAGTAGATGAGGTGGAGACAGTTGTTTGCTTTTTTGCACTACCAAGAGACCAATCTTGCTCCCAAATATTGACATCCACCAGTTGTGGATTTTCTGTCAATGTTGCATCCTCCATAATCACTGTCAGAATAGGCTGTTAATTCAAGAGGAGAGTCTTTAGGATACCAGAGGCCTAAATGTGGTTGACCTTTGAGATATCTAAAGATTCTCTTAACAGCAACCAGATGAGAGTCCTTTGGAGAACATTGAAACCTAGCACACACACAAACAGCAAACATAATATCAGGTCTAGAAGATGTTAGATACATAAGAGATCCTATAAGAGATCTGTACAGATGAATGTCCACATCTATTCCATCTTTGTCTGTATGAAGCTGCTTGTGAGGATCCATAGGAGTACATGCAACTTTGGTATCTTTGTACCCAAACTTTTCCAATATGTCTTTAACATACTTTGATTGACTTATGAAGAGACCTGAGGGCTTCTGCTTGACCTGCAATCCTAGAAAGAAGGTGAGTTCTCCCATTGAACTCATTTGAAACTTTTTGTGCATTAAAGCCTCAAACTCTTTGCACAGACTGTTATTGGTTGACCCAAAGATGATATCATCAACATATATCTGTACAAGCAGAATCTCAGATTTGATGGACTTTGTGAATAGTGTTTTGTCCAGAGTACCTCTCTTGAACCCATTCTGTAGAAGGTATGATGACAAAGTGTCATACCATGCTCTAGGGGCTTGGTGGAGTCCATAGAGGGCCTTATCTAGTTTGTAGACCCTATCTGGATACTTGTAGTCCTCAAAACCAGGAGGCTGATACACATAGACCTCCTCTTCAATTGTGCCATACAGAAAAGCAGACTTCACATCCATTTGATACACTTTAAAACCTTTGAAGCTGGCATAAGCTAAAAACAGTCTGATGGCTTCAATTCTTGCCACTGGAGCAAATACATCATCATAATCTATGCCTTCCTATTGAGTGTACCCTTGTGCTACTAGTCTTGCTTTGTTCTTGATGACTATCCCTCTCTCATCCTTCTTGTTTCTGAACACCCATCTTGTACCAATGGCTCTTTTACCTTTAGGAAGATCAACAAGTGTCCATACATTTTGAATCTTGAATTGTAGAAGCTCTTCCTGCATTGCCTCAATCCAAGATGAATCCAAGATGAATCCTTGTGAACCATTGTTGTTGTTTGCACAGGTGTACGTGGATCACCCATTATTTGATTAAGAGGATGATACTTATGAACCCTGAGTGTAGGCTTTCTATCTGTCTGAAAAGAGGATCCAAGATTTGTATCATCTCCATCAAGACCAGTTGATGGTTCAGCTTCTGGAACAACTTGACTTGAATCTGGGACTGTTTCCCTTTGAGTTGGAGCTGTTCTCTCAGGACTTGGGAGCTGCACTTCATTGTCTGGATTTGAATCATGTTGAGCATTTAGAATCCCTGGAGCGTCACAAGACAGAAGTGGTATAATTGTATACTCATCCCAATTATTTGAATCTGCAGCAGTTTGAAACTTTGTGCCAACAGCTTGATCATTTGTGCTACCAGCATGAGAAATTGTGTTGACAGCTTCCCTCCTGTTTTCATCAGATTCTGCAGTATACTCAACAAAGCTCAGAGAATTTGTTAGTGAATCTAAATCAAACAACCAATCAGGACCAGTGCCTTTGACATTTGCAGTATTTTCATTAAATTCAACATTGGCACTTTCTTTAATGGTTTTAGACACACTGTTATATACTTTATAGGCTTTGCTTTGATTTGAGTATCCTACAAAGAAACCTTCTCCAGCCTTACTTTCAAACTTCCCTAAGTGAGTCTTAGTATGAAGAATGGTACATGGACAGCCAAAAGACTTGAAAAAGGCTATTAAGGGTAGTCTATTATGGAATAACTCATAAGGAGTTTTCCCTTGTGATTGAACAACCTGAACCCTATTTAGAACATAACAGGCTATATTAACTGCTTCTGCCCAAAAAGTCATTGGCAGTTTTGAATCAGCTAGCATGGTTCTAGCAGCCTCAATTAATGTTTTGTTCTTTCTTTCAGATACACCATTTTGTTGTGGTGTTCTTGGTGCACTATATTGCCTAGGAATACCTTTAGACTCACAAAAACTGTTTAGGATATGGTTTTTAAACTCAGTTCCATTGTCTGATCTTATCACCTTGACCTTTTAGTTAGATTGGTTTTCTATCTTAAGAATAAATGACTTAACTAGCTCAGCAGTTTCATCTTTAGACCTAAGAAAGTAAACCCAAATAAATCTGGTGAAATCATCAACAATGACTAAACAGTAAGCCCTTTTATTCAAACTCAAAACAGATGTTGGACCAAATAGATCCATATGAATCAGATGAAGTGCAGATGAGATTGAATTTACTTCTTTGGCCTTATGAAAAGTTTTGTGTTGCTTGCCTTTAAGACATGCTACACAATGATCATCACATATGAACTCCTTTTGTGGTAAGCCTCTTACCAAGTTCTTTTTGACTAAAACATTCATGGATTAGAAGTTCATGTGACACATCCTTCTGTGCCAAAGAGCAGACTCATTGGATGATGCTTCGAAAATCAAACAGCTTAAAAAACTTGATTTGGATAAAAGTTCTGTGTCCAAACAGTATACATTGTCCTTTCTAGGTGTTCTTAGTAAAACAATATTTTCAGGAATTGTAAAATCTTTTGAAAGGACAATGCACTCAGAATCTGTAAACAAAAGAACATTTTGTTTGTCACAGATTTGAGACACACTCAATAAGTTATACTTAAGCTGTTCAACATACAAAACATCATTGAAAATCATGTTGCCTGTATTAACAGTACCTTTATCTGTAACCTTACCTCCTTTGGAGTTGCCTCCAAATGCAACAAATCCTCCTTCAAAGCCTTTGAAATTTGACAAGCACTCAGAATTGCCTGTCATGTGCCTAGAGCATCCACTGTCCAAATGCCATCTTGTTTTACGTGGTGACCTATGGTTGCTCTACACAAATAAAAGCTTAGTTAGTAGTGGAGTAAACCCAAACCAAGTTGGTTTTGGGTTGTCCTTGTGCATTAACATAACTAAACATTGTCTTTGATTTCTTATACTTAGTGAGATCCACTGATGGAGTTTGTGGAGAGTACTTAGTTATCACATGAGGTATCCAGGTATTTTGTCCATCCTTTTCAACAACAGTCTCAAATGATTCATTAGCAGTCCCAATTTTGAGCCTAACAGTCTGAGCAGAGTCTGTAGTGCTAACAGCTTGAGAGTTTGCACTAGCAGTCTCAACTTTAGACTTGGCAGTTTCAACATTTGTATCAATAGGTTCACCTGAGTTTTTACCTTTAACACACCATATTTGTTTAAAATTTGATTTTGGTTTAGCTAAAACTTGTTTTTGGTGTGTGGACTGTTTCTTATTAACTTTTGAGAACCTGCGATCAATTGTTTTCTTTGGAACTGATGCAGTAGGAGGTTTGGCCTTTGAATTTTTTGAATTTTGAGAGTTTGTCTTTTGATGAATTACAGTCTGTTTTGCAACAGATGGTTTATAAAAACAATCCCTGGCCAAGTGATTTTTCCTGCCACAATGGAAGCATTTTTTGACTGTTTGAATTGAAGAACCAGTTTTATTGGACAATATCTGGTTCTTGTTCCTTTGATTTCCCCTTACCTGCTGTTGTTTGGGAAACTTTTGAACACCATGCTTTTGGCATGTGCAGACTGGAACATTTTTACCCTTTTTATTATTCTTTGAAGAAGATGCAGTGTTACAGTTAGAAGGTGCAGAAATCTGTGGAGCATCATTGCATATACTCATCTTCTCCTTTCCTTTCTTATTTGGATTTCTATAGGTGCACTCATTGTTTTGTGTTCTTTCTCAACTGCTTTGCACTCACAGTCTCTAATTTGAATCTGATATTCTTTAGATTCAGGACTGTTATCAAGGATAGGATCTACAGTGGTCATACACTCATCTAATGGTTCATTAACAAGCCTATCAGCAACCTCACTCATTGGATGAATGTATTTGTTGTTGTAAGGGGGTGGTGTAGCTCTGTAGCCTATACCTTCTTTGGGATTGAGCTGAGATTTTACCCTATCTTTAAATTGGACTTCCATTAGGTGTTCCAGCTTTTGATTTGCCAATTTGAAGTTACCTAGATCTATATTGACAGATTCTAGTTTCTTATTTGCCTCTAACACCTTTTGTTCAGTCTCTTCTAATTTTTTTTTAGAGATTTTATTTTCTTATTCAGCTCCTTTTTCTCCCACTCATGATATGTTCTATCATGTCCCATTTGAATCTCATTATCCTTACAGTCATTGATCTGTTTTTCAAGATCTTCTATGGCCTGCATGTATTCGTATCTCCTTTCTTCCATCTTAGCTAGAGTTTTACACATGCTCTCATTATGATCTCTGTACTTTTTAACCATATTTTTGCATGTTTGAGAGCAAAGTTTAGAATTTACCTTAGATGGTAGTTCAGTGAGGAGACATTTGATGTTTCTGCCATTAGAGCTTGATTTTGAAACTCTTCCTCTGTCTGATCACTCCAGTCAAACACATTGTCTTCTTGAGAAACAAGTGCTTGTGATGATGAAGTCTGATTAGTCTGTTGAGGCCTTGATGACTGTTGACCTTGAGATCTGCATTCTCTAGCAAAGTGACCAAGTTTGTGACATTTAAAACACTCAACTTTTGACTTATCAAAAGCTGGTTTTCCTTCTACTCTGGCTGGAAAAGTGGTTCTACCAGTTCTTTTTTAGAAACCTTTTGGCCCTCATGGTCAACATTGCATGTTGCCATTTCAGTTCCATCTCTTCTAGATCATCTGGATGGATCTGTTCTAGATCTTCATTATTTAGAGCAAACAGTCCATCATTAGCAACAAAAGCCTCATAGTGAGCTTTAGTAGAGTTACCATCACAACCTGAAAAGGAATCACTGCAATTAGATTTTTCAGATGACAGAAGAGCAGTGTTGTGATTATAAAAAAGAGATTTCTTTTTAGTGTCAATCTCAGTTTCAAACACTCTCAGACTGTTGTACAGATCATCCAGTTCTATTTCATCAAGAGTGTCTTTTGTTCTCCATTGAGCAGCATAAACTGTCCACTCTTCTCCAAGAGATCTAAGAAACTTTCTGTTGACCTCATCTTGATCCAGGCTGACTTTTGCACTTTCCAATTCACTTATCAGTTTGTTGAACCTGTCAAAAATTTGAGTAAGGTTTTCATTCTTGCCACCAGAAAAGTTCTCATACTGCTGTTTCAAAAGATCCTTTTGATTTTTCTTGGTACTGGCATTACCAGCAAATCTTTTCTCTAAAGCAATCCAAAGAGAATGAGCAGTATAAAACTTTTTGAACTGATGTTGATAAGCATTAGGAATGGCTATTTGTAGAAGTGTAGGAGCTTTCACTTCATTCATTCTAGCCTTTCTTTCAAGTTCAGTTTTTGGAGGAGTTTTGATGGGTTTGCCCTCAGCATCAAGTTCAGGATCAACTGCAGGAGGAAATTCAACAGCTTCCTATATGGCATAATCAATGAATTGAATATGTTGTTGAATCCTGAGTTTCCACATCTCAAACTCAGTGGGCTTGAGCATAGGCACTTTGAGTCCTTGCCCAGATCCACTACTGCTATTATCAAATTCCATTGCAGAAAATTAAAATTTTAAAAGAAAGCTTTCGACTTTGAAAAACAAAGAACGACCTGTGGATCTGATACCACTTGTCAGGATCTAAATTTAACTCCCTAAGATTAACTGATTTGAATTGATCAGAGTGTAAATCAATAATCTTGTATTAAATCAAAGTCTAATTAAGAAGTTTGCGGAATAACACTTAATTATTTTAATAAAAGCTTTCAGAATCCATAACAGATAAATATAAATGAATAAACAAAATTGCTTGTATTGCTGAACTGAATGATTACAATCACCTCTAATCTATTTGATTAGACAAAGAACACAAGTTGTTCTTAGGGTTTTACAACGTTAGAGGCTTATGAAAACTTAAACAAAAAGCAATTACAGACTTGAACGTGCAGAAACTAGATTACAATAGAAAAACCTATTCTATGTATTTATAAAGCTTTCTGATTTGTTTCCTTGAAGGACTCTGACTTCTCTTGATAGTAGATATGCTGGAATCTTCGTGTAAATATCTCTTCCTGAAAATCAGCACTTTCTGTTTATGAAACTGTTGAGCAGCTTGAATCACTTAGCAGCTTGAACAGAGCAGCTTGAACAGAGCAGCTTGAGTGGATTTACTCTGGCAGCTTGAACTTTTGTACTAGCAGCTCGAACTTCTTCAACTAACAGCATGAACTTTGTACTTACATAGAAAATCTACTAACAGTTTGCGAAATTCAACTAACAGTTTGAACTACTTAGACTATTTCCCAACAGTGTTCGTCGTTTGCCTTTTAAAGATAATTTGCAAATACCAAAAAGTCATAGTCATTGTGTGTCTGCCTTGATCATAGAAGTATGTCTAAGTATGGGACACGTAAGGTAGTTTCTTGATAAATAAAAAGGCCAAAGGAAATTCCCAAGTGTTGAATGTTTAAATGGAAGAATAAATCTTCTGACTGGTAGGACATGGACTAAGTTAGTCTACAAACCGGTGGGGACAGCGAAACTGGAGAGGCAGTCATGGAGAACAAAGAAGAAAAGGTGATTTTGAGTGTCTACGATCCCTTGCAACTTGTCAATCTATCTAAAGATGACCTGCACAGACTTCATGATCAGGGAATTTCTTTTGATGAGAATTTGAGATCTGAAGGCAGGAAATATCAGAAAGGTGTCAAAGTGTGTGTTGAGCAGGGACTCCATGCAGGTAGTAACTTATTAATCCTATTTCTTTAGAGTAATGAATATCTACTAGAAGCTATCGTTAAGGGGGAGTCTATTGATACACCAGATGTGACAATAGCTGTCTAGTTTCGGTATTCATAGTCTCTGAATCTGATAGTCGCAAGGGGAGTCTGTTGGTACATCCAGTGTGACGATAGAAGTCTTGTTTTGTTATTGATATCATGACTATGTATGATGTTTACATTTGCATGTTAAGTTCTAGACTATCATATTAAGTTCTAGACTAAGTTCTAGAAATAAGTTCTCAAATAAGTTCTAGGAATAAGTTCTAAAATAAGTTCTAGAATAAGTTCTAGGAATAAGTTCTAGAATAAGTTCTAGAATAAATTTAAGGAATAAGTTCTAGAAATAAGTTCTAGGTGAGAATAAGTTCTAGGTGAAAATAAGTTCTAGGTGAGAATAAGTTCTAGGTGAGAATAAGTTTTAGGTGAAAATAAGTTCTAGGTGAAGATAAGTTCTAACAGGTGAAGATAAGTTCGTGAGGAGCGTCTTCACGAACTTATCGGCTATATAATAAACTTATCTTTGTGAATTCAGGTATCTTTGACGGCTCAGAGGTTCTGTCAAACTTGAGAGCAAACAGTGCATCCGGGTAAAGAGACTTTTGGAGAAATTCGTGATCAGAGCTTGTATTGGTGCACGTGCGAGCTAGAGTTGATTTCAGAGAGTCTTGAGGAGAAATACACCGTGTCGGGTCGTTCGTTGTATCGGCTATCATAGTGTTCGTCTTCGGTTTCCGTGTGTGATCGATCCGTTAAGCCACTAACGAGGATTCCGCACTCGTTGGACGGTGTCACGTCAAGATTAGATCCTTGAATGAGGTGACCTTACATTTGGTGAATTAGGAACATAACCTAGGAAGTATCCTTCGTCATCCTTTTCACCAAACTTAGGTTGATGTTTTGTTTTCAATGAAGTTAACGGTACCCCAAACGGTTCAAAGCCAGTTAAATTCGGTGGTCTTTTATTCAGAATTTCGTAACAGGTTTTGTTCAGTGATTTGACAGTAAGGACCCTGTTCAATACATGAGAAGCGGTATTCACTGCCTCCCCCCAAAACATGGTAGGATGCTTTGAATCCGAGAGCATGGTGCTTGCTGCCTCAATCAAAGTCCTGTTCTGTGAAGACCACCCCTTACGGGGCAGTTCTCACCAGTCTAGGTCCCAATTCATGCAATACGATATCAACCATACTAAGATAGAGTAATTATAATGCGGAAAATTAAATTACAGTACAAATTATTAGGATTTAAGTTTAATACAGATTACCAATTTTAAATTAAACTTATAAAGGGCACAAGTCTAATCTAATTCATGTCATCATATTATCAAAATAAATCTACCCAGATCACTATAACATCATCATCCAATTAGTACCAAAATGAGTTCGCTGAGTAGAGGTCTATGATACTTCTGTCTTGATCGTGTAAGACCTAAGAACTAGGTCCGGCAGGTGACTTTCCTTTGCTTTTTCCTGTAAAATTATAATGCAACATCTGTAAGCAAAGCTTAGTGAGTTTATAGATTTTCAATATTAACATGCGTGTCAAGCGGAGTCATAAATCTAAGCGTGATATGTCTTGGCTGCCGCTACAGCCCTCATGATTGAGATATAGAATCATAGAATCGGATGATGTTCAAGCCACACTCACGCTTAAATCGTGGGGATCAGCCACATACTGGGCTAGCTACCAGTAAGTCAATATGGCGGAACATCGGAGGTCATTACCAAGTTCATAAGAACTGGTGAAATAGCCGGGTCTAGAACAATAGACCATAATGGCTAGTCAAGCTGAATCAATTCTATCAAATGTCTAATCAATGATATAAGCATAGGTCTTAGAAATCATGATAACAATGAATCATAATGCAAAGTCTGAAGCAATAATAAATGCAATATGAAAAGATAATCAATTAGCTATCATGATCCACTGGGCAACACCCATCCATGGTGTGCACAGGTCTCATTCCAGCTGATAAAGTGAATGTCAATAATCTATCAGCAACAATATATCTCAACCGGATCTATGCATGTTCAATTTGAATATCTATAACTCACAGTGTTGGGTCTTGGTCAAACAGATATATGAATCTGCCACCTGAGTTTATCTCAGGATTTTGTCAATCTGTTCTCTGTCAAATCAAATCGGACCCGCTTTATAAATCTATAAATCTTTGTTCAGAATTTCACTGAACCTGTCCAAATTTATCATATCAAATCATATTAATATCATCGCCTTTTATCTTTAAATCTTTATTTTATCTGATTCTGATAACTTGTTCGTTCATAACTCATTCTTTGTCTTATTAATATTCTCAAAAGGTCGGTACACATATATATATATATATATATATATATATATATATATATATATATATATATATAGAATTTGTGAGTTTTATCATAACCATATTATTTTTTTTAATTATAATAGGTTGTTTAATAACTTAATCTGATTTAGGAATTAATCTTAGGCTTGGAACAAATCCAGACTTGAATTAAAGGCATCAGATTCGAATAGGGAGCAGATTCGGATACCATAAATTCGAAATGACATAGATTCGAAATAAGCTTCATTCGAATCTAATGGATAGATTCGAGACACACACACATGGAGATTAGGTTCGAACTATGCATAGACTCGAAAGCCCACACAGATTCGAAGCAACCAATTTCAATTCTAGGAATTAGATTCGAAGCTAATAGATTCTAAGGCAAGCACAGACTCGAACAAGAGACTTAAACTCGAAATATACATATAGAATCGAAGCCACTCTCGAGTCTAGGGGGAAAGAACAGATTCGAATTCATAGACTCGAAACTATACAATTCGAGTCTGTTCATAGATCTCTCGAGTTTGTTCTTCTAGTTCATCATTTTCCAGGTTTTAGCTACTAAACTTGAACATAAAAGAGGGAAAAATAGTTACTAACCTTCGTCCAAGCTATATCCTTCGACTATGGATGATTTCCAAGCAAGAACAGGTCCTAAACGGGGGCAAATCAGCTTCAAATGAAGGGAAAATGAGCAAACTCGAAAATGCTCTTTCAAAACCGAACCAAAAGTCAGAAAAATGGTCGAACTTACTTCAAATTCGTATGAAATCACGCAGAAGATAGTATATTCGTGTAGTATTCTCCGAGATCTTCCTAACGGTATATATATCTTGATAATCGGACGGTCGGTTTGGAAGAATTTTTAGAGAGAAGGTAGAGAGAGAGTAGAGAGAGAAAGTTAGAGAGAGAGTTAGAGAGAGAGAGCGAAATCTGAGTTTTTGAATATAATTCTCGTTTATATACGTCATCTAGTTATATTTGCTAGCTAACCCACTTTCATTTTTGTATATTATATCTCTTTTATTTAATTTTCTTTAATAATTTATTAATTCATAAATATAAATATTTATTTAATTTAATTAAATATTTCATTACTTAATTAAATTATAATTCAAATAATGTAACATCATTACATTATTGGCTCAAAATATTACTGATTTTACGACTAGCTCAAAATTAGGTTGTTACATGTTCTTACATTTTGCCACCCCATTTTGTTGTGGCTCATAAGGTGCACTAATTTGATGCACTCTGTTCCATTATCACTCCTGATACGTTTTACCCTTGTCCCGTATGAGTTCTCGACTTAGTCTAAGAACCCAATCAGCGTGCCTGCTGTTTCGTCCTTTGTACCTAAAAAGAAAACCCAAGAGAAACGTGAGTAATCATCAGTAATAACTAAACAGAACCAACTACCACCTATACTCCTTTTGTTGATTGAACCGAAGAGATCCATATGCAACAAATCGAAGGTGGAAGTGATTAGTTTTGAGTTTTCGACTTGTGTAACTTCTTATCTTGTTTTCCCTTCTTGCACAGTACACACTTGTCTTCGAACTGAAAAGTCTTCAGTGGAACACCTTGCACAAGGCCATTTTTTGTGATGAAGTTCATCTTCCTTAGGTGAAAGTGTGCCACGCGTCTGTGCCACAGTAGAGATTCGGATTCTAAAGCCTTTGATAATAGACAGATAGTTCCCATCGATGAATCTGCTACACTCATATCCATCATGTACAGATCATTCACCCTTGGGGCTCTCATCATAATCCACTCTTTCAGGTATCTTGAATCCCGTCTTCAGCACTAACGCTTCTTTTTCAGTAAAGATAAATGAATTCTTCTTATCATAGATCTGAGAGACACTAATGAGATTGTGATCAAGTTTATCAATGTGGTAAATTTGATCAAGAGTGATTGTCCCATTAGTGACTACTCCTGTTCCAGTGATATTTCCTCCCTTATTCCCAGCAAATGACGCAAACCCTTTGTCCCCACCCTTGAAGTCCGTCAGTAGACTTCTTTCCCCAGTCATGTGACGGGAGCAACCACTGTCGACGAACCATTTGTTGTTAAGACCTGTAGTTAACTCCTGGACATGAAAGAAAACACGTTTGTTATCTCGGGGAACCCAAGCCATGACTGACTTGGTAATACCATTCTCATCCACATACTTGAACTCTTTCAAATACCCATCTCTCCTTTCAGGTGACTTGGGTCTTTGATTAAGAACTTGTTGTGGTGCTGAGTTATTTAAGTTCACTCTTGGTCTTTGGGTTGTCATTTGTGGTGGAGCTCTAGAATAATTTCTATTATAGTGCATTTCACTGTTGTATCCCTGGGCTCTTCCTGGTGTCTGTTAGGGGTATGTGACCTAACTGGAGTGTAAGTCCTCTTAGGTGTTGTACTCCTATAGACTTGTTGTGGTCCTGACCTAGATTGACTAGGGACTCTATTCGGTGAATTAGTCCTAAACACTTCACTCTGTCTGACCGAAACTGGTATTTGTTTAGCACCTACACGTGGTGTTGCGTTCAAGTTCTTCTCAGTGTTTTGAGAACTAGTTGTACTAGCAATACTAGGTATTGATTTTGAGGCTTGTTGGTCTAGCTTCCCTACTGTCGGTGTAGACTCTACTTTCTTATAAGGACAGCTAGACGCATCATGACCTTTCTCATGACATATGAAGCATGACATTTTATTACTTGGCTTCTTATAAGTACCCTTTGACTTAGGTGTCTCACTAGTGTCTTGTTCTTTCGGCTCAACTACAGTGTGTACAACCTCTTGATAATTATCACTTACAGTTTTTGCTTCTTCTAGTTTAGTGTCACTAGTAGACTGCACAAACTTAACTTTCTTAATCTTAGGGGCTGTGGTTGACACCTTAGTTGAATTTACCTTTTCGGGTTCAGTTAAAGTTGCTACCTATGATTGTACCGTTTCTGTGGGTTTATCCTGAGGTTGAGGCACATAGTTATTATTGAACGGTGGAGGACTTTCCTGATAACTTAGGCCCACTGGTTTCTTAGACTGCCTTTGAGCTTCTAAGAATTTGCCTAGATTTAGGGATGAGTTCCTAAACTTTTCAAGTTTGCTATTGGCCTCTGCAACCTTAACTCTAGCTTCAGCTAGCTCTACATCCTTTAGGGTGATTTCTTTGGTCAATGTAACTACATGCTCATACATTAGTTCTATCCTGTCACATTGTTCACTCAACTTGTCTTTTAGAACTATCACATCCTGAGCATCTGCTTTCATCTTGGCCCTTAAATCCTCCTTGATATCTAGAAGACTAGCGTCATCAGATTTTAATGATTGGACTTGAGCTGTCATGGTGGTATGTGTTTCTAGTACTAGATTTAATCTATCATTTGATGTAACACATAAAATGCATAAATCATGAAATGTAGAAAAGTTAAGAGTTACCTTTTTGCATATCTGATTCCACATTAGCCATTTGAGCTGCAAAATCCAGAATGGTTTGCTCCTCAGACTTTTCCACCAACAAAAGAATTGAATCTGACTGCTGGTTGTCCTCTTTATCTGCTTCAGCTCCTTCATCAGTCTCAGTTACCTCAATCATAAAAGCTCTGGCATTTGACTCTGGATGAGTGCTCCAATCATATGTTCCATCTAGCTGTCTGTTGGATGACACATTCGTTTAAAGACCAGCTATCGCTGCTTGATTCCCTGAACCACTAGAATGCTGTCTTCCTTGGTTCAGATTCTAATAATTTTCAACCTTTGGTCGTTGACACTCTCTGGCAAAATGTCTCAGTCCTTGACAATTGTAACATTTCACCTTTGACTTGTCAAAGCCAACGTTGTTGCTCACACTCAGATTCCTACCCGTTCTTTTCATTAATCTCTTTACCCTTTGCGTTACCATGGCCAGTTGACATTGTAGGTCCATCTGCTCCAAGTCGTCCGGATCTACCTGATCGTAGTCATCATCCCACATAGCTGGATCGTTTATTTTGCCTTGAACGCAGTTGCCATAAGCTGTGACAAACGAAGCTAGAAGATTTAGATGATCTTCAGCTGATTTAGCGCTCATAGGCATCTTGGTATAGCCTTGAGAAGTAGATGCTGAGTGTTGTGGTTTTTCTTCCGGCTTAGAATACCCTAAGAACGCTCTATTACCAGATTCTTCTGTCTCAACTGGTATTGGCTCTTCTCCAAAAAAGAATGTTGTGGCCCCTGTCTTCTTTTCACTAGAAGTTGAAGACTTTGACTTCCCGAAGTACATTTCCGGATCTTGTACTTGATCAAATTCCCTTTCCTTCTTCTGCAACTTAAAGTTGTAGGCCCTTAGCGTTCCAATGACCTCTTCCAGAGTGAGAGTTTGAAATTTGTCTGATTAAGTTTAAGGATAAGTATCTCAAAGATACTCAACTCACTTAAACCCTGGGCTCTGATACCAAACTTGTTACACCATAACTCTAATTAACATAATAGCAGAAATTTTCAATATTTCTACCAAAAATTCAGCATGACCTATTCGTAAAATCAATAATCCAACCTGTATTTCAGGATTCAAAAATAACTACAAAATACATTTCTAATTCATCAAATTCCAAATACAATTTTCCCAAACAAATCAGAGTTTTTATGTGCTTAAAACGCCATGGATCTAATAATCTATACATAAATATGACCTTGATTATATCTAACCAAAACACAAGGTTCAATGCCACCTATTACATCATTTGATGACCACAAGTTCATCTCAATCAATGGAATTAAGTACATCAACCTTCATCAAGCTTAAATAGTCATAAGACAAGATGAATCATATCATAAGGGTGATCTACCCATTCCCAAAATACAATGCATGTAAATGTACCAAAAAGGGCTATCCTGCTCGAAACTCCTACTTCAAGCTTTACTAGTGTCTATTTTCTCCTTCCCTTTGCCTTCTATTCCTGAAAGGTGTAAATCAAGGAAATGGTTAAGCAATAATGCTTAGTGAGTGAATAGATCAATATTGTACCACATTCAATAGCTAACCGGATTAATAAACCTGCAAGGCATGAATCATCACAATAAAACATTATTTTATAAGAAATTATAAGGTGATGAGACATATCAAGAGGGAGACTCTGGATAATGTCACGACAACACTACACACTATGAGTACATCCAGTGAGTGTGTAGTACCAAGAATCATCAGGGCCCGCAGTACCCGACATCGTACTCCCGCCAATAATGAAGTACGACATCATACTCCGAGATCATCGGTAGTATGGCTATAATGTACATCACAAACAGTAATGTACTATGTAATAAACCACGTAATAAACATGTACATGTTAAGATTAACCACATAATTCAATTAAGCTAAACGAATAAGCATAACCATCACAGATAAATAAGGTAAGGCATAAGCATGAGGCAATTAGCATGATAATAAGAAACGAGCAAGTAACATCATGTATGTGGTACACATATATCACTAGTACTCACTATCAAGACATAAAGGATCCCATTAATATCAAGCCCACTCAATATATAGGAATAAAGTTAGCACAAGCCTCGCCACAAGCTCCAAGAGTCGCCATAATTTGCTACAATACACCTAGACACAATACGAGATCACCAAGCATGTTAAAAGCCAAGAACAACTCTTAAACTAAGCTTATATCCAGTTTAATGAACTTATAAATATGGTTCAGAAGTTAGAATATCCCTTAACCATTGTTTAAAGTCTAAAGTGATCAATTTTTCATGTTTTAGTTTGCGATTGGTAATTCTAAGGCCTAAGCAATACCTTACAACACTTAAGTTGCATATATGCACATTTTCGGTTCCTTCAAGGAAGTTTAATACATCATTTGAAAGACTTATAAGTTCCCTAATCCTATTTTGACTTTACAATACTCTAAACCCTTAATTTAGAAGTGCAAAACATGAATAAGACCCAAGCCGAAACAACCGAAGCTCAAAATTAATTTTGCAAATCAGTGGGTTGGTCACGGCATGACCATCTGTCTCCAGCCCTGGTCTGCTCGTTTTTCTTGACTGCACATCACAAATCTTGCCCAAAACTCCATTTTGCAACTTGTTCAACTTAAATCCATTTTAACATCAATGAATCCTTCATTTGATTCCTACAAAGTCTAGGTTTAATCACCATTAACCCATTTGGGTTCATACAAGTTTCATAATCAACATCACAATGGAATCCTTCCATACACTTACAAGAGTTGTAAATAACACTTATATACTTGAATGATTCATATTTAATGTTCAAGTTTACTCTTTTCTTGGGTTTATCAAAAACCTAGTTCTTCCATTGATGAATAATTTAAGATGATGAAGATAAGATACTAATGAAGAAGATGAAGTAATGGTTACTTACCACAATGGTTCTCTTTTGACTTCAAAGATTCAATTTGTGATGAAGCTCTCCTTGTGTGCAGAAGAAATGGTTCCAAAATCGTGGGTGAGAAAGAAGAGGGAGGCTTAAATAAAGTGGCGATGAAGTCTCTAGACCAATAATGTATATTCTAAAAAAATCTGATTTTTACTTTTGAAATTTGCAATTTAGTCCTCAGATTTCTTTCTCTCTTTTAATTAGGCCACTAGAGTTTGATTTATACTAATTTATACCTATTTAGTCACAATTCCTATTCTAAATCATTGATGGCATTGAATCGTATGGTACAAGTATCTAAAGCATGCTTATTAATTGCATTTCAATCCATTGTTATTCATTTGGTAAGATAATAATTATTTAAATACTTACTTAGAAAATTTCGATAATATAAAAGGGTACCTAATATGACGGATGTTACAATATCATCGTCAGACTGCATCTGAAACTTCCACTGGAAATAACCACACAAAGTTAGTCAACTTATATAAAAAAATCAGGAGAAAAAAATTGTAAATATAAAACTTAGTCTTTATTAATATATCCTCAAAGTTGATTTAGGGCAAAAAAAATTCATCTTTTAGAACCGGGTTCTAATCTGAAGTGATTAGAAGCCTTTGTTGTGGAGCTCATGTTTCAGTCAGAAGTAACTGAAAGTCATTTTTTACTTTGCACGGGTTTCAGTCTGAAGTGATCTGGAAAACCATTCCAATGAAGGCGGGTAACCCGCTGATGTATACAAAAATCATTTGTATGAAGAACAGGTCCTAGTGTGAATTAACTAGAAACCATTTCCAATGAAATCCGAATCTATACTGATGTGTACAGAATACATTTGTTTTAAGAATCGGTCCTAGTCTGAATTAATTAGAAATCATTTCCAATGAAGACTGGGTTCTTCACTAATGTGTACATAAACCATTTCTTTGAAGAATGGGTCCTAGTTTGAATTAACTAGAAACCATTTCATGCAAAATCAAGATATCTTCGGTATCCAAATTTCTTGTTAGCACATATAGGTACCCACTTCATCACAGGTTTAGGTACCCATTTCAAAACAAATTTCTTTTCCTCTTTCTCAAAGTTAAAAAGCAAATTCCTTTTAGTATGAGAAAATTGAATATCTAGAACCCTGAGGTATATTTCAAGGGAGATAAGATGTATTTATTATGATCATGAAAGGAGAAAGATCAGCAAGCCAATGAGCCAAAAGGAAAAAAGTGTAAGGTCCACCCTCTACGGATCTATCAAGGCGTGACGGCATCAAACGAGTGTGGAATCCTCGTTTAACGCTAACGGATCGATCACAAACACACACGTGGGAACACGGAGCCAAACACGATGCTAGCCGAACAAGTATCGACCCCACACGATGTATTGCTCCGTTTGACTGCAATGAAAGTCTCTGAATTGGCTCTGTATCTCACGCACTCGAATCTGAAAGCTATGTTCTAAGTGTTAATGGATTTGCAAAGATAAGTTCATGATATAACCCTTAAATTTGTGCATGGCCCAAGCCCACGAACTTATATGTTCAAGCCCATGCAGATTAGTTCGTATGAACTTATCAGGGCTAAGTTCGTACGAACTTTTGAGCCCTAAGTTTGTACCCCATGAACTTATTTCCATAAGTTCATACCTCATGAACTTATCACCATAAGTTCATACCTCATGAACTTATTCTCATAACCATGAACTTAATATGCGAATATGAATCACAATACATAATCATAAACTTAAGACATAAATATGAACAAACAATCATGACTTGTATTAATAAGTCCCTATCTATTACAAATGACTATCTATTAAAAAACTAGAAAGCTATCGTCACACCGGGTGTACCAACAGACTCCCCTTGATGATAGTTTCTAGTTGATATTCATTGATCTTTCCCTGAATACAGTTTCCGTATGCTACTATAAATGATGCTAGAAGCTTTAGTTGCTCCTCTGCCGTCATAGCACAAATAGGCATTTTTGTGTATCCCTGAGATGATGCTCCTTAGCTTTGTGCATGATCATCTGGTTTTGAAAACCCTAGAAAGGCCCTACCACTTGATTCTTCTGCTTCTACTGGGATGCCTTCTTCTTCTCCAGAATAGAACACTGTAGCTCCAAACTTAGGTACACTAGAAGTTGATGGCTTAGACTTAACGAAGTACATGATCGTATTCCATCTCCTTCTTTTGTATCTTGAAGTTATAAGCTCTCAGTGTCCCAATAACTTCTTCAAGAGTGAGAGTGTCTAATTACTCTTGATCATGCTTGATCAGAGCAGTGTACATCTCCCATTTTGGCGGTAACAAATCTAGAAGTTTTTCAATCTTTTCTATTTCTTGATAATCAACTCTGTGATTATCTAGCTCAGTCAGAAGATGATAAAACGTTGTAATCACCTCATCCAAACTTTCATTCTTCAGACTCTTAAAGATCGTAAACTGTTGTTTCAACAATTTAGTTCTCCCCTTTCTCACCCGTGGATTTCCCTCATACCTCTTCTCCAAAGCCTCCTAGAGTTCTTTAGAGGTTCGATGATGTTTAAACGTATGCAGAATCTCCAAAGTTAACGCCATTTTAATTGAAGATAGAGCCCGATTTTCAGCTTCATAAATTTTCTTATCCTCATCTTTCATTTGTTGATAGGAAAGAACTTTCCGCTTGCCCTCGAGCTCCTGAGTAGGGGGAACATACCCTTCATCAATGCATATCCACATGCGCATATCGTTAAACCGAACGAAGTCTTCAAACCGATCCTTCCACCAATAATAATCCTCAATCTTCAAAAGCTTCAGTGGGGAATTGGATTTGCCAACCTCGTGATCCATTTCCGAGAACTTGTGTAGACTTGACATTCTCGGAATCATCGTTTAACACTAATGGATCGATCACAAACACACATGCGGGAACACATAGCCAAACACGATGCTAGCCAAACAAGTATCGACCCACATGATGTATTGCTCCGTTTGAATGCAATGAAACTCTCTGAATTCACTCTGTATCTTACACACACGAATCTGAAAGCTATGTTTGAAGTGTTAATGAATTTGCAAAGATAATTTATGATATAACCCTTAAGTTCATGCATGGCCTAAGCCCACGAACTTATAAGTTCAAGCCCATGAAGGTAAGTTCGTACGAACTTATCAGGGCTAAGTTCGTACGAACTTATGAGCCCTAAGTTTGTACCTCATGAACTTATTTCCATAAGTTTATACCTCATGAACTTATCACCATAAGTTCATACCTCATGAACTTATTCTCATAACCATGAACTGAACATGCAAATATGAATCACAACACATAATCATGAACTTAAGACATAAATATGAACAAACAATCATGACTTGTATTAATAAGGCCCTATCTATTACAAATGACTATCTATTACAAAACTAGAATGCTGTCATCACACGGGGTGTACCAACAAAAAGTTACTTTATGAGGGTTTTGAATCCTATCGAAGACAACCTAAGATATAGAGAAGTGATCAGAAGATTTGACTGGAAGATCGGTTGGTCGTGAGTTGATTTGAAAATAACTTTACAAAAAGGAGTTTGTTGGGAAAATGCTTGTTTCGTAAAGTTTGGGGTTTTTTTTTGTATTTTCTTAGAAGATGTAGCTTGTATTATAAATAGGTTGTTTGACTTTCACTTCCCTTGTAACTTTGAGAACTTAGACTTCGAAATACAATATATCATTTTTCTCTCACTGTGATTAATCTTATTGTTGCATAATACTCTTTGATTCATACTATTGGTATCAATTATTTGTTTAACACTTATTTCCTTAAATTTGTCATTATTGGGTGTTTTAGGGTTTATTCCTTCATTAAAAGTGATATACTATTGATTTCGAGCATCTAGGAATCAATTCATTGGATTATTACATACTTTGTTATTGAGTTTGTGTTTTCGGTTAAATCTACTAGAGTACCTTATATTGTTAAATCTCAAATAGTGTGTAAATCTATATAAATAAAATTCTAGGGTTAATCATGTAATTAGTTAATAGTTAGATATTAGGTTAGTATAAATAGGATAGGAATTTTCCAAGTCTTTGCCATTTTATGTGTTTGTTTTTAAGGTATAGTGCAAAGCCAAACAATCAATAAAATTAATTTACATATTTTGATGCTTGAAATCTGAGTGAAACGTGAAGGTTCATGATTATACAATTTGTATCAGTGCTTAAGAGTAGATCGAGTTGAAGAAAATCAAATGAGTTCAAAGTTTTATTGCAAAAAACGTCATGAAATTGAGCTGCAACTTCAGAAAATCGCCAAAAATTCATACGACATATGTTTGAGCTGGTTTTCGGAAATGTGATGCGAGTATATGCCAGAAACATACTGTAAACATTTCAAAGGCTAATTCCAAATATCGAAGGAGTAATCACAATTTTACTATTCTGATCATTTTTTGGTTACGTTTTTGTGTTTATATTTTTTATTTGAGTG
Source organism: Centrapalus pauciflorus (assembly GCA_020465985.1). Classification (NCBI taxonomy): domain Eukaryota; kingdom Viridiplantae; phylum Streptophyta; class Magnoliopsida; order Asterales; family Asteraceae; genus Centrapalus; species Centrapalus pauciflorus. Next base: position 381,824 of record JAANYP010004306.1, read on the forward strand.
TTCTACTAGTTGAAATGATCTGAATACTTTTATGAATGAACTTATATGTTAGATAATTAGTTCTGAAAATTTTTGTGATCTAATTTTGAAGCACACAAAGAGTAATTTCATTTTTTAGATCCGAATGTTTTTTTTTTTTTTGTGTTCATCATGTTCTTCATTTTTTCGATATGGATGAGATCTCTTATTTGTTTATTGTTTGATCAGATATATTAGAGTGTTGCTAGAAATGATTAGTTGAGTCTACATGTTAAATTTCACGTTCTAATTCATAGCCATTTAAGAGTAATTTGATTTTTTTTATTCATTTGTGTTCTTCATCATGCTATTCATATTTTTCGCGATGTTTATCTTGCAATTGATCTTTATTTGTTTTTATTTGTCCTTAAAAGTTGTTGAAAATAATTTGTGTACGGATTTCAAAGGTTGGTGATTCAATTTTTAGTTCATTATCATCATTTTTGACAAATTTATGGTGTTTGGGTGTTATGTTAGACTGAGTTTGCTGAACTTCTATCAGACATAAATGAATTTCGAATCTCACCTTAGTTCGGAACTCTTTGAACTTTGGATCTCACCTAACTTAGCAACTTTGCAATCTCAGAACCTTCAAACTTCGGAATCATCCAAACTTCGTAACATACATCCAAAAGTCAACATCCAAACTTCGCAACTTAAGACTTCTGAACTTTGACATTCTGAACTTCGCAACAGCACACTTCCGAACCTTGGAACCTCTACATTCGAACTTCAGACCTTCACCCCCGAACTGTGAACCTTCACTCGCGAACTTCAGACTTTCACTCGCAAACTTTAGACCTCCACTCGCGAACTTTGGATCTCCACCTCTGAAGTTCGTAGCTTTGCATCCGAATATCCTCTTACAACTCAGATTTTCGCACTTTGTGACCTTCATTGCTTCCAGGGGCCAATATCTTTTAACTCGAGTATTGATATATGGCCCATCAAGATAACTTGAACTGGATTTTCGGGGTTCAATTCAACTCTCAGAAGAAGTTATAGCTAATTTTCTGAACAAAACCTAAAATTTCAACATTCAAAAGCCACTTCTGATCCTAGTTTCACCAAGTCACCATCCTCGGATACATCTTCGGTGCTTCAGATTCGGATTACTATCCTCAGAGATTCTTCTGATCTTTCATCCCCGAACAAAACACAAACTTTGGATCCTTTGCACTTCAAATTTCATATCAACACTTTTTGATTGGCCTATGTAATTCCCAGATAATTTAAAAAATAACCCAAAGTAAGATGAACACCAATATTACATATGAAGAATAATATGAATATGATGAACACTCAATATAATGCAAATATAACTTTCTACAATTATAAAATGTCTGCTCAATGATTGATTGAAAGATTGAGTTCAGAAACCCTAACACCAACTATATATAAGCTAGCAATCATACGTAAACATAAACTCTTATAAGCCCATGGGTTGACTTTTAAACCTTTGGCTTGTTTACACAAAACTTTCAATCTTTACAAATCTACCACTAAAGTATGTTTCATTTATTACAGATTGGCCAACGAAACTATCACATCTCTAGATCTAACATTCTCCCCTTTGTGATTATCTTTCAGATTGTGGCTCAGCTTTGTCACCAGCTTTCTTTGATCAAAATACCTGTCCAATCTGCACACCATCATTATGTATTCAAGCTTATCCCTCACTTCTTGTTGGAAGTCTCTGACTAGCTTCAGCAAAGCTTTACTTCCCATTGTCTTTCTCCAAGCTTTAATGCATCCTTGATATTCTCAATTCTAAACATTAGCATCTTTCGCACCATATAAAGAGTAGCATCAGAATACTTTTCCAATTCATCTTAGCGCATGAAGGCTTTCTGTCGTTGCGAATTCAAGTATACCACTCTGACTGTAGGTGCAATTCTCACCTTTGATATGGGTAACGTTCGAGTCCTGGAGTGTCTTGCTTTGGTGCGAGCAAATTCACTTTTCTTTGTCGAGCCTCTAACTCCATTTGCAGATCGAATACTAAAGACAGAATCAGATGCCTTCGTAGAGACTTAACAATCAACCTTTGTGCATTTCGCATAATAGCGTTCATGTTTTCTTTGTGGAGTATAGGTTTGCAAGTCTTGAAGATATAGGTTTGCAAAGTCGGTTTCAAAGAACTCTGAGAACGTCTTGTCTTCTCTCTCAACTTGAAAGATTGGATATAATACGCTCTGATATTTCTCAGCCTTAATCATTACAACCACTTTAATGCACGATCAGTATCTGACCTCATCCCGCCTATTTCTAAGTGCTCCGACCATGTAGGTATATACTATTCGATCTTTCTATTCCATTCCCTCCATGGGCTAGAAAAGTATCACCTCTGACAGTCTTTAGCTCCCTGACAAACAATCTCTTATACTTCTATTCTATATATAGACTCCTCACCCTCAGCTTTACCCAATCAAGAGCTTGGTCAGTCAGACATTTAGTTAGTTCTTCTCTTCATTATTGACGAGAAGAACTAGCACCAGTATTCGTTCCTGCTTGCAGTCTCATTATTTCTTTAAGTACGTTTGGGGCACTATAGGTAAGAGTCAGAAACTTTTGGTCATTCTTGTAATATCTCGTATACGCACATAGACGTGGCTGGCTTGAAGGATTGCTCACAAATAACAGGAATCCCAATTGGACTGACAAAAGTAGGCGGAGTTAGCTGAGGTTGTGGTGTTGTCAGTTCAGTAGATGGTACGGGATCATCAAAAGGAGCTTCAAACTCATCAAACTCTTCTGGTGCTCTCCCTCCTCACCCGCATACTCTATCCTTAAATATTCTTTCAGTGCCTATTCATGAGCATCTTGTTCCTCTTCATCGGAATCCAAAATAATAACATCGTTTAGCTGAAACTACCTAAGAGGAACTGGTTCAGCCAGGTCTTCGTCTTCTGATTCAAACATTTTAGGCATCTGCTCTGGATCTTCCCATACCATTAAAGCTACGTTAGCTCCCGATTCGAATTCTTCTTCAAGTGATTCGGTAGGTCGATCAACGGTAGTAGACGATCGACTTGTGCTATTAGACTTGTTGGAGTTAGTTGTTTCGGATACATAGGTGCTTTCCCGGTTGCCCTTGCCCTTTTCTCCCCCTCGGGATGATCAGGGTCATTATGGTCATCATGTTTGTGTTTAAGACCTTGAGCAGAAGCTTGACATGTTTCAGTAATAGTGTGCAATCGATCACCCATTTGCCTTACTAGTGGATCCTCGTGGCTAGAAGAGCCATATGCTTTGTTATTGAGGATCTCTAGCAGCAGTGCATTTGTCAGTGAAAAGGAAGACTCGGCCCTTAGCTTTGCATGAAGTTGTCTTTTCAGATCTTCGATCAAAGGGTGAGAAGCTTTGGCTTTGTCTTTGGTCATGAAAGAATACATGTCATAGAGTTATTATGACATTAAAGTTGGAAATGCAATGAAATCAGTTTTGGGCACAAAGTCCTAGTTAGCACTAGAGCCACTTAGGCTGTCCGTTTGCACAACAGGTGTCTTAGAAGAGATGCCTATGTGGCATGTGTTCACAGTTGGCAGTAGCGTAGCTCTGATAGGACTTCCACTCATCATCACTGGCATACTTGTCGTACACACTGTTTATAAGTTCACCATATCATAATATAGGTTTGGAAGTTGTTTGAAGTGTTTAAGTGTTTTCGGTTTGCTAACGTGAATCAAAATGTTGAATTCAAGTTAGGTGGCTTCAAATAGGCTTCATACTTCCAATCACCTATATCAAGTATAAATAGGCCACACATAAGCCCCAAATCGCTAAATTACTCTCAAAACTTCCACAGTGGAGTTTCGGACTCTAAACCGAAAACATTATGAGTTTGAGGACCCTACGAGACTCGAATTTGAAATTTAACATTGGACCACTTTTTACCTTCCATTAATGGTGTATTTCAAGTATAAAACCCTAGAAAAGCCACCTAATTCCAAAAATTAATTCTGAAACCCGAGCTCTAAGCATGTCACGCGTAACAGAAAGCGTGTCATGCTTTCTGTCTGACTGCATTTTTATTCCCTTCTTGCTACTTGTTCCTGCTCGTAATTTCAACGCCCCAAACTCAATTCCAAGTATTGTAATGACGTGCTGTCGTTGTGGCCCGTAGAAATAACCTTAAATCTAACTATTAGCTTATAGAAAGTAAGGGTCGAATCCGCAGGGAGTGCGTATGTGAATTACGGTTAATTAGCTAGTTTCTTTAGTTTATTAAAAACAATTAAATCATGAATTGGATGATTTATTTGGAATAATGATTACGACTAAATTGTAACTAAAATAACAGAAAACAACTAACGAATTGATTAACAAAGCAATTTGAAGATAACCATTTACGGGATCACTACGACATAAGTTATTACTCACTTAAATTTAATGCAACAATCACATAGACATAATTAATTGCATAGTCAAATTAATCATAAATACTCTAACCAATAAATCTCGGCATAGCGCATGCAATATTCATTACTTGTCTTAATCCCTAAACTAATGGACTCAGCACAACTAATAATATCACTTTGATCTTGCTTTTACCAATCAAAACATTTACTCATAATAGTAACCAAATGCTTATCATTTGCATTACACACAAAGTATTCAATAAACACAAAATACATCATAACAAGAATTGAAATTCAAGAATGTAAAACTTAGTCGTAGATCCTCCACAAACGTCTATGGTGTTTAGTCGCTCATATTTGCTCTTCACCGGGAATGGTTGGAGACATCATCATAGCTCGAACGGTTGCAATCGACATCCTTCATACTTGAATCGTGAATCAACTCCGGCAGGGCTTCACCACTTTTTTCAACACTTTGGGACTCCTTGAATTGGCTGTCATCGACCTCTATTTACAGAGGAGGTGGAATTTAGGGTTTTGGCTTCAAAAACGCGTCTGCTGGAAATTCATGCCGCACTAGCGCAGGCCTGGGCGTAGGCCTGCGCCGCCCCTGCGCTGAGGGTATGGCCTGGGCTGCGCTGGAAGTGCTCTCTAACTCTGAAATCTTCTGTTTTGCAGCGTAGGGTGGCGCATGTCTGTGCCCCCACCGGCTCGGTTCGCGCTGAAGTTTCTCGAGCTGCTTCCATTTGACTTTTTGACCCTGAATCACAATTTTGGAGTAATAATATGGAAGATACGAAGCATCGTTGCTTAAAAAGAGCCTAAAATGATACCGCAAACACGTAAAATTATAGTCCTATCAAATCTCCCGAACTTAACTCTTGGTCGTCCCCGAACAAGCCTTTGGAATCAGAATTAATTATGTATCAGACATATACTAGCAGTGTGTCTAGAACTTCTAAGTTAAGCTAGCCTTCGCAATAATGCGTTAAAACTTTTATTATGCAAACCAAAAATATTTTCAGTTAAAATATATTTTCCTTATAATTTATATAATGTATCTCACTCTTGGAAATTACCCTTTTAGCTCAAGGTTACGAAACTTAAAACACGTGGGTCTTTTGACCATCTTTTCCCTCTATACATGTTTATGATAAAATTTTTCTTTTTAATGCCATGCTTATATCTATAATTTTCTAACTCAAGTTATCTAGCCGGTCCATGTAGCGAGATTTAGGTCAATCACTCCCAAACCAGATGGTTTTTAGGGGATTAGGCATGAGTGGTACCCCAAAGGACTTAATTTCCCGAACCATCTAAACTATAATTGAATCATTTTTTAGGCTAAAATGTTCTTAAACTCTCCCCCTTATTGCATGAGTTTCCAAAATCTTTTGACACATTACTTATATTTAAGCCCGAATATAATTTAACCTACTTGAATTTGTTTTACAAAACAAAAATGTTAACTATTATTACGACTCTTTATCTTAATTATAGAATATCCTATCAAAACTAGCTAATTCTCTGATACATATATTTTCTATTTATCATCATTTCCCACGGCCTGATCGGCAAACAAGACTCAAATGGGGAAGATAAGGAAAACTATATAATTATTAAATTCTAGAAAAGGACTCGCCTAAGAAAAATAAAAATAGCCATTACTAAAATAAAAAATGCAAACTACAACTAAAAATAAATAAAAGTACAGAAAATAAAGAACAAAGAACAAGGAAAGATAGTACACGATCATCAGTAGGGAGGAGGAGGACCGAAGACGCTGCTGAAGAAATCTCCATACGGGCCTTGATCTGCGGGGTTTTGTGGTGGATGTGGAAACAGGTGATTGGGGACTTGGTCTGGTAAATCCTGCTTGCCATGCGTTGGGTAACGCTGATAAGTCTCTACGGCAGGGTTATAGAACTGGTAGTTGGGCATAATATAATCAGATATGACTGATATGGCAAACCGGCATGGGAATCCTCGTGATGTCGGACCCCCTCCAGTACGCTCAATTATGGTGCCAGTGATAGGCATTTTGGTATGCCAAGGCTCTCTGCCCATCCTGAATTTGATCTACCCGAACAGACAGATAATCAACCCTATCATAAATATGGGTCATTCTCCCATTCATCTCATCTAATCTCTGGGTCACATCCTCACGGAACTCACCTTGACCCACCACAAGGTCATCTAACCGCTGCATAACGTGGCTAAAATGAGCATCGTCATTGCCTCGACTGTGCGAGGTAGACGCTCCCCGGTTTGGCTCTTCGGGCCGAACTTCCGCCTCATTAGCGGCCTTCTGCTCTCTCTCTCTCTCTCTCTCCTCTCATCCTCAGTATAATCCTTGATAAACGACCGATTAGTTTCTTTGTCAAATATCTCAAACCCCTCATCAACTTCCCTAAAAATCAGAGTGGGGAAGATGGCGACCGTAATGTACGTCGCCGAAACCAGAGAAGCAAGGAAATCAGGTGAAAGTACACCCATCCTCTCAAGAAATTTAGAGATCAACCATCCGTGGGGGATGATCATCCTCTCTCTCGTGTCGTACATAGTCCAAATACCATTAATGACTGTCCACGCAAAGGACAGTCTGGGCTTACCCTTGAGAAGGCCATAAAGAACCGTGATGTCCCTATGTCCGACCTTAGACATGTCGCTATCTCTCGATAAGATATTATTCACAATTATCTTGTGAAGCACCTTGCATCTCGGGGACAAATCCTTCCTATTATAGGAAGTGGAGGCCTCTGCTTCATCAACGGTTTGGTTAAACACCTTACACACATGCTCCACCCAATCTCCGGACCAGGTCATGCCAGCAAATGCCAATTGGGCCTCAGATTTATACTCGTACCCACGTTGGGTAGACCCTTCATTGCCCACCCCAGTATCAAAGTTAAATAATTGGCGAAGGATTCGAGAATTCATCGCCACGTCCCTACCGTGGACGGTGCCTATTAACCTCAGCTCATTATAAGTGTTACCTGTCTCCCTCCGAAGAGTAGACATCCACTCCACTACATCGGTCTGGTGAATAAGTGGGCCGCCTAGATCAAACACACCCTCCCAACCCAAGAAATCAAAAAGATATGGGATCCCATAGTCCTCAAAATCTTGCCTCCTAAACCTCTTTTCCACTAACACACGGTTAGAATATTTCTTGTAAAGGAATAAGTGTGTTCTAACTTCCTCGGGGTGTTGGGATAACAAAAGGTTGGGGGTCCAGTCTACTAGCACATTAACGGGATGGGTTCTCTAGCGTGTTCATCTTGCCATCTACAAGTTTCCAATCAATCAAGTATGTATGAGATAAATTAAATAATGTAACCTATAATTACATTTTTCACAATAACGCTCAATATGTTTAGATGCATATATATAAACTTCTACGCTCTATTATGCACTTCTTATTTATAGTCAATAATTTGCCATCATTTTAAGCATTAAACATGTATTCGATATTTCAATAAAATTTCATTTAGCACATAAAATTAATTTTCTAGCTAATCACTCAAACTTTATCAATTATAAATTACATGCATATTTAGGCAACCATCTTTACAATTTCAACTTATTTCCTAGAAATTAATCATGGCAAATTAACTAAACTAGCAACTTAACATATATCTCAACATACATATATCAAGATTATCATCAAATTTATGCGATTTATCATACTTTGACTCTAAAAGGTCAAAATCACCTTGAAAACTTCATGACCATGAAGCTTCATACTCTCATTTTGCTCAAAAAGTATGAAATAACTTGCATTTATACAATAAAAACACTAACCTTGATGATTGGTAGCTTAAATACAGTAGAAATCTAACTTTTTTTTCACCCATTTCTACTCCTAAAATTCTTCAAAATTGCTGAAAATACCCACAAAGAAGTGATTTTTAGCTTGGAACTTTGTTATATATGGTAGTGTGAGTGTTTTGGAGCTTGGATTTGCAATTTTGAGCACAAAAATGGCACAAAATGAGGGTAGCCGCACATCATCCGTATGGTGAATGAGTTTAAGGGCTTGTGAAAATGAAGAAGGAGGCTATAAGTGTTATAATATCGTAGCCTAGGTGGGTCAATAGCAGTATCTGAACCCGTGCTATAACCGTGCTATAAGTAGAGTATCGCCAACTATAGTCTATCCCTGAGCTCCAGCTCTGATACCAAATTGAAACACACATAAAACTAAATACGTGTATTTCAGTAAAATTATATAATAATTCATGAATTTCAGCTCGATGGGGCATAGGCCAGGCGTAGCCCTGCGCCCCCTGCACCCAAGCTTTTTGATTTTTGATTTTTTACTGGTTTTTGGTACGCGGGGCAGCATATCCTTCTTGTTTGTGATGAAATATATGGTCTAAAATTTTTTTTGTGGAGGCTAAATTAATTAATTAATTATTATTAGAACTTGCCCTCCCCAACTTAGACCTTTGTGACGTCCTCGTCACATTAGAATACTAGAATCGTTAAAGTATGAGAGATATATCGGTACACATTTTCCTTGCTCAAAAATAAATTCACATTACTCAATAAATTCAAATAAAATTTTTAGTTAATAATTTCACACCACACTTTAAAATAAAAATAAACAACGGAAAATTAAAGTCCTATTACAAACAAAAAAAACCACACCACATCAAAAATTACCAACCAAATAAAACTTAATGTCTCTCACGCAAGTAAACCAAACATACTATTGCAAATGAAAATTTAAAACTCTTTTGGAGGTATGACTACTTCTTCTAATTCTGCCACCATCAACTGTATGTTCGTCAGCCAGTCTGAATGAACTTTAAACATTTGCTCGTTCTTCTTTTGTCCTGCTTGAAGTATCTCGATGTCCTTTAACAAATCTTTGTTCGCGTTAAGCAGGCTAGTCAAAACATGCTTCTGAATATCGATTTGAGACCTCAACAAGTCTACAGTTGACACTCTTTTCCATGGCATCTCGTGTAACGACTTGAATTTTAATCAACGGTGATTAACAAGGTTTAACGTTAATTGTAAGTTAAAAAGACAATTATGCTAAATGATTTAAATTATAATTTCAATGTAAGTTATATTAATTAGTAAATGAGAAACTATATAATTGAGATTAATACATGTTATGTATTTGTTATAAAGTAACAATTTCAAATGATAAAACAAAACAAGTTTAGGGATCAAATGGACAATTTATCAAACTCTAAAAATATAAATACTCAATTATTTCATTTAACCATTTGTCATCTAATTTGAGAAATCAATTTCTCTGCTCTATTTTATCATCTACGGCTTCATCTCCAAGCTCAAATCCATCAAGAATCATCATCAAGAAATTGCAATTAAATTCAAGAAAACAAGTTACAAGGTAAATTTCAAGGTTTCTTTTTAATAACTCATATATGTGTGTGTGTATATATATATATATATATATATATATATATATATATATATATATATATATATATATATATATATATATATATATATATATATATATATATATATATATATATGTTACGGTTTCCTGGAAAATTATTAAGATTTTCATAACTTCAAAACCATGGAATTGAGAGCATTTGAGTGTTGTATACAGAAAATCAATTACATGCATGTCTATATTGGGTGCTTAATCGAAACCTTTTTGCATTCTTAAAGTTTATTTCCATGTTTGAAATTAAAGATCAGAGAATTGGAAGAAGTTTCTTGCTGACTATGTGTGGCTGTTTTAAGCGAAAAGGAGAAGGCCAAGAAGGTCTTGGACCTTCGGCCAAGACTCAAAAAACAAAAGTGTGTGTGAGTTTGATCATTAAAAAGCAAAAATCAACCCTTTAAACTTCTTGTGTTGTTGCTGTAATTAAACAAAAACAGAAAGAAAGACAATTGCAATGGGTGTTGTGTGTGTTGCATGACTACCGAAACAACTCGAATAGTACCGAAACCATTATGGTTTCGGTAACACCCTGAAACCATCACCGAAACATACATAAACATTAGAGGTCTCGGTGATATTGAAACCATATACTCAATACCGAAACCCACAAAAGGGGGTACCGAAACCGTAAACTCATTACTGAAACCCCATCAAAACTACCGAGACCATATATGTAATACCGAAACTAGCCAAGAACACCTCAACCTACCGAAACCTCAAGAGGTTTCGGTAATACTGAAACAACCACAATACCGAGATTATTTATATATAGTACAGAAACCTTTATGATAGTACCGAAACCATTGAAGGTTTCGGTAATCCTTAATACCGAACCAAAGCAAAACAGCAACAAAATTCCCTTAATTAACTCAACTATCTAGCAACCTTTCCTATCTTTATATGTGTGTGTCGATATATATATATATATATATATATATATATATATATATATATATATATATATATATATATATATATATACAGAAAACAGAACACAGTAACCTACTTACTCTTTTAATGTTAATAAAGTATGTAAGTGCAGTCTATTTTTTTTACCGAAACAGTCCAGCAATGCAACAGTCCTACACCTTTTACTTTACATAAATGAGGTATGTGCGTGCAATGTGTGCTAAAACAGGAAAGCAGCAATGTGTATGTGTGCAGAAATGTGTGTGCAGTGTGTGCACACTATGTGTGCAGAAATTATACAGCTATGTATGTGTGTATCGATATATATATATATATATATATATATATAATCAGAAACGAAAACCATTTACTCTTTCATTTTTCATAAAGTAAGTGTGTGTGTACGGTGCATAGGGTGTGCAGAAAAGGAGAACAACAACAACTCCCAAAATGTGTGTAGCTTTATATATATAATCATATAACAACCTATTTCTTTTCCTTAAAAACCAAAAGCAACCAACAACATTGTTTCTTATAACTAATATGCATATATATATGTATCTGGGATATGTGTGTAATCTGGACATTAGTAAGCCACGTTAACTCAATTCAAAATAGAAAATTATGTTTAAAAAAAAATACAAAACTCATAATTCATAGCACTTAAATAATATTCAAATATATGATCAATGAGATAATTTGACATAAGTATATGATAATTGGATTATAAAATCCAATTGAAAGCATATTATGTTCTTATTTTATAAAATATAGGATCATGATCAAGCATACAAATATGGGGACATTTAATCATCAAATAAGTTCATTAAATGCTTTTACATGTTTTAATGTAGATTCAAAATGAGCAAACGAAAGCCCATAAAGACTTAATAAAGTCACACATGTCCATGAAAAATGACAAAAATGCTTATAAGTCATTTAAATCATGTTCATAATTCATATATGGCAATTATAATCATTGAACCTTGAATGAAATATTCTAATTAGATTGATGACCATATTCATCTCAATATAATCAAGATATGAGACTTTGAGATTAAAGACCAACGAACGAACACTGAATTTATTATTCAAATAATTCAAAGGCTAATAAATATCAGAAATGATATGATTAACAGATTGAGCAACAAGAGAAGCTAAAAGACATTTAAAGAGCATCAGTGAAGGTTATAGCAAAGTGGCAAGCATCTGTAAGTCTGATATAAATAAGTCAGATAGTGGTTCTAATCCACCACAGATTGTGAGCAACAGAGCCAGAGCCAGAAAGTAAAAGTGCAAAATAACCAGTAACTGTGAGTTGTAGATTTCAATTTATCTGCATATTATGTGAATTGAGACTTTTGTTGCTTTATTCTGATTTATTTGACATTCTGATCTTGAGCTTATTGATATATTGTCATAGTATATTTACTATGATTTGTTGAGCTGAGTAATTCTTCCTTTAGATTCGATTCTTTGATGTGTCATTTGATTGTTAAGCTTAACACCAACACTATTGCTCAGTGTTGGGATAATGTTAGGCTTATGATGTGCTGATTTACGTGATGAAAGCACAGAGGGTAGCTAGAGCTGAGCATTCCGATGATATCCATATAGAGCTTTTACTGGTAGCTAGCCCAGTACGTGGCTGATCCCCACTAATGATGCGTGTGTATGGATTTGTCATCATCCGAGCATTCCTTATGAAATTGTCTAAAAGTCTCAAGAGCAACAACAGTTTTATAACTGGGAGCTGAGCAAAGTCGCGCATCAAAAGAGCATTAATTGGCCAATGACCCTTCGAGATTGAGCTTTGCATGAGCCTAGTGCAGTGCATATAGAGCTGAGCCGTGCATGAGCCGAGTGCAGTGCATGTGCTTCCGCGTTCATAATTGCATGTTAAATGTGAAATTCTACATTCTCACTAAGCAAATAAGCTTACCCCGTTGTTGCATTATTTTTCAGGTAAAGGCAAAGGATTGGCTGGACCTAGTTCATAGGTCAAGACTTTGAAAGAGCTTGAAGTGCATTAGAACCTGTTCCAATACCTTGGTATTTGAGTAAAGATAGAGCTTTGGGGTTTGGGGCTAGTTTACATTTTGTGCTTTGATGTAATATTCTAGAAGTCTGCCCCTATTACTTAAAAATTATCTCTGATTGTAATTAACTTTTATTCCGCAACTCTTAATTTTATCTTAGTTTCCTGATTGATATTGCGTTGCTACTGGGCCTTGACTTGAGACCTTTGAGAAATCAGAGGGTCTCACATCTCGTCATCATCGTCCACTTCCATTGAGTTTTGTTTGGTGTTCTGATTATGGACCACATTGTTGTCAATGTAGGTTTGGATCATAATAAACCAGAGAAAATAGTTCCAGAGGAGAACTTAGAACCGGATTCAGACAAGCAAATAAAATTAGAAAAGTTGAAAACTACTTACATGCTTTGTATATTCTTTTTATGATTATGGTGTTCAGGATTGACTAACTTTCTTTTCTTTTTTTATTTTCATCATGACCGGCCCAAAGTGTGGCTAGTTTTGATTCCATGGATCCTCTAAGAGCTGATTTTCCAACAGAACTAAATTGTCCTCTTTGTAAGACGATTTTCAAGGCGGCTGTGATGACACAATGCTGCCATCGTAGTGTTTGTGAAAAATGTAAGACCCTTGCTCCATAATGTTAATATAAAATCTGTGTGTAGTAATAGAGGATCTCTCTTTCTCTCACACACTGGAGATGCAGATAAATATGAACTAAGAAAATTAAATATTAACAACCTATAAGGGGTTAATAGTTGTGTTACACAAGTTGAACTTGCAACCCAATTTAAATACGGAAGAGATAGGGAGATACAACACCATGAATCAAAAAGATAAGGAGATGCACCCGCTGGACGGCAGGGGTGGCGCTATAAAGGTGCAAGTAACAGCGGCAGCTGGTTGCTGTAGTGACTATAGTAGAATGGAAGAAAGAGCGATGGGGGTTGCAGGAAAGTAGGTAGGAGCGAAGTAGGTTTGATAGCTGTATGAAGGCTCTTTTAGTCTGTTATCATATAATCAGATCTGGGAAATTATTGTGAGGTAGTCACACCAATTTATATACAGTGCGAGGCTACGAAAAAGAAAATCATTTGTAATTAAGGTAAGTAAATCAAATCACGAAACCCTAAATCATATATATACTACATATATTAAACAAAGAGTAAGTAAATTTCTGATCATACGGACTCAATGATTTTTTATCCTCAAGTGGCACACATCAGACATTCATGCACTTGGGGCGTAAAAACGAATTGAAGTTGTGGTTTCTCTTTAATAGAACGTATGAGCTAGGTTGTTTGAAGGATATAATATGATATCTGATGATGTGTTATGTGGATGGCAGGCATTCGTGCAGTGCTTGTAGTGAAGGGAAGTTGTCCTTGGTGTTCTAGCAAGTGCAGAGTAGAGGACTTGCTACCAAACATATGTCTAAGACAAAGAATCAAGCAAATTCTCCAATATCATATTTTTGTCACCTCTGAAGGAAAAGATATGAAAAAATATGCTCCAGGTGATAATTATCATCATTAACTCTTGTTTATTCGAACCGAAATACGTAACAAATTTGCATTGATATATATATTTGACAATATTTCAATCAATGCAGATGGAGAATCCGGTATTCAGGGGAAAGATGTTTCTTCTGCTGTCCCCGTCACTAAAAGGAATAAGGACTTGTCTGATTCTACATCAGTGACGAATAAAGGATTTGATCAACACATGGGAGAATCCACATTCAACAAGAATATTTATTTCATGGAGGGTTCTGGATCCCATGACTCAAATGCTATAGTGTTAAGTATCTTATAGCCATGGCCAAGTTGAAAAGTTGGAAGACTTTGTGGCTTCCAACAAACAGAAGGGACTAATAGCAGAAGCCTGTGACTGGGAATATTCAGTCTCATCATATGATGAGGAAGATAACAACTGTCTAGTGGCAAATGATGATGTTCCTTTTACAAGCAGCTTCAAACAAGATCTAGCTAAAGCTTAATCTCTAAGCTCTTTGGACAACTGGAATCTTACAATGATGTATAAGGTACAAAATTTTAAAGATTACAGTGCTGAAGAGAAAGAGAAATTGTTCAACTATCTGTTTGTTGATCTCTACTGCTGTTGAAAAGCAAGATGCTTTAAATTATGAAATCTTAAAATTGAAAAATGATATTGAACTCCAAACTAATGAACTTGACAATTTTCATATGTTGAAAACTGAGCTTGATGAGGTAAAACATATGAACACCATTTTATTAGAAGAGAAAAGAGAAATAGACTTAAAGCATTCTAAACTCGAAAAGATTGTTGACTCTTGGTGATATTCTGCTAAGAGAGTAAACCAATGCATAAGCTCAAATTCAAGCATATCTTGGAGGAGATCTTGACACAACAACTACTATTGTTGAAATTAAAAATTTGGAAACAGATTTGTTCACCCTTGGTGAACTGCCAAATACATTTATACAAAATGTAAATGTCAAATTGGTTTCAAGAGATAGTTTTGTCAGGCCTCGAAACACTGACAGTTCATGTGTTCTTCACCAAACTACATTGTTGTGTGCTCAACTGCTCCAGATGAACAAATTGGTGGAAAAGTGTCAAACCTGTAGTCAGGACTACTAAGCCACTTAATAAGACAGATTCTTAAATCAAGACTGATGGTAAGAAACCTATACTGCCATTTAATGTTGAATTCTTTGAAAATAAGTTCTCAAAAAGAAAACAACATACATCTAGCAGGGGTAAGTCTCATGTTGAAAGTAATGCTACTGTGGTTTCAAATAAGACTTCAAATCATAGTCGTAAGTTGGTTATATATGAAAGTAAGTCTCTTATTAAAACCAAACAAAATGGTTTTTGCAACTGCCAGTGTGCAAGAATCATCACATCTCAGTAAAGGCAAAGGCAAAGCCCATGCCAAACATGAGAAGTTTGGAAATAAGTTTTCCAAGAAACAGGAATAACAAAAGATTATAAAATTGCCAATCTTTGATTTATGTCATCCTAAAAAGAGAATGGAAGTCTCCAAGGACGATGTCTCTAAAGACAAAGGCAACACTGTTCATACACAGCGTAGAGATGGTCCATTCACAAACGTTGTTGGTCTTTATAGAACAATTCAACCTGTTGCGAAATCTATTATAAAGACTAATAGAGAAAATCCAGAATGTGAATTAGAGAGTTCTTCAAAAAGATCTAAAAAGAGAAAATTCTATAGGTATGGAAGAAAAACTCATATGGCTAAAGATTGTCCTGACACGAAGGACATAAGGCCTATTGAGAGTGTTAAATCTAATACTGCTAAATCAAACAATGTTCGAAATAACACTGCAACCAAGGAAAGTGTCAATTGTGACACAATCCATATAGAAAACTTAAATTTTGATCTTAGTGGTCTATCAACAAATGTTGATGAGGAAAGAGAACTCATCCTTGTGATGAGTTCCCCTAAGAACTAATGTTTCTATGTTACTCTGCAGGTTAAGCAACCAAACTAGGATTGGTACTTGGACAGTGGCTGTTCTGGCGACATGACAGGTTGCAAGGATACGTTGAGTGACCTCAAGCCTGAACAAGGCCCAAAGGTCATCTTTGGTGACAATGTCCAAGGATCCATAGGGGATATGGCACTATCCGTGCAGGTGCTGTAATTTTCAACAAAGTAGCTTGTGTGTCTGGGCTGAAACACAATCTTGTTAGCATAAGTCAACTATATGATGTTGGCTACAAGGTTAACTTTGATGAGCACCTTGGATACATATTGGATTCTCAGGGCTAAGTTGAGCTGTGTGCACTAAAGGCTATCACACCTGAATTTCAAGAACATCAACAAACTCTATAAGAAAGAGTTAGTGACAGGTTTGCCTTCTATAACCGTTGTTAAGAATACTATGCACAGTCTGTGAGAAAGGTAAACAAAAAAGAGATCTTTAACATTCAAGCACAATTTCTCTGTTGATTCATCTCCCTTCTTTATCCACATGGACTTGTTTGGACCATTCAATGTCACAAGTCTAGGAGGAAGAAGATACACTTTAGTAATTGTTGATGAGTTCTCCAGGTACACATGGATGATCTTCGTAAAGTCCAAAGGAGAGGTTGCTAGAGAAATTATTTGGATTATTAAAAAGATGGAGGTTCTGAATTCTACCCAAGTCTAGCAACTCAGGAGTGATCATGGTACTAAATTCAAAAACAGTACTCTTGAGGACTTCTGTGAAGAAAGAGGGATTTCTCAAAAAAAAAATTAGATGTAAGAACTCCTCAACAGAATGGAGTTGCTGAAAGGAGAAATAAGACTCTTATAGAAGCTTCAAGAACCATGTTGTGTGCATCATGTCTCCCTTCATCATTTTGGGCTGAAGCTATCAACACTGCGTGCTTAACTCAAAACAGATCCTAAGTGGTGAAAAGGTTCAATAAAACTCCTTATGAATTACTCAAAGGGAGAAATCCTATTATAAGCTATTTCCATGTGTTTGGATGACCTTGCTTCAATCTAAATCAAAGGGATCAGCTGGCTGAATTTGAACCCAAAGCCGATGAAGGAATATGTGCGGGATACTCAACAATTTCCAAAGCCTACAGAGTATACAACCTCAAAAGAAAGATGGTTGATGAAACCATCAATGTCACCTTTGTAGAGTCTGCAAATTCTTCACTCAAAGGTGAACTTGAATCAGTCTCAGAAGACTTCAGCTTTGATGACCTTCTACACTTTAATGTTGAAGATGAAGACTCAAAAGCTTTCACATCATCTAGAGTGGAACCTTATACTCATAGTGTACATGATGATGACTATATTAGTTCACCATGTGTGAATAAGTGCACTGATATAGTTGATGTACCATGTCCATAACCAATCAATGTTGAATTCCCTGAATCTTCTATTGACATGTTCAACACCAATGATACTCCATCAACAGATGAACAAACACAAGATGTCAGTTTGTCTGACAATCAGGAAAGTTTTTTCACAAGACCTGTTGTTAATGAAACTGACATTCAAGATACATAGGAATCATCACTAAAACATAATCCTAAGTGGATCAGGTGTCACCCTAATGAGCAGATAGTAGGTGACACCAATAAAGGTGTGCATACAATGAGGGATAGTCTTGGAAACTTTTGTATGTTTTCAAGTTTTGTATCCCAGATGGAGCCAAAGAAGATTGATGAAGTTTTGAAGGATGCCAATTGGATCGCTGCCATGCAGGAAGAACTCAATCAGTTTGAGAGAAACAATATATGGAAACTAGTCCCCATGCCTAAAGGAAAAACCATAATTGGAACCAAGTGGGTATTCTTAAACAAGATGGATGAGTAAGGTCGTGGCATTAAAAATAAAGCAAGACTGGTTGCTCAAGGCTATAGACAAGAAGAAGGGATTGATTATGATGAAGCATTTGCTTTTTTGGCTAGGCTGGAAGCAATTCGTTTGTTTCTTGCATATGCTGCTCACAAGAGCATGAAAGTATTCTAAATGGATGTAAATAGTGCAATTCTGAATGGCAAGCTGCAAGAGGAAGTATATGTTAAGTAGCCCCCATGTTTTATGGATGAACAACATCCAGGTTTTTTTTATATGTTGGACAATGCCCTATGTCATCTCAAACAAGCCCCTAGAGCCTGGTATGACACTCATACTGACTTTCTTATGAGCAATGGATATTCCAGAGGTTAAGTGGATACTACATTGTTCACAAAGAAGGTGATATCTGTCATTATGCTTGTTCAAATCTATGTGGATGATACTATATTTGGTTCTACTAATGAATAACACATTCTTTTTAGGATTACAAAGTTAAACAAAATTCAAATGGAATTTTTGTAAATAAAAAAAATTATACTCTAGATCTTTTGAAAAAGTTTAAATTTGATCAGTGTTCTCGCATCAAAACCCCAATAGCAACCAATGTTAGTTTGGATGCTGATACCTGTGGCAAGCCTGTTTCAGTAACAGTTTTCAGAGGTATGATTGGGAGCTTGTTATATCTAACAGCTAGTAGACCAGATATAATGTTTGCAACCTGTTTATGTCCTAGATTTCAAGCTGATCCAAAAGAATAACATCTTGCTGCTGTAAAAAGAATCTTCAGGTACCCTAAGGGTACCACATGTTTGGGTCTTTGGTATCCCAAAGACTCAGGCTTTGATTTAATTGAATATAGAGATTCAGATTTTGCAGGTTGTAGGCTTGATAGAAAAAGTACAACAGGTGGGTGTCAACTACTTAAAGGCAAGTTGATTAGTTGGAGCAATAAGAAGCAGAACTCTGTGTCCACTTCTACTAGTGAAGCTGAGTACATTGCTACTGCAAGCTGTTATGGACAAATTCTTTGGATGCAACATCAACTTGAGGACTATGGATTGGTGTATAATAAAATTCATATACTATGTGATAATACTAGTGCTATAGCCATATCCAACAACCCTGTCTTCCCCTCTAGAACAAAGAATATAGAGGTCAGACATCACTTCATAAGGGATCACATCCAGAAAGGTAATGTTGAAGTATCTTTTGTTCCTACAGAAGATCAGCTTGCAGATATTTTTACCAGACATATTGATGAAAACAGGTTTAACACCCTTATTTGTAAGCTGGGAATGTTAAATATAAGTGACTAAGTGTCCTTAATGTTCAATAGTTATATGTGAAAACCTGTCCATTTGTTAAAAACAGCTTTGATGCAGAACAGGTTTCACTGGCTCTGCACTTAGTCGTTTCTTAGAAATTAGAACAGGTTTGACATCTAACAGGTTTCAAAACAAAGTATTTTCAACCAAACCTGTCATAGTGTCCAAACGCTGCTCACTCAGTAATTTCTGTCAAAACTGTAATTCTTGTAACCTGTTCTACTTAAGAACATGTTTCAAAATAAAAACTGCTCAAATATTACAAATCAGCTTTCATCCACATGGATTACACTGAACAACTTTGATGACACTAGATCCCACAGGTTTGGACAATATTCTTGAATATCAGCTTTTAATTAACATTTATTCACACTTACGTTATGTTAATTTTGTATTAATTTAACTTAATTACCTGCAGATAATGTTTTGTTACGTGTTTAAGAGATAAGCTAAGGGGTCAAATTGGTATGACACATGTGCTGACGTTTCAATCGTTCCGTTCCACTAGTCATACCCATTTCAAATCAACCGCCATTTTATCTCTCCCACTCTCTCACATTTAAATCTTATAAATACCTAACGTTACTATTTCATCTTCCCCTTCACTATTGCGACCCTATACCTCCATACTTCCTGAAAATCTTTAACCACTCTCAAAAGACTAAGTGTCTGCTCTCATTCATCTTCTACCACCACTCAAATGGCTTTCTCAACTCCCCTTATACCAGTATTCTTGGGTGATGATGTTCTTAAGCACCCATCAGTTACTACCACTTTCACCATAAAACCTACCAACTACGTAGCCAATCTGACAATACCCAAAAACTATGTTGGTAAAGCTTATGAACCAATGGTGGAGTTCATCAAGGCACGTCCACTGCTTTATGCCATGACTGCTACCTCTGGTGTAATGTATCAGGAAATGGTGTACGAATTTTTGTACACATGCTCGTATGACTCTGTTGCTAAGGTTATCCGAGGAACCATTCTCAACAACACCAAGGTTGTTGAGATTTTTGTTGATCTCATTCAAGAGGGACTTCATCTTTCTTTTGAACGACAAACTAACCTACTTCTATTCATAATCTACCCATTTGCCTCAATAGAGGACTTCAGAACTTACCTTTACCACCTAAATCCAAACTTGCATTCAGCGGGAGTCGAACCCGCAACCTCTCACTTGAATATCACCACTCTTACCAAATGGGCTAAACCACATTGGTAAGAAGTACTTCATCTGCCCATGGTTGAAAAATATGACAAGCCACTAGCTGACAACCAGAAAATGGGTAACCTACTACGTTGTTGCAGTGTATCTGCACCAAGGGTTGGAGCCACATTATTCAGAAAGGAACTGGCCCCAACCTACAGTTTTCTTTTTCCCTCAGTAGTAAAGAGTCTAAGCTGCAAGGTTGGCTCATTTGATCAGCTTAGCAGAGATGAGGTTCAAGTGACTCTGCAATTTGTTGATGAAACTACTTTGAACATGGCCAAATTGATCTTTGGCAATCTGAGAGCCTTTGTTGAACAAGATCAACGATCCCATCTGTCAGGTATTCCAGGTTTCTTAGTCTCATCTTCAGGCATGTATGTGGTGACTCCCTGTACGACTCACAGTCGCTTCTCAAATCCATGGTGTTTCTTGTTATTGGAAACAAAGTCTTTCATGCCCCAGCAACTGCTGAAGAGTCTCCTCTCACAACACCAATGAGCAGGCTGCTTGGTTTGGTGGAAGGGCCTTCTACAACGGAGGTGGATCCAACTTCTGCTCCCACTGGAAAATCCAAATCTCTAGGTAAAAGGGCAAAACGTGCCCTGAAGCCTAGTGAAGCAAGGCCTGTCACCAAGAAGGCCAGGAAGACAAAGTCTACTCCCTCAGTCTCTGTTCCTGTGAAGGAGCAGCCTGTTCACCCAAGTTCATCTGTAGAACCTATGACCTTTGTGGCCATTGGCTCTGTGCCACCTGAGACCAGGGAACAACTTTCACCAACTGCTCTCAGCCTAGTCTCCTCACTAGTTAACACAAGACCCTGCCACTTCCCCCTCCTTATCATCCAGGCTAAGGAAGAAATCCTTGGCTAAAAAAGAACAAAGATCCTGCTTATCCAACAAAGCCTCTCTGGTTCCTCCCAACAGGAGCTACTTGAAAAAGAGGCCACCCATGCTGCATCCTCTCCACCTTTCTTGGAGAGTGTTGCACCATTTATGTAGCCTGCCTCACTCCAACAAGAGTCTACCCAGAGTGAGCCTGAACCCTCTGGTTCCTCCCAACAGGACCAATTGTACATATGGAGACTACCACATCAACTGTCCCTCCGTCCCAACAGGGTGAGGATATTGAAAGCCAGGAGTTCTCTCCACTCCATACTGTGTCCACACTGTCCCCCTCTCATATTTCTCCAACACTTTCTGAGTCTGCACAAGGTGTCGAAACAGTTGGTTTTAGCCCACCAATGGATGAGCCTTCATCTTCTGCTCCTCATGATGCAACTGGTCCATCCCCATCAGTTGCTGAAGGACCAAATCTCCATCCTGATGAACCACAGGGTACAGACCAACCCTTTGGTGAAGGCTTTCCCCATCTATAAATTTCATCACCAGTTTTCACCCCTGATGATGTTGAAATGCATCTCTTGTCACTCCATGAAGAGGTTCATCTAGAACAAAGCACCACTAAGGTTCCTGCCCATGTATTTGATGAAGGAATCACAATCCTAGTGATTCTTCAGAAGTCAACCACTTCAATCACCCCACCTCTAAGTTGGGTCACTTGTCCTTTACACAAGCTATGGAACTTCTATCCACTGTGCCCCTACCATCAGCAAGTGAACCTACTTCACCTCCATATTTACCTTCATCGCCATCTACTCAATCCAAACAATCCACGCACACTACTCCATTACCTATGGATTTGTCCTTGAAAGAACAGCTTCATGTGCTGTCAAACAAAGTTGATACCTTGGACAAATCCAAGACCACCCTGACATCTACTATTGGAGAGTCAGTGTCTTCATAGCTTGCAGGATTTATTGATTCGTTCAAGTCATCCTTTCCACAACCCTCTCCACATACTGACTACTCCTCTCAGCTGCTTGCACTCACTGCACAGCTACAACAACCCTCCACTTCTCTCTCCTCACTTTTTTCCAATCAGCAGGACTCTGTGTCCAGCTTGACACCCATTGCTAAAATTTGTTCTGTTTCTCTGCCCTCCACTTTAGCTTCTTTGAATACCTTGGTGGTATCCCCGTCCAACACAATAGCATCAGGTTTTGAAGATGTGCAAGAGTCCATCAATATTACTCCTGCACAGCTTAAAAGCCTTATGTTTAGTGATGCTTACAAGGCTGCCATTTCCATCCTCTCAGCCACCTCTAACTCTCAATCATCCTCTCTTGATAGATGCCTCACCCAATTAGCAGAGGTGAAGGACAACCTGGCTTTCTTAGTGCATAGCCTAGTTGGTCCTAAACCTGGTACCAAGCATGTTGTTGCCAAGCCCTCTGAAACTGTTCCTTTGGGCAGTACTGCTATTGAAGAATCTGTGCCATCTCCCTCAAAGAGGGAGAAGAAGTCTGCCTCAAAGACTAAGTCTAAGGGGGAGAAATCTACATCCCTTTCTAAGGAGAAATCAGCTTCAGTTGAGCAAGCAGCATGCCAACTAACCACTGGTGCTACTGTAGGTACATCCCATGACTCAAGGACAGCTGAGCTTACTGCACATACATCCCATGACTCAAGGACAGCTGATGCATTTTTCGTAATATGGGGCATGAACCAAACCTCATTGTTACTGACCAGGATGCTTTAGTAAAGCAAGCAGTAGCAAATGTGTTCAGCACCGCCAAACACCGTCTGTGCATGTGGCATATAACTCAAAAGTTGCCGCATAAGGTTTTCAAATTGCATTAATTACCGTATCTTCCTTTCCTGTTAAGTCATGTGGGGTATGTTTTTTTTTCATGTCATTAAACCTCATTTCCTTGAATGAATGCAGGTTTGCTACGATTTCTTCAACGACCATGATTTTCGTATGAGGTTTAACGATCTAGTGTGGTCTCGTAACATGGAAGTTGATGCGTTTGAAAGTAAATTCTTAGAAGACTGCGATTTATCAGACAACAGGTGGTTTAACGACATTCACAAGGACCACGAATTATGAATTCCAGCGTATTTCCTTAATGGGTTAATGAGAACAACATCTCTATCAGAAAGTGAGAATGCATTCTTCAAAGTTTGCAAAAACTACCAATCTACTTTAGTTGAGTTCATGATGTGATTTGAAGGCGTCATGGAAAAACAGAGAAGTACTCAATTTGATTTGGATGTAGAAGACGACACAAGGAGTGAAAAAATGAAGACTCATCTTATCATTGAGAGGCACGCACACGACGTATAGTCTCATTCGATTTTCAAGTACGTCCAGGATGAAATATTCTCGGGTTTAACAACATGTGCCCAAATCGCAACATCATATGATGAATCAATGGAGGTGACAATAATAAAGGATAAAGCTGCTGTAGCGCATCAAAAAAAGGATTTCAAGGTTTGTTACCCTAATATACATCTTATTTAGATTTTTTTTCATATATTAGATATACTCTAAAAATTTTTTATATAAATTCTACATAATATCTACGTAGAATATATATAGACGTTAGGTCAATGTTTTTTCTCTATATAGAATGTTCACATTCTATACGTAGAGTGTTCACATATTCTACATAGAAGACCAGTATTCTATATAGATTTGAAATATTATACATCTTTTTTACGTCATCATTTAAATCCTTTGTTATAATCCAGGTTGTAAAAGATTCCATCATGGGCACCATTGATTGTGATTATCGGATGTTCGATCGGATTTGGTTGCTTTGCAAACACATTTAATCCTTGAATCATCAGAAGAGGAAGAGGTTGAGATTGCTCTGTCCACTTCAGCGAAAGGAAAAGGCAAGGCTGTTATGGATACAGAGGTTGAAATGCAACTTCAGCTTAAATATGATATAGCTCAAGCAAAGGAAATGAAAATTCCACTTGAAACATATTGTGAGTGAAAACAAGAACAAGTCGAGCTCCTGGAATGAGCAAAAGAGGATGCAGCCTCTGTGAAACTTGCTCAAGTTTTGGCTGCCAAAGAGGCAAAGAAAGTAAAAATGTCATCTTTGGTAGTGCAAAAGAAGCTGGAGGAAGCTGTCAAAGAAGCTGACAGTGAAAAAGAGAACAGAGAAGGAGAAGGGATCAAAGGTCTCTGTGACCAAGGAGAAGTATGTGTCCACCACCCCCTCATCTGTCAGAACCCGATTTCATTGTGACAACTTGGCCAAAAAGAAGTTCTATGATGTTGCTGAAATAAGACTGGCCAACGAAACAAATGTCAAAGTTGTTCCCACTTCAAGGAAGAATCAACATTGGAAGCTACAAATTACAAGATTTGGTGCTGATGGCCCTGAACTAGATTCATATGAAGCAGCTGATGCATCCCAAATGGGATACAGAGAATAGGTTGAACTTGCAGTTGCTCTAAGCAGTTCAAAATCTAAGACTGCCAAAACTGTTAGAGCATTTTGGAGAAAGCTGATGGAGAAGGTAAACGGGTTGGGTTTCATTCCTGAAGAGATGATTAAGGGTACTTCAAGAATGGAACCCAAAATCAACTCAAGAAGACAGAAAACATAGAACTTGAGGAGATTGTCAACCTGATTGAGCAAGGGTTCTTTGCCACTGAGATAAAGGGTATGGATCATAGTCTACCCAACATCAATAGTCCAATAGTTGAAGTTTTTTATTTTGTACAGAAGTTGTACTTTTTCTTTGTAAACATTAGATGTTTAGTCAGTTTTCATCATGTATAAACTGAACATTTACCTTACTTCTATGTTGTAGTTTCATTTTTGTAATTGTAATGTAAAATATATAGTGATGACTGATATAGTCATCCTAAGACTGAATATTGCAAATAGGAGGAGATTGTTGGCACAAAAAAAGGCCTCAATCGAACCTGTTCTATGTCATAGGGGCAGATTTCTAATCAAACCTGATTGATACACTTAGGGGGAGATTTTAAAGGCTTTTTAATGCCTCAATCAAACCTGATAAGTGATTTGCAAAATCAGCCTAAGTATGCTTTACACTATTACATTAGTTGTAACTTGGCTGTTTGCCAAAACTGTCCATTTCTATTCGACAGGTTTGCCAGAATATGTCAAAGTGTCCATACCTGTTGGACAGTTTCGACTCAGATAAGTGCTCTGTTCTTTGTGAGCAGAACCTGTTCTTTGTGAACAAGTTTAGCATTTTATGGAATTTTTTCCATACCTTCATGCAATGTTTTGAACGTTGAGATCATTCTAGAACTTCAAGACAATGTGGAAAATAGAACTGCTAAGTATCCGCCCAAGCTGTTCTGAAGCATGAAGACAAAAGCGTATTTGAAATGGGTGATAGACCATCTCTTATATCAAAATACCTTTACAAGAAAGAATAAAGGTCATAAGTTGACAATCCATTTTAAGGTATAGCTAAGGACGACAGAGACAAAAAGGAAAAAGACAAAGATTCTGAGGTAAGAAGACAAATCTGCTTTGTCAGTTTTGTCTAGGTGCAGAAAAGCAAATTTGTCCCATTACAAGACATTCCCCACTTTTCTTTAAAACCAATGAAGAAGCTTCACTCTGATTCTATATATGAGTATAAAAGAGAAGCTTCCAAGAAAGAGAATTTACAAATAGAGAACATGAGTGCAATGCAAAATGTGTTTTTCATGCATGCATTTTCTGTTCAACTTGAGTGGATTACCATAGTGTGTCTAAGCTGTTCAATCTGTGTCTTATGTGAACAGTGAGTGAAACTTAGTAAGTCACTTCATTGTAACTAGTTTGAGTGTGTGTTAGATTAGTCAAAGTCAGTTATTCATTTCTGTGATCTCTGTTTGGATCTTTCCGCAATCCAAATATGTTTGTAATTTTAACAAGTTTTATTATATACTTACATGCATTAAAAAAAGTGTGATTTAAGGATTAAGTGTATTCACCCCCTCTACAGTTTATCTATCTATATTTGGGAAACCTTTAGGGACCTACAGGGGTATTGTGCAAATATTGTAAACTTAGAAAGAGGCCAAATGGAAATAAAAATGAGAGACCGTTCATTTTTAATGAACTCATGTTCTGTCTCTCTCAATTTCACAGCTCCTTACTCTCTCACATCTCTCTCCCTCTCTAAAAATCAAAATCAATATTTTGTTGGAATTTAGTTCTAAAATTGTGGAATCAAGTCACTAAAAGGAAGCTATAACTACTGCAACAACTGAATTTTAGGTAAGATTCGTTCAAACTTACGAATTCATGGGTTTTGGGTTCGATTTTCATATGAACCGAAATCATAGATTGATGATTATTGTGTTATTGCATGTTGAAATTACTAATTTGAAAGTTAAAGTCGAGTCCTAGGAAAGATATGTATAAGATTCTAGCTTCTGATTCAACTCCTAGGTATGATTTCAATCTTAACTATCTGTTTTTAGTATGTGTGTGTGTGTGACGCACAGTGTTGTATATGGCCTGTTATGGTCTGATTTTGTACAAATGCTATTAGACTAATGTTAAATAACATGTTATAAGAATATGTTGGTTTGTATACCGGTAGATTTCAATCACAGCATTGGTACAAAATGAATGTGTGTTAACATGGAAAACTAATGAACTGCACAAATGCACAACTGTTGAACTTTGGATGAGATGAAGTTCAGATGGTAAGAACTTCGAATATGCGAAGTTTGGATGATATGAACTTCGGATCGCATATGAACATAAGTAATGAGCTATGAACCTTGGACACTTCAAACTTCATATAGGATCCCAACTTCGGGTCTAAAGAGACATCCGAACTTCGGATCATAAGACAGAATTTTTGATAAGTTGAACTTCTAAGGATGGAACTTTGGACCATCCAAAGTTTGGATCATGCGAACTTCGGATGTGGTCTGAACTTCGGATCAAAGTTGCACTTTTATGAAAAATTATGAAATGATCAAATGTTGATGTGATGAATTATGAATTGACTTAACAGGATCTTTATGGTGTTGTTTTTTATATAAATCAAGCAGTTAAAGTTCGACTTCGAACAAAAAGACATGCATTGGTGTTCTGTAAGACCCTGTGCAAATCTTCCAGGGCATACTTAGTAAAATAAACCATTGTGAGTAATAGATTAGTATTGCTACATAAGTTGTCATTGCATATATTAAATCATGGTTTATTCATGTTGCTCGTACATTAATTTGAAATCCTGTTCAATTCTTTGATTACGATTCACTTTTGTACTTGGAATATTATTCAATTGAAAATATAAATTTGGAAACATATTTGGCATGATGATAGACTTGTACTTTGATGAAACTTGGGCTGTGGTTTACAGTATGCCACTGTCGGGGACTGATCATCCCATATTCATTCCAGCCTGATTATACATCCTCGATCGAATATTTGAACAACCATTTGAACTTGTTTCTGGATCCGTGCTTCCCAGCACGATGAATCTATTGGGACCCATGTTGTTCAGCATGATGATCACTTGCTATCCATGCCCTCCGCACAAAGGAGTAAACATTGCTCACACACTCACTTGTTCGCATGACATCTATGTAAGATACGTAATTTGTAATCTCACTAAGCTTATAGCTTACCCGTTATTAAATGTTTTCAGGCAAAGGAAAAGATAGTGTTGGGACTTCTACTTAGGATATACATCAAGTCTACCGGGATATACTAGAAGTTATTGGTAACTATTAGGGTTATCAAGCTTTGGGTTTGGGAATTGTGTTAGTGCATCCTGTGTGACGATAGCAGTCTAAGTATAGATAGTCTTTTGTAATAGATTAGGCTTTGCAAATACAAGTTATATATGTTTGATCTTGTTTGTGTTTGATGTTTACTTAACTTCAAAGTTAAGTTCAAACATAAGTTCAAAGATAAGTTCAAACATAAGTTCAAGAACAAGTTCAAAGATAAGTTCAAGAATAAGTTCAAGGCTAGGGTTTGAACTTAGTGGAGCTAAGTTCGAAGTAGCGGTGGACAAGTTCGTGGGCTTGGGCCTAAACGAACTTGCCTAAGCTAAGTTCGAACTTAGACTCTAAAATTAAGAATTAACTAGTTTGATTAAAGGACTTTGGCAGATATTAGCGTTCAGAGCTCGTATAGTGCACGTACGAATTTGTGAGATTTCAGAGAGTCGTTTCGGAGAAATATACGTGTCGGGTCATTCGTCGTAACGTCTATCATTGTGTTCATTTCCGGGTTTCCGTGTGTGTGATCAATCCGTTAAACCCCTAACGAGGATTCCACACTCGTTGGAAGGTGTCGCGTCAAGATCAGATCCATAGGTAGGTGACCTTACAAGTGGTTACAGAGCCAAAAAGAGTGTTCATCGTTTTCTTCGTTTTCATACAAACATTCTTGGTTTCTTGACTTCTTACCGGAAAAATCACGTTTTTCATAGTTTTTCTGAGTTCTACAAGCAAGGTAACGGAGAAAAATTCACATTAGTTCAATTTTTCAGTGGAAATCAGTGTTTTTAATCTTAAAAACATTAGTTTAATCTGAAATCTTGAAAAAATCAAATTTTTGGTCGTTTCTCGAACTTGCGGCGCTCGAACTTAAGGGGGTATTAGGGTTCATTCGAACTTGTCAGAACACGCTCCTCTCAAAGATGTTTTAGGGCTTCATTCGAATTTAACATGAATTTCGAAGTTGTCAGAATTCGAACTTGTCCGATTCGAAGTTGTCAGAGAAATTAGGGTTTCTTCGAACTTACCTGAGGATCGAACTTGTCAGAATTTGAGGGTTTCTTCGAACTTGCCATAGGTTCGAAATTGTTAGAATTTCTAGGGTTTTCTCGAACTTACACTCATTCGAACTTGATGAGTTTGAACATAAGTAAATTCGAATTTAATTTTCAAACGAATTTAAATTTAAATGATTCGAACTTGCATAAGTTCGAAGGGTTTATTTTAAATTAATTTCTAAATTAAATTGTTTAAGTTCGAAAACAAAAAGCGAATTCTCCGCCAAAGCTAATGAAACTGGAGGACTACCATTGGTGGAAGGATAGGTTTGCTGATTTTACTCACTTTAACGACATGCGTATGTGGATATGCATCGATGAGGGATATATACCTCCTACGCAAGAGCTAGAGGGCCGACAAAGAGTCTTAACTTATCAGAACATGAAAGATGATGACAAGAAACTTTATGAGGCTGAGAACCGAGCTTTCTCAATTATCAGGATGGCATTACCTCAAGAAATCCTACACACTTTAAGAAATCATAGGACTTCTAAAGAGCTATGGGATGCTCTATAGAAGAGGTGTGAGGGATATCCAAGGGTACGAAAGGGTAGAACTGAGATGCTGAAGCAGCAATTTGCTATCTTCAAGGCGTTGAAGAATGAAACGTTAGATGAGACAATCACTAGATTTTATCATCTGTTAACTGAACTTGACAATCACAATGTCGAGTATCAAGAGACTGAGAAGATAGAAAAACTTCTAGATGCTTTACCGACGAAGTGGAGATGTACACAACTTTAATAAAGCATGATGAAGAGAAGTTTGAGACTCTCACTCTTGAACGAGTTATTGGAACGCTGAGGGCATATAACTTCAAGTTATAGAAGAAAGACCGGGAGTTTGAGCAGGTTCAAGATCCAGAAATGTATTTTGGAAAATCATAACCGTCAATTGCTGGTGAACTGAAGTCGGGGGCCACAACATTCTTCTCAGGAGAAGAATCCATCCCAGTGGAGACAGAGGAGTCCAGTAGCAGGGCATTCTTAGGGTTTTCCAAACCAGAAGAAAAACCAAATCATTCTGCGTCTACATCTCAAGGATATACAAAGATGCCGATGAGCGCAAAATCAACTGAAGATCATTTAAATCTTCTAGCTTCATTTGTCGTAGCGTACGGCAATTGCGTTCAAGGGAAAATAAACGATCCAATGTTATGGGAAGACGACTACGATTAGGTAGATCCTGATGACTTGGAAGAAATGGACCTACAATGGAAACTGGCCATGGTGACTCAAAGGGTCAAGAGGTTCATGAAGAGGACAGGAAGAAATTTGAACGTAGGCAACAGCAAGGTTGGTCTTGACAAATCAAAGGTAAAGTGTTACAACTGCCAAGGTTTGGGACACTTTGCAAGGGAATGTCAAAGACTAAAAAGTAGAGAACTATCAGAATCAGAACCAAGGGAGATATCAATCTGGTGGGTTTGGGAATCAAGCAGCCATCGCTGGTTTGTTAACCAATGTGTCATCTAACAGACAGATTAATGGAACTTATGATTGGAGTACTCATCCGGAGTCGAATGCTAGAGCCTTTATGGCAGAAGTAACTGAGACTGGGAATGAAAAAGCTAAAGAAGTTGCAGAGGACACCAAGCAGAAAGATACAAGTCCTTTGTTTGTGGAAAAGTCATAGGAGCAGTCCATTCTGGAGTTTGCGGCTCAAATGGCTAACGTGGAATCGGACCACAAAAAGCTAATTTTAAACTTTTCTACATTCCATGATTTATGTGTTTTATGTGCTACTTTAAATGATAGGTTAAACTTAGTACTAGAAACACATAACAACTTAACTGCTCAAATCCAATCGTTAAAATCAGATAACACTAGTCTTCTAGATATTAAGGAAGATCTAAGGAATAAGCTGAAAGCAGATGCTTAGGATATCATAGTTCTAAAAGACAAATTAAGTGAACAATGTGTCAGGATAGAACTTATGTATGAGCATGTTGAAGCTTTAACCAAAGAACTTACCCTTAAGGATGTAGAACTAGCAGAATCAAGAGTTAAAGTTGCTGAGGCAAATAGTAAGCTTGAAACGTTTAGGAACTCGTCACTAAACCTAGGAAAGATCTTAGAAGCTCAACGGTAGTCTAAGAAAGAAGTTGGATTAGGTTATCAAGAGAGTCCTCCACCGTTCAACAACAACTACGTGCCTCAACCTCAGGATAAAACCACTGAACCGGTTGAATCAGAGGTAGCAACTGGAACTGAATCTGATAAGGATAAGTCAACTAAGGTATCTAACACGACCTCTAAGATTAAGAAAGTCAAGTTTGTGCAGTCTACTAGTGACACTATACTAGGAGAAGCTAAACCTGAAATTAATAATCAACAAGAGGAAGTGTAGTTGAATTGAAAGAGAATGACACTAGTGAATGACACTAGTGAGACACCTAAGTCAAAGGGTACATATAAAAATCTGATTGATAAGATGTCATCCTTTAGATGTCATGAGAAAGGACATGTTGTGTCTAGCTGTCCTTATAAGAAAGTGGAGTCTACACCCTCTAAACCAGAGTCTACACCAACTGTAGGAAAGCAAGAACAATAAAGACCAGTACCTAATATTGCTAGCACTACTAGTTCTCAACATATAGAAAAGAATGTGAGTGCAACACTTAGGATACCTGTTAAACAAATACCGGTGTCAGTCAGACAACAAGAAGTGATTTGGACTAATTCTCCGAATATAGTTACTAGTCAGTCTAGGTCAAGACCACAACAAGGATATAAGAGCCAGTTAGGTCTCATACTCCTCAAAGACAACAGACACCAGGTAGAGCCCAGGGATATCAAAATGAAATGCATTATAATAGAAACTATTCTAGGGCTCAATCTCGAACGACAGCCCAAAGGCCAAGAGTGAATCTAAATCACTCAGCACCACAATAGGCTCTCAATCAATAACC
Organism: Centrapalus pauciflorus; assembly: GCA_020465985.1. Taxonomy (NCBI): domain Eukaryota; kingdom Viridiplantae; phylum Streptophyta; class Magnoliopsida; order Asterales; family Asteraceae; genus Centrapalus; species Centrapalus pauciflorus. The sequence continues at coordinate 413,981 of JAANYP010004306.1, forward strand.
CCAGTCATCTGAAAGGAGAGATGGGTATTTGAAGGAGTTCACGTATGTGGATTAGAAAGGTATTACCAAGTCAGTCATGGCTTGGGTTCCCCGTGATAACTAACTTGTTTTCTTTCATGTGCAGAAGCTAACTACAGGTCTAAACAACAAATGGTTCGTCGACGGTGGTTTCTCTCGTCACATGACTGGGGAAAGGAGTCTACTCACAGACTTCAAAGGAGGGAACAAGGGCTTTGTATCATTCGCTGGGAACAAGGGAGGTCATATCACTAGAACTGGAGTGGTCACTAATGGGACAATCAAACTTGATCAAGTTTACCATGTTGATAAACTTGATCACAATCTCATTAGTGTATCTCAGATCTGTGATAAGAAGAATTCAGTGATTTTTACTGAAACTGAAGCGTTAGTGCTGAATCCGGGATTCAAAGTACCTGAAGAGTGGATCATGATGAGATCCCCAAGGAAGAATGATCTGTACATGATGTACATGAACATATCAGACTCATCGATGAGAACAATCTGTCTACTATTTAAAGCTTCAGAGTCCGAATCTATTCTGTGGCACATACGCATGGCACACTTGCACCTAAGGAAAATGAACTACATTACTAAACATGGTCTGGTGCAAGATGTTCCACTGAAGAGTTTTCAGTTCGATGACAAGTGTCCCATGCAAGAAAGGAAAACAACACAAGAAGTCACACAAGTCAAAGACTCAGAACTCGATACCTTCCACCTTCGATTTGCTGCATATGGATCTCTTCGGTCCAATCAACAAAAGGAGCATAGGTGGTAGTTGGTATTGTTTAGTTATTGCTGATGATTACTCACATTTCTCTTGGGTTTTCTTTTTAGGTACAAAGGACAAAACAGCTGGAAAGCTGATTGGGTTCTTAGACCAAGTTGGGAACTCATACGGAACAAGGGTAAAACGTATCAGGAGTGATAACGGAACCGAATTTAAGAATGTCGTAATTGGTGTATATTGTCTATCCAAATGCATAGTGCATCAAATTAGCGCACCTTATGAGCCACAACAAAATGGGGTGGCAGAACGTAAGAATAGGACCTTGATTGAGGCAGCAAGGACCATGCTCTCGGACTCAAGGCTTCTTACCATGTTTTGGGGGGAGGCAGTGAATACTGCGTGTCATGTTTTAAACCGGGTCCTTACTGTCAAATCACTGAACAAAACATGTTATGAAGTTCTGAATAAAAGACCACCAAATTTAACTAGCTTTGAACCGTTTGGGGTACCGTGTACTTTACTGAAAACAAAACATCAACCAAAGTTTGGTGAAAAGGCTGACGAAGGATACTTCCTAGGTTATGTTCCTAACTCACCAAACAAAAGGGTTTTTAACAACAAATGGTACGGTTGAGATTGTGTTTAACATTAACGTAACAAGTTATTCACATGAACCCCAAACTGGTCCTGAATGGTTATTTGATTATGACTCTTTGTTTGAATCATTTAACATACCGTTTAGTGGAAATGCAGGTACATTGGAAAATGACTTCTCATCATTAAACCTTAATGACGAGTACCAAGGTTTTCCAAAATCAAGCATTCCATCAACATCTAAGCCTACAACGACAGAAGATGGGTCTCCAACAGAGAATGAACCTGAAATACCTACAAATGAGAATCAGACGAATAATTTTAACTCCGAGGACAGTGATCATGAGGAAGATAATATACCGTCTGAAGTCATACCCCCGTTAGGTGAAATAGGATCAAACTTAGGAGATAATCTTCAGGTTGATGAGATTGTGACATCGAGGATAAACAAGGATCATCCAATTGAGAGTATCATAGGGAATCCACATACTGGTGTGAGAACTAGGAGTAGTGTGAATAATAACACGGTGCTGTTATCGATGATCAATGATTCCGAGGCATTTCACACATGTTTATACTACTGTTTTATCTCACAAGTAGAGCCAACAAATGTGCAAATGGCACAAAAAGATAATTCTTGGGTTGAAGCCATGCAAGAGGAACTATCACAACTCAGAAAGCTTGAAATATAGGATTTAGTGTCGTTACCTCGAGGAGAAGTTGCAATAGGGACCAAATGGGTCTTTAAGTGCAAAAGGGATGATCGGGGTATTGTTACTCGCAACAAGGCAAGACTCATGGTAAAAGGGTTCAACTAGGAAGAGGGAATTGATTATAACGAAGTGCTTGCACCAGTGGCGAGGCTTGAGACGATTTGACTGTTTCTAGCTTTCGCATCCTTCAATGGGTTTAAGGTATATCAAGTCGACATCAAGAGTGCATTCTTGTACGGCAAGGTTAAGGAATTGGTGTATGTCGAACAACCGCCAGGGTTTACTGATCCAAAGTATCCCGACAGAGTATATCGACTTGATAAGGCTCTGTATGGATTGCATCATGCACCTAGGGCTTGGTATGAGACACTGTCAACTCATATTTTAGACAATGGGTTTGAGAGAGGGAGAATTGATAGTACGCTATTCGTGAAAAGAAAAGGTGAAGATTTTATCTTAGTACAAGTGTATGTGGACGACATCATTTTCGGGTCGTCAAACGAGCAGAAGTGCAAAGACTTTGAAAAGGTCATGAAGTCCAAGTTTGAGATGTGTGCTATGGGAGAGTTGAAATTCTTTCTTGGTTTGCAAGTTGAACAAAGGAAAGAAGGAATGTTTATCCATCAGACAAAATATGTCTACGACATTTTGAAGCGCTTCGGGATGGAGGGAACAAAGCTGACCGCACACGTTATGTAAGACCCAAGATTTCTCAAAGGTCTCAAGTCAAGGCCCAGTAGCAACGCAATATCAATCATGAAACTAAGATAAAATTAACAGTGCGGAATACAGTTAATTACAAACAGAGATAAAAGACTAAGTGTAAGGTACAAACTTCTAGACTATTTCATCAAAGCACAAATGTAAACTATCCCAAACCCCAAAGCTCTCTCTTTAATCAAGTACCAAGGTATTGGAACAGGTTCTAATGCACTTCAAGCTCTTTCAAAGTCCTGACCTATGAACTAGGTCCAGCCAATCCTTTGCCTTTACCTGAAAAATAATGCAACAACGAGGTAAGCTTATTTGCTTAGCGAGAATGTAGAATTTCACATTTAACACGCAATTATGAACGCGGAAGCACATGCACTGCACTCGGCTCATGCACGACTCAGCTCTATTGCTTATGCACTACACTAGGCTCATGCACAGCTCAATCTCGAAGGGATATTGGCCAATTAATGCTCTTTAGATGCGCAACTTTGCTCAGCTCCCAGTTATAAAACTGTTGTTTCTCTTGAGACTTTTAGAAAAATTCATAAGGAATGCTCGGATGATGATAACTCCATACACACGCATCGTTAGTGGGGATCAGCCACGTACTGGGCTAGCTACCAGTAATTGCTCTATACGGATATCATCGGAATGCTCAGCTCTAGCTACCCTCTGTGCTTTCATCACGTAAATAAGTACATCATAAGCCTAACATTAACCCAACACTGAGCAATAGTGATGGTGTTAAGCTTAACAATCAAATGACTCGTCAAAGAATCGAATCCAGAAGAAGAAATACTCAGATCAACAAATCATAGTAAATATACTACGACAATATATCAATAAGCTCAAGATCAGAATGCCAAATAAATCAGAATAAAGCAACAAAAGTCTCAATTCACATAATATGCAGTTAAAGTGAATTCTACAACTCACAATTACTGGTTATTTTGCACTTTCTGGCTCTGGCTCTGTTGCTCACAATCTGTAGTGGATTAGAACCACTATCTGACTTATATCAGATTTCAGATGCTCGCCATTTTGCTTGTTGCTCAATCTGTTATTCATATCATTTAGAATAGTGTATTCAATATTCATTCTATTAATAATGCTCAAGGCTCATTTGTTAGTCTTTTAGTCTCAAAATCTCATATCCTGATCATATGATCATATATTTCTTACTTCATTTCATCCAATCATTATCATGTGATATTAATTTCTTGTTAAATCATTATTCAGCTCATTTAGTTTAGTTAATAAGCCTTAATTTCTATTAATTTATCCCCCATTCACATATTTGAATGTATGCATATTTATCATGTTATTGTAATTAATTTTAATTCATAATCATATATCACACACACATTTATACATATATATTTAATCATTTTGCTAACTATCTTCTTAATTTATGTATTTTCTATGTATTTTATTCAATATATTCAAGTTTAAGAGTGGGTTTCAAGTTTATGTACAAAATTCAAATATGAAACACTAAATTCGAACCTATTGTTATATTTGAAGCATAGTTCTCGAACTTATGGACAAATTCAAACCTCTTTGCTAGATTCTAGAACATTATATTCGAATGAGTACATAAATTCGAATATAAATGGGTAAAATTCGAAGACCATCTCAAACATATACTAAATTCGAAATATATACACTAAACTCGAAGACACATGTCTAAACTCGAACCCCTTTTCGAATTTAATACCAAATTCGACCCACATTTCGATTTTATGGGTTAAAGTCGAACCTATCTTCGAATCTATATACAAATTCGAACATCACCCTTAAATTCGAATGCCCCATTCGAGTTTATTGTCAAATTTGCACCAATATTCGATTTTAACAACCAAAGTCGAGTTTGTTCATGCATTTTAACTTTGTTCTTGGTTTCCTCGAATTTGTTCATCAGTTACAACTTTAAATCTTATATTTTCAAGCCTAAAATCATATATATACTAAATATTAAGCCTAGATTCAATTATATTAAACATTATCTATCCATTTCTAGCTAAAACTAGTTTTAATTTCATGAAAATACTAATTTCGAATTTATATCTTCAAAACCGGAAAATATAAAAGCTTAAAACGTAAATTCTTACCTTAAACTCGTACGAGATCACACATATAATAGTAGATTGTTGTAGTATTCTTCGAGATCTTTCCGGTCACGTATAAATCTTGATAATTGGACGGTCGGTTTGGTAGAAATCTTAGAGAGAGAGTAGAGAGAGAATTTTTAGAGAGAGAAAGTCTAGAGAGAGAGAGTAGATCTGATTTTATGATTCTAAATTCCGTTTATATACTTCAACTAGTTATGTTTGTTATTTAACCCACTATTACTTTCGTATCTTATATATCTTTTATTTAATTATCTTAATAATTTATTAATTCATAATTTAAATATTTATATAATTTAATTAAATATATCAAAACTTAATTAAATTATAATTCAAATAATGTAATAAAATTTCATTATTGGTTCGATAATCAGATAATTAATTTGGGCTAAAAGTTGGGTTGTTACACGTTAGTACTACGATTCAAGTGAATCACAATCTCGGACCGGGTACAGAAAGTGATACTGATGTGGATCCAACTTTATATCGGGCCATGGTCGGGTCACTTATGTATTTAACTGCTTCTAGACCTGACATTATGTTTGTTGTGTGTATTTGTGCTAGGTTTCAAGCAAATCCTAAGGAGATGCATATGAAAGCCGTGAAGCGAATTCTGAGATATCTAAAGTCGAAACTGAAGCTGGGAGTTTGGTATCATGCTGATGGACATCTGGAATTGGAGGCGTACACGGACTCTGACTATGGTGGATGTAGCTTGAACCGGAAATCAATAACTGGAGGTTGTCAGTTCCTTGGAGGGAGGCTCGTATCCTAACAATGCAAGAAACAAACTTTCATAGCCGTATCAACGTGCGAGGCCGAGTATGTAGCTGCTGGCAGTTGCTGTTCACAGGTTTTGTGGATCTAACAACAAATGCAGGATTACGGTTTGACTTACACTCATACTCCCATTAAGATAGACAATCAATCAACTATTGCTATAACAAATAATCCAGTTAAACACAGTAAGACAAAGCACATAGACTTAAGACATCATTTCATACGTGATTGTGCTGAAAAGAACTTGATAAAACTGGTAAAAGTTGCAACGGAAGACAACAATGCAGACTTATTCACAAAAGCATTTGATAAGTCACGCTTTGAATTGTTAGTTCAACTAAATGGCATGCGTAATCCAGAGTAACTTGACCTTAGTAGTTTTTCTTTCTTTTTAGTTAGTTATTAGTTTAGTTTATTAGCTTATTTTTCTTATAAATGAAAAACAAAAGAAAAAAGAGAGAAAATCATGAAAAACATAAAAAAAGAGAATATCAAAAAAATATGTTAAGTCTTAGAATCATATGTTCAAAGTGACGATAATTAGCACCGTCTAAACAAACTCTAAGTGTTGAGCTTTCACACATAATGCACCATAAATTCTAAATGATATACACATTGTGTAACTAACCTAGATGTATGACCAAAAGGTCTTAATTTCTATGTTAGAGACATACAGAATACGATTATAAATGAGGTATGCAAATTTATCTGGGGGATGTATAGCAACATCAAAATACATCTAAAACAAAGAAAGAAAAGGTTTTGAAAAGAAAAGGAAGTCACAACAAGTCGCTTTGTTGTACGTGAGTACAGACCTGTCACCGTTGTTTTGACTTAAGCTAGCAAGATAAGTCGCTTTGTTGTACGTGAGTACAGACCTGTCACCGCTGTCTTGGTAACATAAGATGAACTCTAAGACAAACTAAGACACTCTGTTGTATGTAAATACAGAACTGTGTCCGACGTTTGCCTTTTAAAGAAAATTTGCAATACCAAAAAGTTATAATCATTGTGTGTCTGCCTTGATCATAGAAGTATATCTAAGTATGGGACACGTAAGGTAGTTTCTTGATAAATAAAAAGGCCAAAGAAATTTCCAAAGTGTTGAATGTTTAAAGGGAAAAACATACCGACAATCGACTTGGAATGTATATCACGACAAACAATCAAAGGAATATAAATTCCTAAGTGTGAAAGTGAAATACTAAAAGTGCGTTTCACACCGCTATCTGATTGAACCTTCTTTGACTATCTCGTAAAAATATTCTTTTAGTATAAGTTTTATCTTTAAAGTATTTTTATGTTAATGTAATTCAATTTAATTTAATTTTTAATATATCTTATTTTTTTATTATTTTATTTTATTCTATTTTAATAAATAGGAAAAGGTCAAAGTTACTAGGATGCATTTTTAGTTGGAAAAAAAAAATTACGTGATAATCCGTTGCTTAGTGTAAATATATTGCAAAGTTGAAAAAATTCCGTTAAATGAAAACGTTGAAAAAGTTAGATTTTATTTAAGAATTTTTAAAATTTTCAATCAACTTCGAACATCAAACAAGTTCGAAGCTACATTCGAATTTGTTGCAAGTTCAAACTTGACCTAAGTTCGAATATGGTTGGATATAAATAGGTCAACAGTGCTTCATTCAATGCACTTACCTTCGAACATATTCTCTCGAACTTAGCCTTCGAACTTTTCGCTTTTCGAATTTACTCCTCTTTCTCGAATTTTTCCACGGGTCCTCGAACCTACCCACATACTTGAGTGTTGTGAACAATCTAATACTAAGTAAGTGTTAGTTTAGGACATTTTTGTGGCTAATCGAGTATTTTTTAGTTTTGTGTCATTTAAAACTAGGTGACTTAAATCACAAGTTTTAAAAGCAAAAACTTAAAATTAATGACATATAATCTTGATTAGAACCCTCTAGGACTAGATTCTACTGTTAATTAAGTCAAATAGGGTTAAAATCATGGTTTTAAAGTTAACAGTGACCGACTTCAAACATGTTCTTCAGATTCGAACTTGTCAGGCATTCGAACTTGTTAAAATATCTACAAGTTCGAAGTCAGACATGTTCGAATGGGTATCTCGAACATAATTAAGTTCGAATGGTTTATAGTCTCAAATTTATGTAAGTTCGAATGTGTTACACTTCGAACTTAATCAAGTTCGAAGTTATACAAGTTCGAATAACACAAATTTATTTTTAAATTAATTTCTAACTTTTTAATTGTGATTTGTGTGCAGATATGGGTGATAGAGCATTTTTCAATAAACATAATATGGTGATGGCCCTTGATCTCCAGCTGCCGGAGGCTCAGCCATATCGACAAATGATCGAGTTTTGACCCATTCTAGGGTGGCTTATGCGTTAACGCACAATCAGCCTATCATTCTTACGTACGTTAGGCAATTTTGGCAACATCTGCAAGTTGACTGCTCAGTGACACCTACAGTTTTGCATGCAAGAATAGGTGGACGTCTGATAGCTTTTTCTGCAGATCTTCTACGCCAAATTTTGCAATTGGGGACAGAAGATCAAGAAGCTGGCCCTATTGACTTCTCGATGCCCATAAGGCAAGCTGCCTTCCTCCGAATGGGCTATGCACAAGATATAACCAATGCTTCCTATGTTAAATGTGGCCTCATTGGCCAATGGAGATATCTAGTCCATGTGACCATGGTTTGCTTTGCTCCTAAGAAGGCAGGGTTCGACACAATGGTGTCCAAGCTACAGTCTGCAATGATCTCAGTCATTTACAACAAGCAATTCATCTTCTCAGAAATGTTCTTCGGGGAGTTTCATCAACAAATTTCTACTCCCATCAAAAAAAGGTTTCTCATGTACCCGCGCTTCATAATGATGATCATTCGCCACTTCTTGCCAGACCTACCGACACTGCCCGAGCAAACTGGCGTAGCCATCATAGATAAGAGAATTTTTGCGGACTGCGAGTCCCACAATGCGCGAAGGGCTGAGCAAGTAAGGCCTCAGGTGGCTCCTCTCTTTGGTGCCGTTATAGATCCAGATTTTGTTGCTCCCGAAGGGGATGACTGGATAGGTGATTTACCCCAACAACAACCACAACCGCAGCAAGCACCGGCTAGGCGAACTCCGATTGCTAGAACTATTCCACGTTCCCGAGCTACTGCAGAGGCAGGTGGGCCATCAACATCGGCACCAAAGCTTGATCAGAGGGAACAGACGCTGCAAGAAATTTTTGATCAAGGAGCAGCAGCACAGGAAAATGTAGCCGAACAGCTTGTTCAGGATATTTTGGAACCCGCTCATGACATGGATGACATATTCAGAGAAATTGATGAATATCAGCCTCCAGCTGTTGAAACTGCAGGTACAACTATTCGTGAAGAAGCTGAAGGTCAGGTGGAGACCGCTTCTGATTTGAAACAGAATCTAGCTCAGACGAGGAAGAAGCTGAAGATGAGAATCCAGCAGTCTCCTTTGAAAAATACGGATCAAGAGTTGTTGTTAGTAGGCGAAAGATGTCACGTCCTGCTCTCCGAGATGAAGACGAGGGAGATGCAGATTTTGTTATAGAAGAGGAAGCAGTGATTGCTACTCATCAGAGGTCAAAATGACAACGCACCGATCAGGGTGCTCCGTCTACTTCAGCTACCGTTCCATCTGCTGCAACCACGGCTCCATCCACATCCACTTCAACTCCATCCACTTCTACTACATCTTTTGACAACCAGCGATTCACAGAGCTGAAAAGCATAGTATACTTCCAGACAGTCCAAATATTCCAGCTATCTCAAGCTGTGAATGAGTTGCAGCAGCATAACTCAAGACTAGAACAAGATCATGCTCAATTGCAAACAAAAGTGGCTGCTCAACAGGAGGCGATGTCAGCTCAACAGTCTCAAATTCTGACTCTGCAGACCCTGGTTGAGCAAATAATGAAAGATCTACAAGCTCAGGGGGATAGAAGTTGCAGAGGAGATGTGTTAAGGGGAGTTAGTAGAGACAGTGATGATGAAGGAGGTGACCCGAGCACGGAAAAAGACAGTGAGCTAGAAGATCTTCCACATGAGACTGCTCAACAAGCTGAGATTCAAGGGGAGCCGGGATCATCTGGGACAGGAGGAGGAGGAGGTCAGGATAAAGGCGAGGCTCCCGAAGCATCAGAGTTAGTCGATCAAGAAATAATTGGAGCCTTGGCCGATATTGATGATGACGATGAGATGAATTTTGATTTTGAAGATGAGTTGGAAGAACTGGAAGAAGGAGAGTTCATCCCGAAGAATGTTCACGATTGGAGCCCAAACGATGAAATTCTAGTGGATGAAGAAGACGAAGCTGATGAAATCGTCATTCAAGATCAACCAGTCACGGAACACTATGTAAATCCAGACTAGATTCCGATAGATCTAGACATTCTGAGGTCAACAATCAATGATAAATCGGATGATGATGCATCTCAAAAAGAAACAGATTAGGAGCTATCTAATGAAGAGAAGATACAGCTTTGGTTCAAGAAAGAAGAGAAGAAGTTTGAGTTAGATGTGAAAGAGAAAAATGAGATTGCCAAGTCCAGGGAAACTATCTTGAGACATTCTCAGTTGGTTTTTCGACGGAGAACTGCAACTCTTTGCTGAAAAGAGGAGATGGGCTCCAGTATTTGAGAGAAAACTCAAAGTCTTCAATACACTGCCTAAATGTGAAGTAAAAGAACTGGCATGGAAGAATCTGATGAACCTTGGAGACGACCAGTATGCACAAGTGATTGGTAGAATCATCAGAAAAGAAGGTCAGTCTGGAAGGTTTGATCGAATTAAGCCAAGGGAAGGAAAGAGAGTTATGAATGATTCAAGGATAGATCCATTGACCGGAAAGCCTTGGATGAAGATGTTCTACAAGCCGGTTCGATGCCTAAAGAAGGTTCCTTTGAAGCCAATGCCACAGGATGTTCGTAGAAATATGAAGTGGTGGTTCGTTGATGATGAAACAACTGAGGCAGTTATGGAAGATCAAGATGAAAAAGTTATTTTGAAAGTATATGATCCTCTGCACCTCGTAAACCTTTCTCAGGGCAACTTGCTGAAGCTTCATGAGCAACCGATCTACTTTCATGAAGGTTGGAGATCTGAAGGCAAGAAGTACCAGAAAGTTGTAAAGGTTTGTGTAGAACAGGGATTGTATGCTGGTAGTATTTTAAATAAGCCTAGTTCTATAGAGTAATTAAATATATAATTAGAAACTATCGTCAAGGGGGAGTCTGTTAGTGCACCCTGTGTGACGATAGCAGTCTATGTATAGATAGTCTTTTGTATTAGATAAGGCTTTGCAAATACAAGTTATATATGTTTGATCTTGCTTGTGTTTGATGTTTACTTAAGTTCAAAGTTAAGTTCAAACATAATTTCAAAGATAAGTTCAAAGATAAGTTCAAACATAAGTTCAAGAACAAGTTCAAGAATAAGTTCAAGGCTAGGGTTTGAATTTAGTGGAGCTAAGTTCGAAGTAGTGGTGGACAAGTTCGTGGGCTTGGGCCTAAACAAACTTGTCTAAGCTAAGTTCGAACTTAGCCTCTATTAAGAATTAATCCGTTTGATTAAAGGACTTTTGCAGAAATTAGCGTTCAGAGCTCGTATAGTGCACGTACGAACTTGTGAGATTTCAGAGAGTCGTTTCGGAGAAATACATGTGTCGGGTCGTTCGTCGTAACATCTATCATTGTGTTCATCTCCGGGTTTTCGTGTGTGTGATCGATCCGTTAAACCCCTAACGAGGATTCCACACTCGTTGGAAGGTGTCGCGTCAAGATCAAATCCGTAGGTTGGTGACCTTACAAACTGTGTTTAATGTTCTAATAAATATTGTGTTGTAATAGACAGATTTTGATCTTGTAGACTTTTAAATACTCTATGCTTTAGTGTGTAATAATCGGCTCAAAAACCAAGTAAGTTAATTATGTTTGATCAAATATTTGTGTAAAAGTTGAGAAAAACATAGGAAAAATGTTAAAAATAATTTTGTACAAGTATTGGCCAAAAACTCGAATAACACTACATAAGACTCGGATGAAACCTAACCGAACTCGGATGAAAGCTAACCGAACTCGAATGAACCAAACTTGGATGAAACCTAACCAAACTCGGATGGACAGAACTCGGATGAACCGAACTCGGATGGAGCTTGACCGAAACTCGGATGAACTTAAACTGAACTGGATTAACTTTGCATCAAACTCGAGTAATGTTTCATCCAACTCGAATAAAGCTTCATCCAACTTGATTGAATGCTTCATGAAACTCGGCCAAAGTTGTTACCGAACTCGAATGAAGCTGCATCAAACTCGATTCACGCTTGAATCGAGTTTGACTTCGAGAATTTTTCTAAGTATAGAAATTCAGATATTTTCAAAAATAAATATTGAAACAAAAATAAATAACTTTTGCACGCTTTTTGTACAATTTAATAATAAAATAATAGAAATGTCATTCTACTTATCACTCTATTGGCCGATTGTCCTTTTAAAGGACCATGTAGCTTTTGACTTCTAATATTATAAAATTAAATACATTACCCATAATACTTCAGATTATGTTTCTAGACTATAACTTGAGACATGCATCCATAGAATCAAAATCATAATTCTTACTTTCAGTTCTGTAAGACCCAGATTTCTTAAGTGTTTTAAAGACCAGGTCTCAGAAGACAATATAAAATCAAACAGTAAGACACATTAAATTTAAAAGTTAAACCTTTAAGTCATGAAAAATTTGAAACTAAAGTTAACAAGGATTCAAATTGAATATTTTATTACATGACATCAACATTACAATCTAATCACAAATCTTCATGTCTCATTAGATACCGCAGAATCTGGTTCAGTGATCTATTGTCTTCCACCTTGATATCATATTGAACCTAAGATGCAGGTTCAATGGGCTCCACCTTCTTTACCTAAAATGAGATAATACAACAACCATAAGCTATTTTGCTTAGTGAGTTTGTGGTGTTTCACATTTAACATGCATCTTTGCACATGTGCTGCTAGGCTCCTGCTAGAGATGGCAAAAACCCCGAACCCGATGGGGAACCTGACATCTGAACCCGTTTTGACCGGGGAATCCGCGAGTTGACCGGGATGAGGACGGGGATGGGTAATACCCGAATTTTAAAACCGGGGACGGGGGCGGGGATGGGATTACCCCTCGGGTGCCCGTACCTGTACCCGAAACATAATAATAATATATATTATATAAATACTTAAATATTGCATATGAATATCATAGTTAAATACATATATGAATATTTAAATGCTTAAATATTATACATATGAATCATATATTACATGAATAGTATATAAAAATATTTGAATAGTATATATGAATCACACGTGTATTTCGTTTTCAACATTGTAGTGTTTTATTTTGAGTAACTTTAAAATGTTGTATCATCTAAATAAGATTAAGTATATTTTTAAGTTACATTTGTATTTAAGTTTTAAGTTTCACAATTCATTATAATTACAAATAATACACATCTAATATACGTAGGAAAGTCGTATTAATATACTAATTAATTTAATGTTAATTAATTTGATACTTTTGAAGGAACTTTATTATATTAACAGTGTTTGGATTTTTATGTTTTCTTTTTGATATTGTAATTAGATTAAATTTTATACAGAAATATTGCATCGTTATAACAATTTTTATTAAGTGATTGATCAATTAATATTTTTTTGTATCGAGTTATTAATCGAATGTTATATTAATTAAATACAAAAATATAATATTTTATGTCCAATTTTTCTAGTTCATAAACATTAATTATAAAATACATAACGTAAAATTTAACGGGTAAAAATCCTCGAATACCCATCGGGGATCCCCGTTACTCGTCGGAGACGAGGATGCAAAGTAATTACCCGTCGGGAACGGGGTCGGGGATGGGGGCGTGTTTCCAAAGTCGGGGTCGGGGACGGGGAATGGGGTCCCCAATAATACCCGTCCCTGTTGCCATCTCTAGCTCCTACATTGCACTAGGCTCATGCATACCTCTTGAAAGGACCTGACTGGAATTATAATGTTGATGCGCGCCTATGCTCCAATACTGTTGCTCGCTATTGAGACTTATACACAAAATTAGGAGACCTGATGATGATAGCTCTTGAAAAGGACCCGACCGGAATTATAATGTTGATGTGTGACTTTGCTGCAATATTGTTGCCCGCTATTGACCCTTAGACGCAAAATTAGGAGACCGAATGATGATAACTCCACGCACACGCATTATTGTTAATTTATTTTGTATTGAAATCTCTGTATCTTGTGAACTATTTTACATTTTTACTTTGAGTATGTAAAACAATATTATATTTGAAGTTAAATCTATGTATTTTTTAAAACGTGCATATGGTGGTCGTTCACTGATTTTGACTATGCTTCCACGACATCACGCATCGTTGCCAACCGGGGTAACGGGGTGTGACAGATTGGTATCATAGCCATAGTTATAGTGAACTAGGTTCCATTAATACCCTAGACTATAGCTACACTTAAGTTTTACTGATTTTAGAAAAACATTTTGAAAATCACTAAACATTAAAAATGGGCCCTGATGACTAAAACACATGCCAAGCCACACAACCATTATCATGTCCGACTCAGAAGAGGAGTACACCCCCACAAGCCGATTGAACACGAGGGTATTCACCGAGGAGGACCCAATTGAGGAGGAAGACCCATCGGAGGAAGAAGATCCCTTCAAAGCAGAAGAACTAGTGGAGGAATCCGAGGAGGAACTCATGGAGGAAGACGAATCCCCCAGCAGATGGGATGAACCATCCGGAGAGGACCCACCATTCCCTGTGGCCCCCTCCTACATCCCATACCCCCATTCGGTTCCATCTCACTGAACTTACCGCCCCCATCCCAACGGGCCGCTTATGAAGTTCACGACCCGAAAGCGGGTAATCATGCCGAGACGAGAGTCTATCCCAATCCCGACTGCTCAGCCAATTCCACCGTAGTAGCGACGGGTAGACGCTCGTAGATGGGGCTGGATGCCCGAGACCCTCCAAGAATGGAGGCGAGAGGAGGGAATCCCCTCCCAGTTCGAGGTCGGAGGATGGACCGACCCCACCACTCACCCAAGAGCCCGTAGACCAGACAGTGCCCTTGCTAGTGGCAAGAGCCACCCGACACGATCTCCAGATCAGGCTGCTTAACCTGGATATCGGGGAGATCACCTCAAGTATCGAGCGTGAGGAGATGCAAAACACGAATATCTACTGGGCAAACCAGCACGCTCTCTCGATCCAGCAAGACGGGCTAGACAAACTCCGTTAGTGATTGGCCAAATACGAGGCACGCAATGAGGCACTGACGCAACGCCTCAACGCCTTGGAGCGAGGAGAGACCTCTGATCACTCCCACAACTAGTGCCCTATTATTATTGTATTATTTGAAATTGCAGTTAATGTATTTTATAATTGAGATAGGACTTGAAATTTTTCGGGTAAAACCCGACCCCAATGTAACTAATTATATCAAGTGCTAATGAAAAATTAAGTTTAATTATGAATCTGTGTTTGATGTTTTAGAACTATTTGCCTTAAGAGGATTCGAACATTTAGACTCAACTTCTCACACTATGCTCTTTTCTTTAAACTTTAAGATAATGTCGCCGAAAAGAGGCATGAACACTGCCGAGATCGAGTAATTGGTCGCACAACGAGTGGCAGCAGCTATAGCCACTTACGAAACCAACCGCAATAGCACCGCCAATGGCGACAGAGGAGCAAACCGTACTACAGGAGGGTCTGACTCAACTCAGAAAGGGTGTGGCATAAAAGGATTTTTAAGTTGTAAGCCCTGATGCTTCAACGGGACTGAAGGCGCTGTCGGACTGTTTCGCTGATTCAAGAAACTAGAATCTGTCTTCCACATTAGCGGATGCATTGATGACAAAAAAGTTAAGTTCGCTACCCCCACTCTTCAGGACGGTGCTTTGACTTGGTGGAATTCGTATGCCCAGTCTATCGGAATCGACACGGCCTATCAACTCGCCTGGACTGAGTTGAAGCAAATGATGACGGATGAGTATTGCCCTAAAAACGAATTGCAAAAGATGGAGTCGAAGTTCTGGAATCTTGCTATGAAGGGAACAGATGTCGCTGGGTACACCAACCGTTTCCACGAGTTGAGTCTACTGTGCCCACAAATGGTCACTCTTGAGTACAAGCGTATTGAGCGTTACATTTGGGGACTCACTCCTCAAATTCAAGGAAATGTTACTGCCTCCAACCCCACAACAATTCCGAGCGCCATTCGGATGACAAATAATTTAATGGATCAAGTGGCCAGGAGAATGTAGGCCAAGGCAGGGGAGAATAAAAGGAAATGGGAAGACAAAACGGGGAAAGGTTCGGGCTCACAATCCAAGAAGCCCGAAACCATCAAAGCATCTGTTGCTGGGGCTGAGCCAAGGAAGGACTATACCGGCAACAAACCATTGTGTAACCGATGTACCTACCACCACGGAGGTCCCTATCCAACCCCTTACGGGAAATGTAAGAGACTTGGTCATCTGACCCAGGATTGTAAGTATAGCGCCAACGGAAACAACAGCGGTGCGCAAAGGAGCTGTTTTGAATGTGGAAATACCAGACATTTCAAGAAGAACTACCCAAAGCTAAACAACGCTGGTGGAGCTCAAGGGAGAGATTTTTTGTTGGGAGCAGGCGACGCTCGTTAAGATCCCAACGTCGTGATGGATACGTTTCTTCTTAATGACGTATATGCTTTCGTGTTATTCGATACTGGGGCTGATTGGAGTTTCATATTTGCTAAGTTTAGTGAACAACTGAATGCCACTCTTTCCCCATTAGACGATGGTTATGACGTAGAATCTAGCTGACGGAAAGTTGATTGAAGCAAATAGTATAATTAAGGAGTGCACGTTAAAATTGACAGATCATCCCTTTATGATAGACTTGATGCCTATTCAACTCGGAAGTTTCGACGTAGTTATTGGCATGGATTGGTTATCAGACAATCATGCCGAGATCCTATGTGGTAAGAAAGTAGTGCGTATACCGCTTAAGAAAAAGAAAGTCCTAACAGTCTAAAGAGAAAGAAAGAATCACCAGTTAAATGTCATCTCTGTTTTAAGAACGCTGAAGATCCTTCGAAGAGGTTGTCAAGCAGTATTAGTTAATCTAGTGGAAAAGGAGTCGAAGGAGAAAAGACTCGAAGAAATCCCGGTAGTTCGTGACTACCCAAAGGTCCTTCCTGAGGACTTGCCTGGACTTCCACCAGCTAGGCAAGTAGAATTTCAGATTGATTTGGTTCCTGGAGCTGCACCTGTCGCACGAGCACCCTACCGATTGGCACCATCTGAGATGCAAGAGCCATTTAACCAGCTGCAAAAGCTGATGGATAAAGGATTCATCCGACCGAGTTCCTCACCTTGGGGAGGTCCAGTCTTATTCGTTAAGAAGAAAGACGGATCCTTTAGAATGTGCATTGACTATCGAGAGCTGAGCAAGTTGACGATCAAAAACCGATACCCTCTTCCCAGAATTGACAACCTATTGTTGGAATTAGTGTCCAAGTCACAATTATTTGTAAACATATTGTTATCAGGCTGGATCCTTTTTGGGTGCATGCAATGAATTGTAAAGAGAAGATGATTAACTTAAATATATAATGTTAATTAGTTTGTTAATTTATTATGTTTAATAAATGAATTAGAAACTAAATAATTGATTATATTTGATTAATGGGTTAGTTTGTTAATTTATTAATAGTTAATAAATTAACCGGAAGCTAATAGAATTAATTGAGGAGTACAGGGGCTAAACTGCAATTAGTTGATAGTCAACAGGGCACCCCCTAAACCCTAATAGGGGGGCCGGCCACCAATCCATCCCACATGGATTTGGGATAAAAAATTTGTAGGTTTCTAAAACCTATAAATAGGCAGCCCCTGCCTGCTTCATTCCTCTCTCATTCAATTCTAAGTTCTCTAACGATCACAAGGGATACCAATTTTCGGGACTCTGAGATTTGAGCTTAGAAAAGTTATAATTATCTTTTCTTTTGTTCATTGGGTGTGAACAACTAGAGGCGATCTTGCTTTAGAGGCTTGTTGCTCGATTCAGAGGCTGTTCGTGCAATCGGTCTTCGTGGAGAAAATTGCGAATTTTCTCAAGGTTAGTTTTTTCTTATTCATCTCTTTATTATTTTAATAATGAGTTTCTTAGCTTGTTTGGTTAGATCCTTAAGGTTTTATATTCTTGCATAGTTAGGTTATTTAATTTTCCGCAAAGTTTTAATTTAACCTAGCAAGGGTATAGGAAACCCAACAGTGGTATCAGAGCCAAGTTAACCTAACGAGCTTTGCACTAATTTTGAGATGATAATCTTGTTCTTAAATTTCGAAATTTGTTTTGATTAATTTTCGGAATTTTGATTTAATTTTTAATGGTGTTTTTAATTTTAATTTATATTGTTTAAACTTAAAATTAATTTTTAAATATTAAATAAATCCGAAAAATTAATTAAAAATTACTTTTTCGAAATTTTTGGAGTAAAATTCGTTTTTTGATAATTATTTAATTTTTAAAATAGTTTTTAAATATTAAATTAATTGTCTAAATTTTGAAAATTGTTTTTCATATTTATCTTCAAATTTTTGGATTTTTAAAAGGTTTTAAATGGATAAATCTGAAACATTAAATAAATTATTATTTTATTAATTTAGGATTTTATTAATTTAATTAAGGGTTTGATTTTTGGGGTTTTAGATAAACATGCCTTAGAGATAAGCTTGATTTTCTAGGTTTATCCTAAATCCTATATATCTAGAAATTACATTAATTTAAATTAAGTGCTTATCCTAAAGGTTTTAGAATATCATAATTTATTAGGATAAACTTGTATTATCTTAGGTTTAAATTTTGAGGATTTATATGGTTATATATATGGGTTTCGGATTTAATATATATATTTAATAATTAAATGTTTCTTATTAAAATATAAATATTAATTTAAACCCTAATATTTTAAATTGTTTAAAATATACCCTGAATTTTAAAATGTTTAAAATAGACCTTTTAATTTTAAAAGTTTAAAATTAAACCCCTGAGATTTAAAAGAAATTTATATATGTATTATTGATTATATATATATATATATATATCATTTAAATCTAATTACATCGTCAGTGAATTGATAAATCGGCTCACCCATAGTGAACAAACTGTAAACGAGGTATAAGGCGGGTCGCTCTACTTCCCTAAAGGAGAAGGTTTTTAACAGCTTCGCGCTGACCTACCTCCTCCGCTTCGCTGTGCGTTCAATGGAGCTACCGAGGACTTTTGATAGGATGGTGTCCAGATTAAAAGTATAATTTAAAGTACTAAAACAAAAATCCCGCTTTAGATATATCAAAAGTGAATTAGTATGCAAATCCATGAAAAATGCACATCTCCTATATGCACTGTTAGTGGAGCGTGTGTATTGACCGGCACACTAATGAGAGACATATTAGGAGGTGATGTATCGCGATTCCCGGACTAATCCGTGTCGGGTCTTACGCAGTTTTGCATGGTTAGATTCAGCATCTTGTCCGTGATCCTCGGCAAGCCAGTCACGGATAGTAGTTGAGCATAACCGAGATTAACATGCCATTGATAAGATTCAATGAATCTCAAAAGATCTAGGAATTTCATAGAGATTGAAATCGACAAGAGTTTGTCCACCTAAAATAAATTCGTGGCGTGATTACGGCGACCCTTTTCATAAAACGAATCGAAAATATGGATCCTAGCCTTATTTCAAATTGGGTAAATTGTTTAAGTAATACTTCATACTAGCTAAAACTTTATCTCACAGATGTCTACTTCTACTGGTACTCCCACTCCTGCTCCCAACCACGCATCCAACTTCTCACTCCTTTCCGTTCTGGGTAGGGAAAAACTATCCGGTCCGAACTATGTGGACTGGATGAGAAACCTCAGGTTTATGCTGAGGTACGAGAACAAGGAGTATGTTCTCGATGAACAAATTCCCACACTGAATGAGAATCCAACCCAGGAGGAAATGGACGCACACCAGAAACATTACGATGATGCAAACAAAGTGTCCTGCATCATGGCGTCATCCATGGTTCCTGAGCTTGCTAAAGCCTTCGAGAATACATGGGCCTTTGAGATGAATCAGCAGCTGCGAGAGATGTTTGAGGCTAAGGCGAGCAAAGAGCGCCTTGATGTGGTAAGATCCCTCATGGCCTGCAAACCAAAACCTGGAACATCTATCTGCACTTTCGTCCTTGAGATGAAGGGGTACTTCGACCGGATGGAGGCTCTCAATATGGTGTTTGACTCTGAGTTCTCCACCAATATCATTCTTTCTGGACTGCCCACCATCTATAATTAGTTCGTACTCTCCTATCAGATGAACATGAATCAGAAGGAGACGTCAATTATGGAACTGCATAATCTACTCCGAACCGTTGAACAGGGCATCAAGAAAGATGAGACCCCTGTGGCCCCTGTGCTTACTGTCGGTAAGGCCTCAAAGAAACGGAAGTCATCCTGGAAGGCCCCAAAAGGAAAGTCCAAGAAAGGGTCTCATTGGAGAACAGAGTCCGGTATTGTGCCTACTAAAGATCCGAAGGAAGCAGTATACTTTTACTGCAATGGCAAGGGGCACTGGAAGCGAAGCTGCCCATCATATCTGAAGGACCTTAAAGACGGCAAAGTCGAAAAGGCCAGAACCTCAGGTATGTTCATGATCGAACTCCATAACACTTCTATCTCTAATTCATGGGTCCTTGATACAGGATGTGGTACTCACATTTGCTCTTTATTGCAGGGACTAATGGAAAGTAGAAGCTTGAAGCATGGAGAGCTGAACCTAGTCATGGGGAATCGAAAGATCACGCTTGTGAAGAAAGTCAGAAGGTTCCAGCTCGTGCTTAAATCAGGAGTAGAGATTAGCTTAAATAATTGCTGTTATTCACCCGATATGAATCGGAACATCATTTCTTTGTTTGCCTTGTATAAGGATGGATACAATTTCAGCTTTGATAATAATAATGGAAGTATTTTGGTTTATTTGAATGATGTTTTTATATTCAAAGCTTGTCCTTATAATGTCTTATATGAAACTGTTGAGTGTGATAACAACCTATTATTTAATATTGTATCTAACAAAATTGATAAGTCCAAATTGTGGCACTGTCGCCTTAGGCACATTAACAAGAAACGCATCGCCCAACTCCAAAAGGATGGAGTGTTGGAATCATTCGACCTAAAATCGGATGATGTATGCGAATCCTGTTTACTGGGCAAGATGACAAAATCACCATTCACAGGAACGTGTGAAAGAGGTGAAGGACTATTGGATTTGGTCCACACAGATGTATGTGGGCCATTCCGATGTGCTACAAAAGGGGAAAATCGGTACTATGTCACCTTTACAGATGACTATAGTAGATTTGGATATGTTTATTTAATTAAACATAAGTCCGACACTTTTGAGACATTCAAAAGATATCAAAGTGAAGTAGAGAATCAACTGGGCAGAATCATCTTAGAAGTTGTGGAATAGTTTCCCAGTTAACACCTCCTAGAACACCATAACTCAACGGAGTTGCGGAGAGGAGAAACAGGACCTTGTTAGACATGGTCCGATCTATGATGAGTCGAGCAACACTTCCAGTAAGTTTTCTAGGGTTATGCATTAGAAACTGCGGCACATATTCTAAATCTAGTACCCACCAAGAAAGTTTCAAAGACACCTTACGAGATGTGGAATGGAACGCGTCCTTCCCTTGGTCACATCAAGATCTGGGGTTGTGAAGTCTTCGTTGGACGAGAGACCTCTGACAAACTCAGTCAAAGATCTGAAAAGTGTCTATTCGTTGGTTACCCACAAGAGTCATTTGTATATCGATTTTACAAACCACGTGAAAACGTAGTGTTTGTATCTCGAAGAGGAATGTTCCTCGAGAAGGAGATAATATCTAAAGAGGACAGTGGGAGTAAGATCGATCTTGATGAGATTCAAGATACTATCGATGAAGAACCAACTACAAACACCGACCATCAACATGAGGCTGAGATGCTTGTTGAACCCAATGACATATCCTTACCTTTGCGCAGATCCGGTAGAATTAGCAATCCTCCTGAGTTCTACTATGGTTTCCATATTGAACATGATGATTTGATTAGTGATAGTACACTAGTCGACTTAGATGAACCAGCTAACTACCGGGAAGCGATGGCAGGCCCTGAGGCAGCCAAATGGAAGGAAGCTATGGATAGCGAGATTGAATCCATGTATGGCAACCACATTTGGAACTTGGTTGATCCCACACCCAGTCTAAAGACGGTGGGTTGTAAGTGGATATTCAAGAAGAAAACGGATATGAACGAGAAAGTACACACTTACAAAGCTAGGCTGGTGGCAAAGGGCTATACTCAAACCTACGGGATTGACTATGAGGAAACCTTTTGACCGGTAGCTAAGATTAAATCCATAAGGATAGTTCTGGCCATAGCTGCGCTTCATGACTATGAAATCTGGCAGATGGATGTCAAAACCGCTTTCCTTAACGGGAAATTGACAGAGGATGTGTTTATGACACAACCTGAAGGTTTTGTAGACACCAAGTATCCTAAGAAAGTGTGTAAGCTTTAGAAGTCCATTTATGGACTTAAGCAAGCTTCTCGAAGCTGGAATCTTTGCTTTCATGAGAAAATCACAGAGTTTGGATTTTCTAGAAGCGAAGATGAGTCCTGCATATATGTCAAGGTCAGTGGGAGCACTGTAGTCTTCCTGGTATTATATGTCGATGACATATTACTTATAGGAAACGACATCCCAACATTACAGAGTGTAAAGATTGGTTGGGAAGATGTTTCTCTATGAAGGATCTAGGAGATGCAACTTTTATTCTCGGTATAAAGATTTATAGAGATAGAACGAGACGTCTAATAGGACTAAGCCAGGATACGTACTTGGACAAAATACTAAAAAGGTTCAGTATGGAGAAGTCTAAAAAGGGGAACCTTCCCTTTGCTCATGGCATAAAGATTAGTAAAGACATGAGCCCGAAGACACAGGAGGAACGAGAGAGAATGAGTCGAGTTCCATATGCTTCGGCCATAGGATCTATAATGTATGCCATGACATGTTAGAGGCCTGATGTCTCATTTGCTTTAAGCATGGTGAGTCGACATCAGCAAGACCCTAGTGAAGGTCATTGGACGGCGGTCAAGAATATTCTTAAGTATTTAAGAAATACTAAAGACAGATTCTTGGTTTACGGTGGACAGGATGAACTCAAAGTAACCGGTTATTGCAATGCGAGTTTCCAAACGGATAGAGATGATTGGCGGTCACAATGTGGTTGGGTGTTCTTATTGAATGGGGGAGCCGTGACGTGGTAGAGTTCGAAGCAAGAAACCGTGGCAGACTCTACCTGCGAGTCAGAATATATTGCGGTCTCAGAAGCCTCAAAGGAAGCCATCTGGTTGAAGAATTTCATTGGAGATCTTGGAGTTGTCCCAACGGTTCAAGACCCCATCAAAATATTCTGCGACAACGAAAGTGCTGTTTCGTTGACTAAAGAACCCAAGGATCATGGAAAGTCCAAGCATATTGATCGGAAGTACCACTTTGTTCGTAGCAAGGTTGAAGAAGGACATGTGATTGTGAAAAGAGCGCGATCAGAGGAGAATCCAGTTGATCCGTTCACAAAGCCACTTTCTCAACCGAAACACTGTAGTCATGCTGTTAGCATAGGATTACAAGATAATGTAAAGTTTAGTAGTTAGTTTTGAATTTGAAGCATTATAACAATGATTTGAAATTGTAATTGATTGGTGATTAAATAATGGAGATTTATTTATTTGCAAAGTGCTGCCATCTTTTATTAATTTATCGTTGTGTTTCCTTTTGCATGTTTAGAACCAACTCCCAGAGTAATTAATTTTATTCAAATATCTCAGTCGTTCGTACTACCGGGAGTTAGCATTGAATAAAGACTGTCATGGAATGTTAGTAGACTGTCAAGAGTTTGACATAGCATAGAGATTGTTGCAACATTCATGGGTACTTAATGGAGATTTAAGTATAGGGCACTCGCACTTGGAAAGATACTTCATGGATCAAATCATAAGTATTTCCAAGATGATAATATCCTCTATTCTTCAGACGGAGATACATTGAAGTTGCGGTTTTCTAGTCCGTCATACCTTAGTGCATTCAAACGCTGTGCGTAACTGTCAGTTATAACGGATGTATCTAGTTACGATGTTATTAGTTAGCTAGCGTTGTGTATGCGAAGTTTATTCGTTCCTTTTGCCTATATGGAAAAGCGATATCTATGGGCCCTCTGATGATTAAACGTTGACTCTAGAGTGTCGGGCCCGACCGAGACAATATTGAAGTGTTCAATTAATAAGTCTCATATAGTCATATTAATCGGAAATCAGAAACATAATTTTGAAACCAAAAATTGATTATAATCCATCCATGTCTTAGTTTCATACGATATCAGAGAACGAAGGAATAATTGATCCCTTATCTAAAGGATTAGCTCTGATATGATTCAGAGTTCGGCAGCTGTATCGAGTAGCTAGGAAGGCTGGTAATAGAATGTGTTTAGACAAATAGTTGCCAACTTGTTCAAGTGGGAGACTGTTGGAATTAGTGTCCAAGTCACAATTATTTGTAAACATATTGTTATCAGGTGGGATCCTTTTTGGGTGTGTAACAACCTAACTTTTGACCCAGTTATAAAATCAGTATTTGAACCGATAATGTAATATTATTACATTATTTGAATTATAATTTAATTAAGTTATGAAATATTTAATTAAATTATATAAATATTTATATTATGAATTAATAAATTATTAAAGATAATTAAATAAAAGAGATATAATATACAAAAATGAAAGTGGGTTAACTAGCAAATATAACTAGATGAAGTATATAAACGTGATTTATATTTCAAAATTCAGATTCTCTCTCTCTACTCTCTCTCTAAACTTTCTCTCTCTACTCTCTCTCTACCTTCTCTCTAAATTATCTCCCAAACCGACCGTCCGATTATCAAGTTATATATATCGTTAGAAATATCTCGGAGAATACTACACGAATCTGCTATCTCCTGCGTGATTTCATACGAATTTGAGGTAAGAATTGATATTTTCACGTTTTTTTTATATATATTTCGGTTTTTCGAATTTATTAGTTTTATGAAATTTAAAGCTATTTTTATGGAGTTTAACTAGAATTTGTATAATATAATCGAACATAGGTTTGTTACGTAACATATTCGTGATTTTAGGCCTAAAAATGTATGTTTGAAAGTTGCAGATATGAACAAATTCGAGAATGCCAAGAACAAACTCGAAAATACATAGAACAAACTCGAAATTTAATTAAATTCGAAAATATATTCGAATTTAATAATTAAACTCGAAATGTATGTTTCGAATCTAATAGATTCGAATGAAGTTAGGTGTTGGACAACAGATTCGAATGTTGGTCCTCAAATTCGAAATTTGACTAATATATTCAAATGAAAGTTTCTATTTTAATATTAAATTCAAGATACATTCCTGAAGTTGTCATTGATTTGACTTTAATTTTATTTTCAAAATAGTATTCTATTTTAGTTATATATATATATATATATATATATATATATATATATATATATATATATATATATATATATATATATATATATATATATATATATATATATATATATATATATATATATATATATATATATATATTGACCCTTGAGAATTAAGAATTAATGAAACAATAAATTTAATTGAAAGAAAGATTTATGAATGATCAGTTAACAGAATCAGATAAAATAAATATTTTAAATATAAAAATAAGGAATTTAAAAGTTAGAAGATGATGATATTTATATGAGATTGATATTATGATTCTGGACAGGTTCAGTGAATTTCTGAACAAAGATTTAAAGATTTCTAAAGCAGGTCAAAGATTTGATTTGACAGAGAATAGATTGAGATAAAATCCTGAGATAACTCAGGTGGCAGATTTTATATCTGTTTGATAAAGACCCAACACTGTGAGTTATAGATATTCAGATTTAACATGCTTGATTTCCGGTTGAGACATATTGTTGATGTTAGATTAAATTGACACTCATATGATCAGCTGGATTGTGACCTGTGCACACCATGGTTGAGTGTTGCCCAGTGGATCATGATAGCTATTTGATCATCATTTCTTATGTTATTGCATTTATAATTCATTTCTGATACTGCTTTGAGACTACTGCTATCATGACCTTGACTACTTATGCTTCATCATTGAATAGACTTATTATATTGATTCAGCTTGATTAGCCTTGATTGGTCTATTGTTCTAGACCTGGCTATTTCACCAGTTCAAATGAACTTGGTAATGACCTCCGATGTTCCGCCACGTTGATTTACTGGTAGCTAGCCCAGTATGTGGCTGATCCCCACGATTTAAGCGTGAGCGTGGCTTGAGCATCATCCGACTCTATGACTTCTATGTCTCAATCATGAGGGCTGTAGCGGCAGCCAAGACATATCACGCTAGATTGATGATCCGCTTGACATGCATGTTAATTTGAAAATCTATTTACTCACTAAGCATTGCTTACAGTTGCTACATTATTACTTTACAGGAAAAAGCAAAGGAAAGTCACCTGCCGAACCTAGTTCTTAGGTCTTACACGTTCAAGACAGAAGTTTCATAGACCTCTACTCAGCGACCCCATTTTGGTACTAATTGGATGACGATATTATGGTGATCTGGGTAGATTTATTTTGATAATATGATGATATTAATTAGATTAGACTTGTGCCCTTTATAAGTTTAATTTAAAATCGGTAATCTATATTAAACTTAAATCCTAATATGTTTGTACTGTAATTTAATATTCCGTAATTAATTACTCTATCTTAGTTATGGTTGATATCGTATTGCATGATGTGGGACCTAGACTAGTGAGGACTGCCCCGGAAGGGGAGGTCTTCACAGGGTGCATGCAATGAATTGTAAAGAGAAGATGATTAACTTAAATATATAATGTTAATTAGTTTGTTAATTTATTATGTTTAATAAATTAATTAGAAACTAAATAATTGATTATATTTGATTAATGAGTTAGTTTGTTAATTTATTAATAGTTAATAAATTAACCGGAAGCTAATATAATTAATTGAGGAAGTACAGGGGCTAAACTGCAATTAGTTAATAGTCAACAGGGCATCCCCTAAACCCTAATAGGGGGGGCCCGGCCACCAATCCATCCCACATGGATTTGGGATAAAAAATTTGTAGGTTTCTAAAACCTATAAATAGGCAGCCCCTGCCTGCTTAATTCATCGCTCATTCAATTCTAAGTTCTCTAACGATCACAAGGGATACCAGTTTTTGGGACTCTGAGATCTGAGCTTAAAAAAGTTATAATTATCTTTTCTTTTGTTCATTGGGTGTGAACAACTAGAGGCGATATTGCTTTAGACGCTTGTTGCTCGATTCAGAGGCTGTTCGTGCAATCGTTCTTCGTGGAGAAAATTGCGAATTTTCTCAAGGTTAGTTTTTTCTTATTCATCTCTTTATTATTTTAATAATTAGTTTCTTAACTTGTTTGGTTAGATCCTTAAGGTTTTATATTCTTGCATAGTTAGGTTATTTAATTTTCCGCAAATGTTTAATTTAACCTAGCAAGGGTATAGGAAACCCAACACCTATTCCATCAGCTGCAAGGATCTAGCTTCTATTCAAAGATTGATCTATGGTCAGGATATCATCAGGTTATGGTACGGGAGGAAGATATTTTGAAGACGACATTCAGAACTCGTTATGGTCATTACGAGTTTCAGGTGATGCCATTTGGTTTGACCAACGCACCAGCAGTATTCATGGATCTCATGATCGTGTATGCAAAGCATATTTAGACTAATTCGTTATTGCCTTCATAGATGACATCCGTATCTATTCCAAAAGCAAAGAGGAGCATGAGAAGCATCTGAAGTTGATTTTGGAGCTTCTAGAGAAAGAACAACTATACGCCAAATTTTCCAAGTGTGATTTTTGGCTGCGAGAAGTAAAATTCCTCGGGCACGTAATCAACAGACAGGGAATACAAGTGGATCCATAAAAAATCGAGGCCATTAAAAATTGGGCAACGCTTATAACTACCACAGAAATCCGTTAGTTCTTAGGTCTTGCCGGTTATTATTGGCGATTTATTGAGAACTTCTCAAAGATAGCTGCTTCTCTAACAGAATTGACTCGTAAGGACATGAAATACATTTGGGGTGAAGATCAGGAGACGAAATTCCAACTATTGAAGCAGAGGTTGTGTAGTGCACCTATTCTATCCTTACTAGAAGGAACATAAAAAATTGTGGTCTACTGCGATGCCTCACATAATGGGTTGGGTTGTGTGTTAATGCAAAAGGAAAAACTTATCGCTTATGCATCGCGACAACTCAAGATCCACGAGGTGAACTATACGACCCATGACTGGAGCTTGGAGCAGTGATAACTGCTCTTAAGATATGGAGGCACTACCTTTACGGTACTAAGTAGACGGTATTTACGGATCATAAGAGTCTCCAACATATTCTAAATCAGAAGGAGGTAAACATGAGCCAACTACGTTGGGTTGAGCTGCTCAGTGATTACGACTGCGAGATCCGTTATCATCCAGGCAAGGCAAACGTTGTAGTTGATGCCTCAAGTCGAAAAGAACAGGTTAAGCCATTGAGAGTCCAAGCTTTGGTAATGACTAAACAGTCAAACCTAAACTTTCAGATCCTCGAGGCACAAAAGGAAACAGTCAAGGAGGGAAACCTGCTGGATGAAGCCCTGAGAGGCATGGATAAACAGTTTGAGATCAAAACTGATGGATGTCGGTACTTCATGAATCAGATTTGGCTACCGAAGTTCGGAGGGTTGAGGAAGCTGGTCATGGATGAAGGGCATAAGACAAAATATGCTATTCACCCAGGATCAGATAAGATGTATCATGACCTGAAAGGATTGTACTGGTGGCCAAATATGAAGGCTGACATTGCTACGTATGTCAGCAAGTGCTTAACGTGTTTGAAAGTTAAGGCCGAGCACTAGAATCCATCAGGACTGTTGGTTCAACTGGAAATACCCCAGTGGAAGTGGGAGAAAATAACCATGGACTTCATCACAAAGTTGCCGAAAACTTCTGGTGGTTATGACACCATTTGGGTGATTGTGGATCGACACACAAAGACTGCACACTTCTTTTCAATCAAGGAGACTGATAAGATGGATAAGTTAACACGAATCTATCTTAAAGAAGTTGTCTCAAGGCATGGTGTTCCCGTATCGATTATATCAGATGGAGACAGCCGGTTCACATCAAGGTTTTGGCATTCATTGCAAGAGGCTTTGGGTACATGCTTAGATATGAGTACAACTTACCATCTGCAAACCGATGGTCAAAGTGAAAGGACCATTCAGACATTAGAGGATATGCTAAGGGCATGTGTGATTGATTTCGGCAAGAGTTGGGACAGACACCTACCATTAGTCGAATTCTCCTACAATAATAACTATCACTCGAGCATTAAGGCTGCTCCATTCGAGGCACTTTACGGGCGAAAGTGTCAATCGATGAGTTGTTGGGCTGAAGTAGGGGATAGCCAAATCACCGACCCTGAGATCATTCAAGAGACTAACGAAAAGATAATACAGATTCGGAACCGATTAAAGATCGCACGGGATCGGCAGAAAGCTATACAGATTTTAAACGGAAGGATTTGGATATCCAGTAGGGAGATCAAGTAATGCTGAAAGTCTCGCCTTGGAAATGTGTAATCCGTTTTGGAAACGAGGAAAATTCAATCATCGTTATATCGAACCATTCAAGATTTCCAAAAGAATTGGCCCGATAGCCTACCGGCTCGATCTGCCCCCCAAAGCTAAGTAATGTACATAATAACTTCTACGTGTCCAACCTAAAGAAATGCTTGTCCGACGAAACACTCGTTATATCCCAGGAAGAACTACAACTGGATGATAAGCTACATTTCATTGAACAACCTGTAGAAATCATGGACCGGGAAGTCAAGAAACTAAAACACAGCCGAATTCCGATAATAGAAGTCCGATGGAATCCTAAGCGTGGTCCTGAGTTAACCTGGAAACGCGAAGATCAGTTCCGAGCCAAAAAATCTCAACGGTTTTCAGATACCTTGACAATATCAAGCGTAAACTGAATTTCGGGACGAAATTCTCTTAACAGGGGAAGACTGTAACAATCGGCTCAAAAACCAAGTTATAATTAAGTTTGATCAAATATTTGTGTAAAACTTCAGTAAAACTTAGGAAAAATGTTAAAAATAATCTTGTACAAGTATTGGCCAAAAACTTTAATAACACTACATAAAACTCGGATAAAACCTAACCGAACTCGGATGGACTGAACTCGGATGAACCCAACTCGGATGGAGCCTGACCGAAACTCAGATGAAACCAAACTCGGATGAACTTAAACTGAACTCGATTAACTTTGCATCAAACTCGAGTAATGTTTCATCCAACTCAAATAAAGCTTCATCCAACTCGATTGAATGCTTCATTAAACTCAACCAAAGCTGTTACCAAACTCGAAAGATGCTGCATCAAACTCGATTCATGCTTGAATCGAGTTTGACTTTAAGAATTTTCTTAGTATAGAAATTTAGATATTTTGAAAAAGAAAATATTTAAACAAAAATAAAAACTTTTGCACGCTTTTTGTACAATTTAATAATAAAATAATAGAAAAGTTATTCTACTTATCACTCTATTGGCCGGTTGTCGTTTTAAAGGACAATGTAACTTTTGACTTCTAATATTATAATATTGAAAACATTACCCAACATAATTGTTTGGCTTTTTGCAACCCATGCTTG
Source organism: Centrapalus pauciflorus (assembly GCA_020465985.1). Taxonomy (NCBI): domain Eukaryota; kingdom Viridiplantae; phylum Streptophyta; class Magnoliopsida; order Asterales; family Asteraceae; genus Centrapalus; species Centrapalus pauciflorus. Next base: position 444,631 of record JAANYP010004306.1, read on the forward strand.
CACAATTTCACACTCAACCGCTGGCCCCTTTTTACTTTTTCATCATTTCTTTACTTTTTTTTCCATATTATAAATTCAGAACTTTGGTTCTCAATTCAAAAACACACGAAAACAAATACATATTTTCTCTCCATTTAAAATCGGCCAACAATTAAGGTTCAAGTGTTGTTCAAAATTTTTAGTAAGTGTTCTCATTACTTTATTTTTACCTCATAAATTAATTTAAGCCTTGCATGTTGCATGATAATAAATATACAAAACTTGCTATAAATAATACAAATGATTGTGAAAAATATAACATCACCTTAAGTGATTTATATTTTTCATAAAACACACACGTTTTTACCATGACTAAGCAAATGAACCAAAAGCATAATTATTTATAAAATTTTTCACCCATATATGAGTATGTACATATATTTTCGAATATATATATATATATATATATATATATATATATATATATATATATATATATATATATATATATATATATATATATATATATATATGTTCATTTGTCAAACAAGATAGTTTATGTAACGTAAAGAGATAAAATAATTTCTTTTATATACTTCAAGGTTGTATGTTTTATATAATAAGATAACAACCCCTCGTAAATAAATATAATTATTTATCCAACAAAGGTTACCATTTAAAATGATTGGTAAATTTTCAATAAATAAGAAAATGAATAAAATATTTTTGCATAAAACACTCAAGATACATGTGTATATAACGAAACATAAAATGATGATAATAACTCGTACACTCAAAATATAGGACGAAACAAAGGTTCGGCACCATAAACAACCCCGTAATCAGTACAACCAAACTCCGTCAACACAAAGGTGAGTCTTCATAGCCTCTATTTTTAACGATACGTTTTGGGGTAGAAATACATGCTTAATTTTCATATGGACACAGAAACTGTTCATTTCTTTTATGTATTACACATGTGGACCCATCAGCCCTCAGATATTGGACCGTTAGTTACGTTTTTATGTAAGCGCGAACATATTATGGATACATCTATCAGGAATAATGTCCCCCACCTAGGTTGGTCGCTCCAACTGCTAAGAGGTGCATATATATTTAACATTACGATATTACAGCGAGGAATACTGCACGGGGCAAACTCATAATTAAGTTTCGGTTGCATGATGGTATTATGTAATACGTAACATGGAATTTATGCTTATATAAATTCAAACTCAACTATTGATGTCCATACAAGTCATATTTTCGCGTAAACCTATGAACTCACCGATAATTTTGTTGACGTATTTTAGCATGTATTTTCAGGTAATTAAGGCACGTGCACGGCATCAGAAGCGTTCCAAGGCTTCCGTTCGTTTTGGAGTCGCATCATTTTCAATACTCAAAGATTTATTTGCATCATTATTTTTATTTTAATTATGTATTGAAATCTCTGTATCTTGCGAACAATTTTACATCTTTACTTTGACTATGTAAAACAATATTTATAATTGAAGTTAAATCTATGTATTTTTGAAAACGTTCGTATATTGGTCGTTCACTGATCATGACTATGCTTCCGCGACGTCACACATCGTTGCCAACCTGGGTAACGGGGTGTGACATAGTGCTGCTGTAATCACCACTTTTAAAATGCTTGGTTAATTAATGAAAATATTAATTTTGGGTATGTATGTTGGTCATTGATGATGTACTAAGATTATAAGGACGGATTTTTCACCAGTCGATGAGCAAGTCTGCACATTGCAACCTACGGAGTTTTCACCCAAATTTGCAAAAGTCAGTTTTTAGCTACATGCAATCCATAAAATTGTTTTCCCAACATATACTGGGTGCTTCTAAGTTGTTTTCCTTAACAATAACACTCATTTGGGTCCAGATTCAACCCAAAATTAAGAAAAACTTCAAGAACATAAAATCCCCAAATAATCATACCATTAGGTTGAAGCTGTTGATTATACTTTTTCTAATGCCTCATAATACTTCAGATTATGTTTCTAGACTATAACTTGAAACATGCATCCATAGAATCAAAATCTTAATTCTTACTATCAGTTTTGTAAGACCCAGATTTCTTAAGTGTTTTAAAGACCATGTCTCAGAAGACAGTATAAAATCAAACATAAGTAAGACACATTAAATTAAAAAGTTAAACCTTTAAGTCATGACAAATTTGAAACTAAAGTTAACAAGGATTCAAATTCAATATTTTATTACATGACAATAACATTACAATCTAATCCCAAATCTTCATGTCTCATTAGATACTGCAAAATCTAGTTCAGTGATCTATTGTCTTCCACCTTGATATCATATTGAACCTAAGATGCAGGTTCAATGGGCTCCACCTCCTTTACCTGAAACGAGATAATACAACAACCATAAGCTATTTTGCTTAGTGAGTTTGTGGTGTTTCACATTTAACATGCATCTTTGCACATGTGCTGCTAGGCTCCTGCTAGAGATGGCAAAAACCCGAACCCGATGGGGAACCTGACATCTGAACCCGTTTTGACCGGGGAATCCGCGAGTTGACCGGGATGAGGACGGGGATGGGTAATACCCGAATTCTAAAACCGGGGACGGGGGCGGGGATGGGATTACCGCTCGGGTACCCGTACCCGTACCCGAAACATAATAATAATATATATTATATAAATACTTAAATATTGCATATGAATATCATAGTTAAATACATATATGAATAGTTAAATGCTTAAATATTATACATATGAATCATATATTATATGAATAGTATATAAAAATATTTGAATAGTATATATGAATCACATGTGTATTTCTTGTTCAACATTGTAGTGTTTTATTTTGAGTAACTTTAAAATGTTGTATCTTCTAAATAAGATTAAGTATATTTTTAAGTTAAATTTGTATTTAAGTTTTAAGTTTCACAATTCATTATAATTACAAATAATACACATCTAATATACGTAGGAAAGTCGTATTAATATAATAATTAATTTAATGTTAATTAATTTGATTCTTTTGAAGGAACTTTATTATATTAATAGTGTTTGGATTTTTATGTTTCCTTTTTGATATTGTAATTAGATTTAATTTTATACAGAAATATTACAACGTTATAACAATTTTTATTAAGTGATTGATCAATTAATATTTTTTTTGTGTCGAGTTATTAATCTAATGTTATATTAATTAAATACAAAAATATAATATTTTATGTCCTATTTTTCTATTTCATAAACATTAATTATAAAATACATAACGTAAAATTTAACGGGTAAAAATCCTCGAATACCCATCGGGGATCCCCGTTACTCGTCGGAGACGGGGATGCAAAGTAATTACTCGTCAGGAACGGGGTCGGGGATGGGGAAAGGGGTCCCAGGTAATACCCGTCCCTGTTGCCATCTCTAGCTCCTACATTGCACTAGGCTCATGCATAACTCTTGAAAGGACCCGACTGGAATTATAATGTTGATGTGCGCCTATGCTCCAATACTGTTGCTCGCTATTGAGACTTATACACAAAATTAGGAGAGCGGATGATGATAGCTCATGAAAAGGACCCGACCGAAATTATAATGTTGATGTGTGACTTTGCTCCAATATTGTTGCCCGTTGTTGACACTTAGACGCAAAATTAGGAGACCGAATGATGATAACTCCACGCACACGCATCATCGAGTGGCGTACGTCCACTTACTAGGCTAGCACCAGTATATTGCTAGGTGGGTATCATCGGAATGCTCTTGCTCATGCTACCCTTTGCGCTTTCATCATGTAACTTAGCTCATCTTAAGCTTAGATTGTTATCCAACAGCAAGCAATAATGTTGGTGATAAGCTTTACCAAACGAATGACTACTCGAAAATTAGAAGTAGAAGAAGGAATATACGAATACTCATGCTCAACGTATGCAGGTAATATGTAAAGACAATGCATCAAATTGCTTAGAATGATCTGTAAGCTGAATAAAGTCAATGAAAGCAACACAAAGTCTCAAATTACATAACCTGCAGTTACAGTAAAAATTGACCACTCACAGTTACTGTTTTATCATGTCTTCTTTGTTTTGCTTAGCTTTTTATCTAAATTCAGCTTCAACTCCGCACTATTGCTTACAATCTGTTGTGGGTTAGATCCACCTTCTGACTTATATCAGAAACAGATAGCTTGTCGCTAGCTATGCCTTCACTTGTGATTTTTTATAAGTCTTTTTAGCTCCTTTTTATTGTTTAGCATGTTATTCATGTCATTTAGATATATATGAGCTTTCGTGACATTTATATATTATGTGTTTTGTTGTTTATTGTTTGTATTGTAGCTTAATCTTCATATGTGATCCTATTATTAATGGGTTATAATGTTAAAGTGATTATAATTCAAGACTAAGAGACATTCTGTCTCTAAATCTAATACTTAGATTATATAAATTGTTATGCGTTTATAATGCATACACTTACCTTCGCACACATGCATGATCATAAGACTTGTTTAAACATGTATGTTTAACCCATAAATTACTTGAAATGTACCATGTCATCACATACATATGCATATGTTTCTTAAACTTTGTATTAAACTTAATTACATACATGTGTGTTTAACACTTATATTTAATATGGTGCTGAATATAAAAAGGATGATCACACACCACTTAAAATTCATAATTTACATGCCTTATGTCTAGACATATATGCGATTTATAACTATAACACATATATAAGTACATGATGTTAAACTATGCAACACACATATATGAAAATCAATAGCATACACACAACACAAACTCTCACCACCTTGATCACCTCAACCCAGAGAGGCTGAGACTATGTCTCGGGGTCACGGTACAGCACACACAAATACCCCAATTACCTTTGTTGCTGCAGTTGAAAACAAATCACACACATAGGACTGTAACATACACAGAAATAGCCCATACTTGTCAATTTGGCTGCACACACACACACACACTTAATCACCTTGCACCACCCCAAGACATAATCTCGTGGTTACCTCCTACATACAGGTTTACACTCTCTTTTGCTCCCACACTACTATGACTTCTACTGTTGTTTTTCACTCTGCACATACACACATACCTGATTCTGTTGCTGCCGATGATAGAACTTCTTCGTCCCAGGGTGGATAGAACTCTCGAAGCATATGGATCATCACATTCAGATGCATATGATCCAGTGAAAATGTCTTGAACATTGCTGTTCATCATGCTCTCGTAGGCAGGAAATTTTGGTGGACACAGGACACAGGAACAGAAACAAAAACACAGAAATATACACTAAATATCACTTATTATTTCTGATAATCACACACACATACATACGGATATAATACAGATATATATAGGCTTCTAATGTGTCCAACAGACACATCTGTTCGCAGAAGTATGTAACTGTCCTAATGACAGTTACATTTAACTACCATAAACCGGTTTAGGATAGTACTGGTACTTAACTTAGGATAGATATATATATATCTATACAATATTAATTGTCACATAATAAACTAACTAAAGTTTCAATAACATTTATAATTTCTAACATTCACCTCCTAAATGTTATGAAACTTTTCTAGCAATGGTGTCTTCAAACAACAACGTAGTCAACATCTTCTTTCATGCTGTCATCAGCATCAGGTAGTTTACTTGCTCGTCGATCAATCTCTTCCATCTCATTGTTGGTTCCATACTGATCAGCATAACATCTTGCCGCATCAATCTGTTGTCTCTTCTGTACAACACTTTCTGGCCAAAGCTTGTCTTGTCTTGTGAACTCGTAATAACATTGAGGCAGGAACAAATAATCTTCATAGATTTTTATCAATCCAGGGGTGTAATAGGAGGGAAAGCCAAGTGCATTTGCTAATCCACTCCACTTTTCTTCACAAGTGACTTTTTCAAAGCCACCATGACTTAATACAATTTTGTATAAGTCCAGCAAGCAAATCTGTACTCCAAATAGTCTAACAGGAACTTGGGATGCAGTGTTGTTGTATGTTTTGTGATACCATCCTATGATTCTCTCAAAAGCTTTCTTAAACGCCTCTTTATTCTTCATGACAAGTTCATCCTTGTTTATTAAATCCAAGAACTTAAAGAATTCTGTTATGTTATCAACTTTGAGAGATTTAATCTCCCAATCATTTTGTTCCTGTTTTGATGGAAAACGTTTCTTTGATTTTTCAAAATCCAAGGACTTGTCGATTTCTTCAAAATAGTTTGCAAGGAAATTATCTTGAAGCTTCAACCCCACTGTCTCATCAAACACATCACATGAATTGGATGGATCAAACATATGTGTTATGGTGCATTTCGAATCATTCATGTCAACCTTGAACCCTTGTAACAAAAGTTGTTTCAAACTCAAGAGATTAATATTAATATCAGGAGTGTCTTGGCATAGGGTATAGTGTAGGTTGCTGAATTTGTTGTGAAGTCAACAGATTCAATCCCATGTGCAAATACAAAGTTATCCTCATGATCTTTATCATTTACGATAAAACAATCAAGCTTTTAAAAACTTTTCGGTTTGGAGACATGTGAGTGGAGATTTTAGTGTTTACATACCATATGTGATCCCAGTGATTGTGTTCAGTCCCATTTAGCATGATTTCCCTAGCGAAGCATACTTTCTCTTTATGTTCATATGGTTTCTGATCAACCTTTGAAATGGGAATTTGATCTGAAATTTCAGCGTTCATGCTCTGCTTTCCTTTGGTTTTGAATGGGCAATCCCATGCATAATGTCCCCTCTTCTTACAAACATAGCAACGAGATCTTCTTTGTTTTCTTTGTGCAATTGTGAGCGGTGGAGTCTATGTCTGATCTTGTTGCCTTAGTTTCAATCGCTGCATCTTTTGCTTGATCCATGAATCTCCGGTTGGAGTGTTATCAAACCTGCTCTGATACCAATTTATAGAACTTTTTCTTCCCAGGGTGGATAGAACTCTCGAAGCATATGGATCATCACATTCAGATGCATATGAAAATGTCTTGAACACTGCTGTTCATCATGCTCTCGTAGGCAGGAAATATTGGTGGACACAGGACACAGGAACAGAAAGAAAAACACAGAAATATACACTAATAATCACTTATTATTTCTGATAATCACACACACATACATACGGATATAATACAGATATATATAGGCTTCTAATGTGTCCAACAGACACATCTGTTCGCAGAAGGATGTAACTGTCCTAATGACAGTTACATTTAACTACCATAAACCGGTTTAGGATAGTATCGGTACTTAACTTAGGATATATATATATTTACAATATTAATTGTCACATAATAAACTAACTAAAGTTTCAATAACATTTATAATTTTTAACAGCCGATAAATATCAGACACACACACTGATCGCATTCATACTGCACTCACACGTACACTTGTGTTTTTGTTGTTGTTGGTTTAATTGTTTATGTGACACACACCCCTACTTGATATTAAAAGTACAACTATAACCAACCTCTGCCTGCAGTTTTCCACCCATTACATAAACCACCTCGAGTCTTAGACTCGAGGTTAGCACCCACAGCAGCCTATACAGAGACTTTAACAATCCCTCCTCGTTTAAGTCTCGGACCAATAATCCTGTTGCAGCCAACACCGAAGATCAGTCTCAGCTCCTACACCCACTATATGCACTACAAAACTCGGTCTCATTAAGCTACACAAACACACCGTATCTAAGTTGAGGGGTCACAGCTTGAGTTTGTTTCATCACCAACAGTCTGAGCCTCAATGTCTCGGACCCAATAACTTAACATGCGTTCCTGGTTTCCATTTAAACATACAACTCATTTGAATACAAATTAAAGACATGCATGCTTTTAATTTAATGTAGACATATATTGGTTTCCAATTTGAATGTTTTAAATTTCAATCTTTCGGTTCTAGTTTTTGGACATTCTGTCCAAGTCATATACATGCATTTAAATTTCCATCTCATTGTACAATAACCTTAGATGCTAGATAAGTGAATGCATGACTACAATTTAATGTTTAGTTCATGTATTGAACACTTTTACAAAGGTTTTATGCCAATAATTACATAATTTTGGTTCTGGACTAACAGTCCAGACCGTACGTGGCTTTACAACCATACACAAATGTAGATTTCAATCACAAATTGCCTTGTAATCCTATCTCTTTCTAGATTGTTGATAATGGATGTTGTTTCTTGATCTCCAACACAATTTACAAGATAGATTGCTTTAAGTCTTTCTTGAATTTTAGAGGGAAAATAGAGAACTATGTGTTCTTGAGGTGAATTTAAGAAATTGAGCAGACTGCTAAACAATGAATCATCTACAAACATATCCGTGTTTTATTTAGGCTAACTTGGTTAGTCAACAAATTACACCTCTCCACTTTTATTATCGAGACACTATTGGGAATTCGTATCGGTTTTTCATAAAAAACATAAACTTTAATCGTATTGAATGCAACGACAGTTTTTTAAAAATAATGAATTTCGTACATCAATCGTCAAGTAAAAGATAATCTAAGTAACATGAAAGCATTGAAATTCGTACCTTTTGTAGTTGATAACAAAAACACACGAACTAAAAACTAACGGTGTCCACCAGAGATAAGAGATAACACGATCGAGTGACACCAGTTACACAATCAAGCACACGAGAAACAGGAAAAACACACAATTTGTGTGTTTATAATTCCGCCAAGATCCCCAAAACACACCAAATCAATATCTGTTGCGTGGATCAACGTGTGTCATCAATCACTTATGATCGATGGATTATACATATACATATACATATATATAGTTTTTATTTAATTAAACTTTAATATAATAATATACAATACATCCTAATAATTATCGTTACTATTTACACCTAATATAAGTATCTCTGTAATTATATATCCATTAAATAATATTCATCTTTTATATATCGTCTAATAATATATATATGACTATATAATTGTTTATATTATCTCTATTTATTTGTTTATAATTATCTCTTTAATTACCCATATAATCAAATGATAATATTAATTCAAATAAACTCATCTTTTATTAATATCCAATAATAAATAAAAGACTAGATAATTGTTTAATTATCATCTAATGACAGGTAAATTACTAAAATAGCTAATATTGCACTTTTAGTCTTTGTACTTTGAGATATAATTAATCACCCATCACTTTAATCTTAATAATAATTTCGTGTCATAAACAATAACCAATATTATTTATTCAATAGTTTGATTGCATCTTCTCAATTGTGCTCATTAGTGTGACCCTCAAGTGTTTTATGAAATCAGTCATGATGCAATAGTGATGTCATCTTGACACACCATACACTAACATACTCCCACTTGTGTAAGATGACATAACTATCCTACAGCATGCGCCTAAAGGAGGTCATGGCTAGACATTTTAGGCAACCAATGTCATAAAAACTCTTACACTCATTCAGGCATTCTTGTTGAAACGGCCTTCCAAAAACAAACTTATGTTATATCCCAAGCATCACGATATTTCAATGTGAAAGCTAGTCATGGATTAGATCAACCGTAGCAAATACGATTATGTTTCTCGATTTCCTAATCATATACTGAACTGTAACAGACAAAATAGAACACATCTGTTCTGATGAGCGTGGCCATGCATTTCTTTCAGTATCGATCACCGAGGGTCCTAAAAATATCTCTTTTTAGTAAAAAGGAGGTGCAAATCCCATCTTGACTATCTAGGCCACCAGCAAGGCTCCCACTGAATTTGACCTCGAACCGTTACGATCACGCAGTTACGGTTAGGTCTAGCGTAAAGTGGTCCCCGTACTAAAGTACGTAGACATCTCAGGTACTAAGGATTGCCTTTTTAAGACGACTCATGATATTATCCAGAAAATGGCCTCAACCGGTGTATCCATCCAATATTTATTCACAAAAAACACCTTTGATTTGGTTCAACTTTTTCCATATTCATCACCCATGAATATCAATTAAAAACCACACTAGCCTTTTAAGTGTCGTTATGGTTCCCACGACAACTAGCAGCTATGGAATAATTTTAGAATAACTTCAAATTTATTCTTGGATTTCTAAAACATATAAAATAGAACAACATTAAAGATATCATGTTGATCTCCTTTATCACAATAAACACGACATGATTTTCTATCTATTCTATGCTATTGTTCCTTTATCAAATATAAAGGGAACATTACCTGTCGAAAAATTAATTTTAGACATGATCTTATTGGAAGTATTCTCTAATTAACTGACTTAACTTCAAAACCGTTTATCTTTGGAAAATTGTAGGTCCCGAATTAATCAAGCAAACATATAATCAAACAATATATAATAATGATTACGAACGAGAATAATAATAAAAGCCGAATATATTAAACCTTAAACGAAGAACACGAAGAACAAATGTTATTTTCTCGAAGACCGACGACTACACACACTTCTAAAACCTTCAATAATTGACTTGTATGTTTTCTATAAACCCTAAATAAACCTTTAAATAATAAACCTAATGAGGCCTAAGCCCGTGGGTTAAACTATTAAAGCCCGTATATAAATAACCTCTGAACTACTAAATAAGTACAAATAAACCCCTAGACTTGATTACAATAAATAAGGTCTAACAATCTCCCCATTTGTGATCTAGTCTGGTTTCTTCACAATAAACTTGATCTTCTGATGAATAATCTCCCCTTCTGTCTGATCTTCTCTTTCAATAGCAGCTTTCCAAGATTTCTCAATAGCGAAAACCTTCAACTGATTCGAACATGATCTTTAACTTTGAGAAGAATCTTCAGTCGAACTTGGCAATGGGCTTTGTCACCTTGAGAATCAAAAGATATATTCACTTGAAACTTTTGAACTTTTAAACTTTGGCTTTATGTGATCTTTGACACTTTAACTATGTTCTTTCCTCCTTGATAATTCAACAAAACATGGACTTTCTTGAGAATAACCTTCTTTGTGGTTGAAACTATCTTTCTTTCCTTGAATTCTTCAGTTATCTCACTCCTTTAGTATTCTCCGCCTTAACAAATAGACTTATTCTCCCCTTCATGATGATTAAGAGAATCTTGATTATCATGTAACCTTCTCATATATCCTTGGAAAGATACTTACTCCCCCTTGAAATATGAATACCTGCTCTTCATCATCACTAACAGTCATTAGGATTTGAAACTTGTGACATTGAAATAAGAATTATAGAGGAAAATAGCAACCACGGCCACTTAGGTTTCTTGTTAACACGATAATTATGAACTATGTGACCTACATTTAGTGCTAGCTTGATGTTAACACTGGTAGGATTTCCAACTAATCATCGTGAAATACTTATATTAAGCACCACTATGGTTGTTCCGGCTTTGTCACATTAGACAAGCATTAATTGTCACACAGACATGACTCAATAAGTGTCCTAAGTAGTGTACAATCATTAAGCTCTAAACATAGTGTGCAATCAAATGAAGTTTTGAGACCGGAGCAGATGTCTTCCTTTTCAATATCAATTAACTCCGAATGAGAAACCGATAGATTTTGTGGTATATCTCCATGAGAATTGAAACAGTAGCCTTTTAAGAAGCAACTAAGTAGTTAGTGGGGTTATGTGCTTGCGTCACTGGGTCTGATGTGTTCTTTTATACCAAATCTCAATGAATAATATTCGATACCATATGTAGGAAACCCATCTATTTGTAGGTTTGGATAGGATTTTCTTTTCTTTCAATCCTTTCTCTCCCCTCAAGCTCTCAATGCATTTTTGAACTATAGCTCCCTCCGACTTACTTGTATCAACGAAGCAAGATTTGATGCATGTAACATCCCGGATTTGAGCCTGGTACGTGGATTTAATTTATTGGCTCATTATATTAATATTATTGCGTTGTTCCAATTGAATCCCGTTTCGTGGATTAAACGTGTCGAGACCGAGTGATACGTGTCTCCGAGTTAATAATTAGTGGATTGTTATTATTTTTATTGAGGTCGTGGATTTAATTGGATTAAAATGATATTAATTGTGAAAAAGTGATATCGGGTTCGGAATTACCGGATTCAGACTTTCTATTATTAGAAAGCGTACATATATGTGGATAATCCTTAGCACCCTTTTTCCTTTCCTCTTTTAGCAAATTCAGAATCAAATTGTGTGTGTGTACGTGTGAATTGGAGCAGAAGATGGAGGTTCAAGAGATCAAATTGGTTGCTGAATTTGGTGCTAACTATCATCTTCTTTGTGTTCTTGAGTCTCTAAAAGGTAAGGAGCTTGATTTATGGGTTAAAATTGTGTGTATGATCTTCCTAAATTGAGAGTTGGGTTTTTGAAGTTGTGTGGATTGGTATATATATGTTTTGTGAGTGATTTGGCTGCTGGAAATCGGCTATGGGGGTTTTACTCCCTTGGTTCTGCTATTTTTGCGACCTGCACAGTTCTGTTCCAACGCGAGCGCGGGCGCGATGGCCGCGGCGCGACCGCGATTGCGGGGCGATCGCATTGACCGAGCGCGGCCCGCGATGCGGCGACTGTTTGGCTGGGTTTTGAGCGTCGGTTGTTCATTTGGGGTGGTGGCTTGGGTCATGTTTGCTTATGATAATTATGTTCAGGTTTTGTTATCTGTTGGTCGGGTTTGTATTAATTTGTTGGAATCCGCGATCTTTACAGGTTCGAGCCGACCGCGTTCTGGGCAGTGTTAGAGTTTCGGATCACGATTGATTGGGGTAATTGGAGAGTACTCGAGTTCTTTCCAAAACGCGCGTATACTTTTATGAGTCGATTATGTGTTATGATATGTGTGTACGAGATAGAGATATAGCGCAGGTACGATTCTATCTACGCTATACGTGCTATAGGTGTGTAAGTGCAGGTGTCCGCGATATGTGATCGCGCAGGCTGACTGTCCCTAACCAGTCACTAAGTTTGAGATTGTATGTAACATCCGGCACTAAACTAGGTTAGCAACAATGATCTAATCTGTATTTAATAGCCAATTATAGCCTAATCAGTGGTAATTAGAAATTAATCAAGTGATTAACAAGGTTTAATAGAAAATTCAACTCAATTAGAATCAAATTCATCGGTGCGATGAATCGGGAAATCAATTAATCCGATCAATTTACGTTATGAAGGATTAATTCAACTAAGTACATAATTAAGTTATGATTAGTGACACTAATCAACCACTAATACAATTACTTAACATTAATTATGCAAGACTAAAACAATTCATTAAAACAATGCATCCATAAGTATTTATAAAATTACAAGAAAAGGGAAATACAAGAATACATTTCTAAATACCTTTATATAAAAAAAATATATAAATACATGTATAAAAATACATGCATGGCCGGCCTTATAGGCATGTGTGTATTAGAGGTTGACTTTTATTTTTTTAATATTACTTTAAACACAATCATTTTGTTTAAAAGTGCACACAACCTCCTACTTTCCATGTCTTTCATCATTTGAAAGACCAAACACTTTGCCTATAAATAAGACCTTATTTCTCACTTCTTTTCCACACTTCAAACAACAAAAACCTCTCCATTTCTTCTCGAAAAACCGGATCTATACACACACACATCACAAACTTTTGCATTCAAGTGTTCTTTAAGAAATACAAGTCTTTTGGTGCAAGTCTTGCAAGGATTCCAACTTCTACTCAAAATCATATTCTAAACACTTCAAAGTAAGTAAATACTAACTTATTTCATCATACATTTATGTTTATATAAGTCTTGCATAATATATATATAATCACCAACAACAACAAGTTTCATAAAAACTGAAGTTTATAAATTTCTAGTTTTTGTTTTTAAGTTGTTTCTTTAAATATGTTTATGAATATATGAACACATCATAAAAATGTTAATATTATGAAAACATGTGATATATATGTGTTATATAACATTTATAACTTTTGTACAAGTAGTCTTTGAATAAACAACAAGAATCATAAATTATTTCAAGTTTATAAACTGCGGATTTTCGACAGAAAATTTATATCGACTTTGAAAAATCATAACTAATTCATAACTTAACGAAATGAGTTGATTCTTATCTCAAAAGTTAGATCTATGTCTTAACTATAGATCTGAAAGTTTTCATAATTTATTTTGGAGTTTAAGACCTCCAGAAATTATTTGGGAAACCGAAAGTTTGACAGCTCAAAAATGGCCAACATAGGGTTTTTAACAAGCTTTTTCACCAACCTTAACATCTCGAAAAATAGCTGTTCTTGATTCTAAAAATCCTTTGTATATAGTAGTTTGGTGTCCTAGAAAAACAAAGCCTAAAACATTTTGGAGCTTGGTCAAAAACAGCCTCAAAGTAGGCCGAAAAACCTCCGAAAAAGCTGAAAAATTATATATATATATATATATATATATATATATATATATATATATATATATATATATATATATATATATATATATATATATATATAAACTTGATGTTTTAAGCGGATTTTATTTATAAACTTGTAATATTGGGTGATTTAAGACATAAAAATCTATAAATATATATATCATCATATATTAGAGATATTAAGTCCTTATTATCATTTAGGACTCGATTAAACTCACTCGACGCATCATCCATCCATTTACGCTAAATAGCTTTTTACGCTCGTTTTTGCCATCGCAATCTCGGTGAATCCTCATAGCCCCTATTTTTACACTGTTATGTTTTGGGGTTGAAATAAATGCTTCGTTTTCATATGGACACAAAAACATCTTCATTTCTATTATGTATTACACATGTGGTTCCATCAGCCCTAATATCATGAACCGTTAATTGCATTTATTTGTAAGCGCGAATATATTGTGTATAGATCTATTGGGAGTCATGTCCCCCATTCGGGTTAGTTCGAGTCGTATAACAGCGAGTGCATATATATTCAACACACGGTATTACGTATGGGAATGCTGCACAGGGAAAACTCATTTTAATTAAGCTTCGGTTGCATGATAGTTTATATGTAATACATAACATGGTATTTATGATTTTATAAATTCAAACCCTACTATTGTTCTCCATACAAGTCAGATTTACGTGTAAACCTATGAGCTCACCAACAATTTTGTTGACGTATTTTAGCGTGTATTTTCAGGAAATTAAGGCGACTGCATCGCATCGAAAGTATTTTCAAGCTTCCGCATTTAAGGAGTCGCATTCTTTTTCAAACCGTCGGAGATTTATTTGCATTATTTTGGATAATTTAATTATGTATTTAAATCTCTGTATCATGCGAACTACTCTTTATCATTTTCAGGTTATGTAAAACATTTCTATTTTTTAAAGTTATATCGATGTATTTTTGAAAACGTCCATATAGTGGTCGTTCATTATGATTATGGTTACGCTTCCGCTACGTCACGCTTCGTTGCCAACCGGGGTAACGGGATGTGACACTGTATATATACAGCATTGTTTATCGCCAGTTTGCTCCTGTGCCTATTGTGAGCTAACCGGTGCTGTGTGCGGCCTATTAGCTGGGGAACGGCGTCCCCTTTTGAGCAGAGATATGTGTTTTGTATTGAAATGTGATAATTGTGTTGAGCTATCTTTGTGTTGTGCATGCTATGTGTTATGTTGCAGAGTCTAACCCTCGCATACTCATGAGCTTCCCAGCTTATGTTTTCGAGTCCTATGTGTCTCAGGCAGTCATACAGTGGGGTCACAACAGCAGCAGCCGCCGAAGTAGGAGCCGGGGCAGGTCAGAGTCTGTGTGTACTTATTGACTTTTGATATCAGACCTCGAAAACTGTTATCTGTATTTTGTACTTGATCAGCGTTGTGTTAGCTATCAGTAGTCAGTGTTTAACAGTTAGTTCAGTTATGTATGTATTGCACCAGCATGTGACATGATGTATGACGACCTGTGTATTAAAGTTTTAATTAACAGTGCTTTCCGCTAATCCTATGACATGTGTACAATGAGATTCTTGCGTCGTCGCCACTTATGATTATATATTGACATGACATTTGTGCGAGAAATTTGGTTGTTACAGCTTGGTATTAGAGCTTGTGGTTTCAGTATTGAGTATCAGTGGATGCTTGAGCTTTAACCGTGTTCAGATCCGTGGGATTCTTCCATGAGACTGATTTAGCGGAATTAACTGACCTAGCTTATTGTATAACGCTGGGTGGTCTATCTGTTATCTTACCTTTGTGATATGTGCAGGTAGTTATGGCAGATCATGGAGAGGGATCTGGGCCAGAGAGGCCAGCTGGGGATGAGTATGTCCGTCGGTCTGAGCTTCGAGAGGTCTTAGCTGAGTTCTACCGAGAGAGAGGTCCGCGTCTGAGATTAGATCCTCCGCCAGTTACCAGTGTTGAGATAGGGGCTGGTGCATCCTCTTCTTCTTCTGTGAGAGGAGGGTCCTTTAAGGACTTTATGACAGGAGTCCCACCTCAGTTTAGAGGTGGTGGTGAGCCTGGGGCGGCTATGGCATGGGAGAGAGAGATAGAGGCGGCTTTTAGAGTCGCCCATGTTGACCCGCACGATATGGTCGGTTATGCGACCTATTTATTGAGAGAAGGGGCTTCACAGTGGTGGAAGTCCATTGAGTCATCGATGACTACAGCTGCAGCATATGCCATGTCTTGGGAGCAGTTCCGTGCTATTTTCGAGTTGCAGTATATTCCCCGCGATGAGCGCCGGGAGATGGAGCGTCGTTTTCTTCACCTTCAGTAGGGTACTATGTCGGTTCCGCAGTACGTGGACAGGTTTAATGAGTATGCTCAGTTCGCACCTCAGCATGTTGACACAGAGATCCGTAAGGCTGATTCCTTCATTGATGGTTTGAGATTTGACATTCGGAAGTTCGTCGGGCTTCATGACACCCCTACATTTGCGAGAGCCTTGGAGTTGGCTCGAGTTAGAGAGAGAGATCGAGAGACAGAGGGGTCAGCCTCCAGCCCAGAGATAGAGTACAGGGACATCTGAGCAGTCCCCTAACTACTGGCGAGAGCCACAGGATACCCAGAGAGAGAGTCAGCCTGAGCAGCAGCAGAGTCAGGGACAGGGTTTGGGGTCCCGCAGAGACAGAGGCAGAGATCGCAGATCCAGGAAGTCGGGTCAGTATCAGGGATCAGGGATGGCCGGACAGAGTCAGGGTCACACTTCCCGTCTCAGTGCTCCCAGTCAGAGTCAGAGCAGCGTGGGGCAGGGGTCCCAGCCATCAGGGAGCCGGGCAGACAGTTTGGCTGGGGAGAGAGACTGCCAGAGATGTCGCCGCCATCATTCCAGGTCTTGTATGCCGGAGCAGCCTCGTTGCTATCGTTATGGGCAGTACGGCCACACCTCTTTCACTTGTACTTCGAGGGATTCCATGTGCTTCCGTTGTGGGAGGCCAGACAACATTGCTAGAGATTGCCCAGATGCGCCGCCAGCCGTGCAGGGAGCGAGTACTAACGGGACCAGAGTAGAGCCCGCCTCATCGAGCCGTCGTGAGTCAGCACCCAGAAGCCGGGGCAGGGTATTTCAGGCCACAGCAGAGGAGGCCCGCGAGTCTATCGATGTAGTAATTGGTACGTACATTCTAAATGGGCTTAGCGCTCGTATCTTGTTTGATTCTGGAGCGGACCGCTCATATGTATCTGTGGTATTATGTGCGTACTTTTCTGTGCCTTCTACTACTTTATCTGTTCCGTTGGTTGTTGAGAGAGTGGATGGTAGTACGACATTAGTGAGCCAGATATTTTGAGATTGTGTTTTAGAGATTGATGCTCACCGGTTTCTGATTGATCTGCTACCGATAGAGATTAGCAGTTTCAACGTGATACTGGGTATGGATTGGATGACAGCCAGACAGGCTGACATTCTATGCGCGAAGAAAATGATCCGTATACCCATTTCAGACAGTGAGATTGTGACCGTATATGGCGAGAGGCGCCGAGGCGATATAGGTATAGTTTCGATGGACAGAGCCCAGAGATATGTCGCTAAGGGGTGTGAGACCTTCCTGGCTTATGTTGTTGACGCCAGAAAAGAGAAAAAGACCCTAGAGGATATACCCGTGATCCGACAGTTCCCTGAGGTATTCCCAAAGGAGTTGCCTGGGGTACCGCCAGATCGTCAAGTCGTGTTTCACATAGACCTTATCCCTGGAGCGGTGCCTATTGCGAAGACGCCTTATAGGATGGCACCTACTGAGATGAGAGAGATGATGTCACAACTTCAGGAGTTGCTGGATCGTGGATTTATCCGTCCGAGTTCGTCCCTGTGGGGAGCTCCCTTGTTATTTGTGAAACAGAAGGACGACACTATGCGGATGTGTATCGACTATACAGAGCTGAATAAAGTGACGGTGAAGACCGATATCCGCTTCCATGCATCGACGATCTGTTTGATCAGTTACAAGGTTCGAGTTTCTTTTCGAAGATAGATTTGAGATCTGGTTATCATCAGCTGCGAGTTAGAGATGAGGATGTTCCGATGACTGCGTTCCGGACGAGATATGGCCATTATGAGTTTCTTGTGATGCCCTTTGGACTGACTAACGCACCCGCGACATTCATGGATTTAATGAACAGGGTGTGTAGATCTATGTTGGATCGGTTCGTGATAGTGTTTATCGATGAAATCCTAATCTATTCGAGGAGTGCCGAGGACCACGAATAGCACTTACGAGAGGTTTTAACCGTGCTGCGAAAGGAAAGACTGTATGCGAATTTCTCCAAGTGCGAGTTTTGGTTGCGCGAGGTCCAGTTTCTGGGGCATGTTTTGAGCGCCGGGGGTATTTTAGTAGATCCGGCGAAGATTGAGGCCGTTATGAGTTGGGAGCCGCCGAAGATCGTGCCCGAGATCCACAGTTTCCTAGGTTTAGCCGGGTACTATCGCCGCTTCATTCAGGACTTCTTGAGGATTGACATGCCGTTGACGAGATTGACACGTCAGTCCGTTCCTTTCGTGTGGTTCAGTGAGCAGGAGTCGGTATTCAGAGAGTTGAAGTCCCGATTATGTCAGGCTCCAGTGTTAGCATAACCCGAGGGTACAGAGGATTTCGTGGTCTATTGTAATGCATCGGGTACTGGTTTAGGTTGTGTCCTGATGCAGCGAGGCAAGGTGATAGCGTATGTGTCGCGACAGTTGAAGACCTACGAGGAGAACCATACCGTGCACGATCTTGAGTTAGACGCGATAGTGTTTGCGTTGAGGATATGGCGTCATTATTTGTATGGTTCGCGGTTCGTGGTATACACCGATCACAAGAGTCTTCAGTATCTGTTCAGTCAGAAAGAGCTGAATATGAGACAGCGGCGCAGCCTAGAGCTACTGAAGGATTATGACTGTGAGATTCAGTACCATCCGGGTAGGGCCAACGTTGTGGCCGATGCGCTGAGCCGCAAGGCATGCCGCCAGACAGTGGTTTCCCGAGCAGCGAGGCTCGAGGTCACGTCGACTCTTGTGGAGAGTTTGAGATTGGCCCAGTTAGAGGGACTGCGGGCGAATAACGTGAAAAGAGAGCGGCTTACCGGGTAGCTTGATGTTCTGAGCAGAGACAGCAGAGGGCTATATGTGTTTCATGACCGAGTTTGGGTTCCGAGAGTCGGTAATCTTCGGCAGTTGATATTAGATGAATCGCACCGGTCGAGACTATCTATCCACCGTGGGAGCACCAAGATGTACAGAGATTTACGCGAGTTATACTGGTGGCCTGGGATGAAGAGAGACGTGGGCCGATATGTCGAAGAGTTCATGACTTGTCTACACCTTAAGGCCTAGCATCAGAAGCCTCACGGGCATTTGCAGCCTCTGGAGATCCCGAGTGGAAGTGGTATCATATCACGATGGATTTTATCGTTAGACTTCCACGCACGGTTCGAGGCAATGATATGATTTGGGTGAGTGTGGATCGGTTGACCAAGAGTGCCCATTTTCTAGAGGTTCGGTGCACCATTACTATGGATAAGTTGGCTCGGTTGTATATTAATGAGGTGGTTTCGAGGCATGGTGTTTCGATGTCGATTACGTCTGACAGAGATACGCGGTTTACTTCGAGCTTCTGGTAGAGTTTTCAGCGAGAGTTGGGGACGAGAGTTAAGTTGAGCACAACATACAGACCTCAGACAGACGGGCAGACAGAGCGAACGAATCAGACTCTCGAGGATATGCTCCGAGCGTGTGCGATCGATTTTAGTGGTAGTTGAGACGTTCACTTGCCGTTGGTCGAGTTTGCGTACAACAATAGCTACCATACCTCCATCAAGATGGCTCCATTTGAGGCGCTTTACGGGCGTAAATGCCTAACCCCTGTGTGTTGGGGCGAGGTCGGCGAGCGACCTATCAGTGGTCCCGAGTTGTTGCAGGATACGAGCCGCAAAGTGGCGGTTATTCGTGAGCATATGAGAGTAGCGCAGAGCCGACAGAAGAGTTATGCCGATCGTCGTCTGACTGAGCTCGAGTTCAGTGTTGGAGACCGTGTGATGCTGAAAGTATCGCTGTGGAAGGGAGTAATTTGATTCAGACATAGAGGTAAGCTGAGTCCGCAAAACATCGGTCCGTTTGAGATCATTTCCAGAGTCCGAGATCAGGCATATAGATTGAGACTGCCTCCCGAGTTGGCCGGAGTTCACGACACGTTCCATGTGAGTCATCTAAGGAAGTGTCTAGCCAAAGACGATAAGTATGTTTCGCTATCTGAGATCACAGTGGATGATCACTTGCGATATGTCGAGCAACCCGGAGCAATTACTGACCGTCAAGTGAAGAAATTGAGAAATAAAGAGGTCGCATTAGTACTCGTTCAGTGGAAACATCATTAGGGTACTAGCGCTACCTGGGAGCCCGAGATCGATATGAGGAGCCGGTACCCGCATCTGTTCCAGTCATCGACCTAGATTCCGGAAAAAATCTTATTAAGAGGGGAGGATTTGTAACATCCCGGATTTGAGCATGGTACGTGGATTTAATTTATTGGCTCATTATATTAATATTATTGCGTTGTTCCAATTGAATTTCGTTTCGTGGATTAAACGTGTCGAGACCGAGTGATACGTGTCTCCGAGATAATAATTAGTGGATTATTATTATTATTGAGGTCGTGGATTTAATTGGATTAAAATGATATTAATTGTGAAAAAGTGGTATCGGGTTCGGACTTTCTATTATTAGAAAGCATACATATATGTGGATAATCCTTAGCACCCTTTTTCCTTTCCTCTTTTAGCAAATCCAGAATCAAATTGTGTGTGTATACGTGTGAATTGGAGCAGCAAGAGGGAGGTTCAAGAGATCAAATTGGTTTCTGAATTTGGTGCTAACTATCATATTCTTTGTGTTCTTGAGTCTCCAAGAGGTAAGGAGCTTGATTTATGGGTTAAAATTGTGTGTATGATGTTGCTAAATTGAGAGTTGGGTTTCTGAAGTTGTGTGGATTGATATATGTATGTTTTGTGAGTGATTCGGCTGCTGGAAATCGGCTATGGGGGTTTTACTCCCTTGGTTCTGCTATTTTAGCGACCTGCACGGGTCTGTTCCAGCGCGAGTGCGGGCGCGATGGCCGCGGCGCACCCAACGATGCCGCGACCGTTTTGATGGGTTTTGAGCTTCGGTTGTTCGTTTGGGGTGGTGCCTTGGGTCGTGTTTGCTTTTGATAATTATGTTCGGGTTTTGTTATCTGTCGGTCGGGTTTGTATTAATCTGTTGGAATCCGCAATCTTTACAGGTTCGAGCCGACCGCTTTCTGGGTAATGTTAGAGTTTCGGGTCACGATTGATTGGGGTAATTGGTGAGTACTCGAGTTCTTTCCAAAACGTGCGTATACTTTTATGTGTCAATTATGTGTTATGATATGTGTGTACGAGACAGAGATACATGGTAGGTACGATTCTATCTACCCTATACGTGCTATAGGTGTGTAAGTGCAGGTGTCCGCGATATGTGATCGCGCAGGATGACTGTCCCTAACCAGTCACGAAGTTTGAGACTGTATAAATACAGCAGTGTTTATCGCCAGGTCACTCCAGTGCCTATTGTGAGCTAACCGCTGCTGTGTGCGGCCTGTTAGCTGGGGAATGACATCCCCTTTTGAGCAGAGATATGTGTTGTGTATTGAGTTGTGATAATTGTGTTGAGCTATCTTTGTGTTGTGCATGTTATGTGTTATGTTGTAGAGTCTAACCCTCGCGTACTCACGTGCTTCCCAACATATCTTTTCGAGTCCTATGTGTCTCAGGCAGTCATACAGTGGGGTCACAGCAGCAGCAGCCGCCAAAGTAGGAGTCGGGGCAGTTCAGAGTCTGTGTGTACTTATTGACTTTTGATATCAGACCTCGAAAACTGTTATCTGTATTTTGTACTTGATCAGCGTTGTGTTAGCTATCAGTAGTCAGTGTTTAACAGTTAGTTCAGTTACGTATGTATTGCACCAGCATGTGGCATGATGTATGACGACCTGTGTATTAAAGTTTTAATCAACCGTGCTTTTCGCTAATCCTATGACATGTGTACTATGAGATGCCTGTGTTGTCGCCACTTATATTATATATTGACGTGGCATTTGTGCGAGAAATGTGGGTGTTACAATGCACCCCCATCTCCTTTTATTTAAATCCCTCTCATTTTCATTTTATCTCTACTCAACCCAATCAACACCCCCATTGTGTTTGATCCTCCTCAAATAGATCTAAAGACCCTTACCTCTCATCTATTGGAAGGATTACTCCATGGGTAGGTCATCCGGTTCTGGGTAGACCATAGGAGTGTGATATATGCCTATACGATCATGCGGTGTATTTGAGTCAGCAGATATTATCAAACATGATGAACTTTGAATTCTGAACTACCAGTTAAGACTATTAACATAGTATGCTTGGAAGAACTGCTTAAGCGATATGAGAGAGAACTCAATGAGATGAATCAGATGAGTATGGATATGAGTGAATGAATTAGAAAGAACCAGAATGAGATAATTGGTGAATGAGATTCGAGATTCATATAGAGATGAGATATCGGGATATGGAGGGAATTATCTAAATGAATGTATAAGAATGAAACACAATTCAGATATGAACAAATTCAGTAGTGAACAAATTCATAGGGTGTGGAGAGATTCTCGGAGAGTTGTGATCATGTGATCTGATCAGTCATAATGAATCATTATAAGAGTGTCAGAATGAACGAATGCATCATGATTGGCATGAAAGATTAGACCGATCTCCTCAAGTTGAACGAAAACATTTTCTCCCATTAAATGATGATCAGATAAAATCTAAAATAGTTTGCATCATTAAGGGTTAACAAAAACTCTTTACAAAAACTTTAACTACTAAAGAAAAACTTTTATAAAAAAAATAAATAAAACCACTCCTCCTACAACTATGCATTAAAAAATATTTCTTTTAGAAATTCTGCATACTAGAAGAGTGAAAAACAAATATATGTCCTCGTTAAAGCGTAGTTGAAAACTCCCCCTGGAAATAAGAATAAATATCAGTCAACAGAATATAGAAGCATAAAATAAGAAAGAAATATGTGCTCCCTGTAGTCGTTTCGTCCTTGATGTTGAACTGACACTTAGATATGCACGCCAGGGTGGAAGTTTCAGAAACACTGTAGCAGGGTTCTAAACAGAGGTGTTTAGAAGCCATCTCTTTGAAGAATAGGTTCTACTCTGAAGTAAGTAGAAACCATCTCTATAAGGCTCGGATTCTGTACTGAGATGCACAAAGCCATTTCATTGAGGCTCGGGTCTTGAACTGAAATGAGCAGGAGCCATTTACCTGTTAAAAAAAAATCACGTAACTTTTGGTACCCATTGAAGTTTGGGTCCAGTCAGGTTAGCTTTGGGTACCCATCTCTGAGTAATGAGCATATTCTCTGCCTTCGGTAACCATTTGCAGTTAGGTTCCTTCATGACAGTCTTAGGTACCCAACAGAGAGTGAATGTGGACCCTTTGTGTTTATTCACGTGATGGTTAATAGATTTATTCTTGACTTGGGATACACAACCATTCATAAGATGAGCAGAATTACAAAGTTTAGTAGGTTGTAAATCAAGTAATTGCTTAAAAGAATATCTCAAACAAGGTTTATGTGATACAAAGGCATCCCACGAAACAGCCTTTTGATTAACATCAAACTGAACTTTGTTATTCTTTATGACATGAGAATCAAATATAATTGGTTGTGAGTCCTTAGGATTCTCAAAACGTTTCACTTGAGCAGAAAGAACCAGTTATGCCTGTTGTTGTATTTTTCGATCTTTTGTGGCTTTCGGGAATTCCATGTACTCTTAAAGTAAGAGTATATTGAATTCCTTACGGCTCTTTTGAAAGAGGATTTAGAAGATTCACCGGTGTAAATCTTGATCGTAACTTCCAACTTTTCTTTGCCTTTCTTGATATCCAAAAGATGTTGCCTTTTAAGTTCAAAGTATGATTCCCTAAATTCAGAACGACTTTCAACCGTGGAATTGTTATTGATAGAAAATTGTGGATTTAAACAGTTTTGGTTAGGAATAGGTTGAGATGCCAGCCCCTGAATGGTAGCTAGAAACTGATCTCGTTCCTTGTCAAATGATTTTGTGACGACCTCATATTTTGATAGTATAATTTGAATCACCAGGATCAACACACAACCCAATGAATATAATAATAATAAAATTGAATACTTAAATCAGATTTAAGCAGTTCCACACTAAAGCAATAAAAGTATATGTCTACAGTTAATAAGTCTAACTATTACAACATCATAATTGTTTTAAAGTCATGTAAAGTTATATCCTCCATGTACCAAAGTAGCTTCTAGAACACCGAGATGTGAAATGAATTTCTTAAGTAGATGGTCCAGCTACATCTTTGCCTTTGCCTGAAAACATTGTGAGTCAACAGTAAGCTAATTTGCTTAGTGAGATAACAGATTATGCAAACAACAAATATTTCTTTACAAGCATTGCGTAACCATGGGCAGTGTAAGCCCCAATGTATGTGTGTACAGGCAGTGTAAGCCTCGTAGTATGTGAAAACCATGCAGTGCAAGCATGGGGTTGGCAGTTCAAATGCTGATCGGGGATGTGCCGAACCTGACCAGGATAACGAGTGTGATGATCAGTCCCCGACAGTGGATGCTGTCAGCCCCAATCCAGGTCGCATTAGATTGTGAAGTAATGATCATGCAGTGCTGTAAGGTCTTGCAACTACACGGATCTATCTAGACGCGACACACACCAACGAGTACGAAATCCTCGTTAGCGGCTTGGCGGATATAACACTCACACAAAACACGGAGACTACCACAACGCTGTACGGTCGACGACGAACGAACCTACGTAATGATTCTCTCCGAACAAACACACTATCAGCTGATAAACTCGAGATCGCCTTTTGCTAATTACTCACACGAATTCTGCAAAAAGTCCCCTAATGATTCGAGTTAATCCCTAATTATAGAGGTCCATTCGAGTTTGTCATTGGACAAACTCGAATCCAGGCCTAAGGCCCATTCGAGTTTGTCTTCCAGACACATTCGAATTTACCTTCCTTGTTAAATTTGAATTTGACCTAAATTCGAATTTAACCTATATTCGAATTTCTCATGTTCAACTTCTATTTGAATATATGTTTTAACTTATGTTTGAATTAATCTTTGGACTTTATGTTTGAACTTCTTGTAATACATTACATCAAGTTCAAACATACAATCAATAAATATCAAACACACAGAATACATATATCAAACACTAGATAGTATTCAAACCTTGTAACATGACTAATACAAAATGCTAACACACCTTAGACTGCTATCGTCACACAGGGTGTACGAACAGACTCCCCCTTGACGATAGCTTCTAACTATTTACATTTTGACTAATTACTCGGTTTATTTAAAATACTACCTGCATACAATCCCTTTTCTATACATACCTTGACCACCTTTTCATATTTCTTGCCTTCTGCTTTCCAACCTTCATGATAATAGATAGGTTGTTCATGAAGCTTCTGCAAGTCTCTTTGGGATAGGTTAACCAGATGCAAAGGATCATATACTTTCAAAATTACCTTGTCCTCATGATCTTCCATGACTGCCTCTGCTGACTCGTTGTCAACGTACCACCATTTCAAGTTCGCAAGAACATCTTGTGGCATTGTTCTCAACGGAACTTTCTTCAGGCAACGAACTGGTTTATAAAACATCTTCATCCAAGGTTTACCAGTCAATGGATCTATCCTTGATTCATCCATCACTCTCTTTCCTTCCCTTGGCTTAATCCTTTCAAACCTTCCAGATCGACCTTCTTTTCTTATGATTCGTGCTATCACTTCAGCGTATTGGTCATCTCCTAGGTTTATCAAAATTTTCCATGCCAGTTCTTTGATCTCACATTTGGGCAGAGTATTGAAAACTTTCAACGTCCACTTTAGATATTGCAACCCATCTCGTCTTTTGAGCACGAAGAGTTGTAACTCTTTGTCGAAAAACAAGCTAAGAATGCCTCCAGACAACTTTCCTGGACTTGGCAATCTTATCGTCTTCTTTACAGCAAGCTCAGCTCTTTCCTCTTCCTTCCTAAACCACAGTTGTCTTTTCTCATCATTTGTAAGTATCCTTTCAGTCTCTTCACTCTCAGATTCACCATTAAAAGCTTCTTTGAATGCATTAATGTCTATCAAATTTTGTTCAGCTGTAGTATATGTATCTGTGATAAGATTCTGTTGAACAATGATCTCATCTGCTTCATCTCCTTCATCAACTACGACTTCATCATCAGATTTCCAGTCTGCAATGTCTTCTGGTATTAACTCTCCTTCTTCCAAATCCTCGATTTCATCCTAAAAATCAAAACCAAAGTCTAGTGGCTCTTCCTCAATATCCATTAATGCTTCAATCATCTCATGTACTTCACTTTCTGTGACCTTTGAGGAGCTTGCCTCTCCACCTTCGGCTTCACCTTGACTAGGCTCCCCCTGAGTCTCAGCAAAAAGAGCAGCAGGAAAATCTACTGTCTCATTCTGTTTCTGTGCATTGGGATCATCGCCTTCATCTTCATCATCATTTCCCCTTCTTGGTTC
Organism: Centrapalus pauciflorus; assembly: GCA_020465985.1. Taxonomy (NCBI): domain Eukaryota; kingdom Viridiplantae; phylum Streptophyta; class Magnoliopsida; order Asterales; family Asteraceae; genus Centrapalus; species Centrapalus pauciflorus. The sequence goes on from JAANYP010004306.1 coordinate 471,658, forward strand.
CTCACTATCCTTACAACTCGTCTCCCCTTGAGCCTTAAGATTTTTCATTAGCTGCTCGAGGAGGGACCTCATAGTTCTGATCTCAGCAGCCTGATCAGCGACAAATGTCTTCAATTCAAGATTTTCTTGATCTATCTTTGCATTATGTTCCTGAAGCTCGCTGACTGCTTTTGTGAGTTGAAATATTTGGACTGTCTGGAAGTCTACCTTGCTTCTCAGCTCTGAGAAACGCTGGTTGTCTGTGAAGGTGGATGAAGTGGATGGAATTGATGTGGTTGGTGACGGCGTGATTGGTGGTTGAACAGATGGTTGAGCGGATGGAATCTCAGGCTCTAAAGCAGAAGCAGACGAAGCTCCCTGCATAAACCTGTACCTTTTGGCCCTTTGTCGAGGTACCAAAGGTACTACTTCTCTTCTTCATAATCTGAGTCATCTGACTCCCTTGAAGCTCTTTTCCTTCTAACCTCGTCATCAATCACAACTAATCGTGATCCATATGTCCCTATTTGAATGGACGGATCTGCAGTCATAGTATCTGGAGCCTCAACCTCAATCTCCTCAGTTTCTTCTGACTCAGAATCAGAAGTTGAAACGGCTTCGCCTTCTGGCTCAGGTTGATACTCATCTATCTGTTTAAAGACATCAATTTCTCCTTCTGGAGGCTCCAAAAGATCTCCAACGAGTTCAGCAGTGATTTCCTCATTAGCATTCGGACCGGCTGCCCAAATCTCTTCCCATGTTTGAAGTGTCGGATCAGATTCAGATGGGGCACTTGAAGGACCAGCCTCTTCCGGCTCTTGAGCTTGGCTTGTAGAAGGCCTATCAGCCTGAATTTGTCTCCCAGATGGCCTTTGCCTCCTTCTCTGTTGCTGAGGCCTCGGTTGTGGCTGTTGCTGGTGATGCTGTTGCTGTTGCCGCGGAACCTGTCCATCCCCTGCCCAGTTGGCACCTTCGGGGACTACAAAATCAGGGTTGATCACTGCACCAAAAAGAGATGCATCCACTGGCCTAGCCAGTCTTCCTCTATGAGCTGAGCAATCTTCAAAAATGCGTTTGTCTATGACAGCAACGCTTTGAATTTCGTTCAGCTGTGGCAGGTTTGGCAGGAAATGTCTGATTAGCATCATCACGAATCGCGGATATAGTAGAAATCTTTCTCTGTCTGGAGCTGTTATTTGTTGAACAAACTCAGAAAAGAACATCTCAGAAAAGCTAAACCGTTGATTGTACACCAATGCTATCATTCCGGACTGAATCTTCGATACAATGTAATCGAAGCCAGCTTTCTTCGCAGCAAAACATACCATGAAGACATGCGCCAAATATCATCATTGTCCGATAAGCCCACTCTTCATGTAAGAAGACTTAGCAACGTCGAGGCTATACCCCATTCTAACAAAAGCGGCCTGCCTGATTGACAACGGGAAGTCAATCGGCCCATTCTCTTGATCCTGTGATCCCAGCTGTAACACTTGACGTAGCATATCGGCAGAAAACACTAGAGGGTGTCCATCGATCGTCGTTCTCAATACTGTTGGAGTAACAGTACAGTCCACTTGCAAATGATCCCAAAACTGACGCACGTAAGGGATAACGATTTGAATATTATGAGACAGCGCATAGGAAATCCTTGATCCCACCAAAAAATCCACCATCTGGCGGTAGGCTTGAGCCTCTGGAATTGCATGGTCCGGAGATATGACCATGTTATGCTTAGGCACGAAAATTCTATCTGCCATGTCTGCGCAATAAAGCAAATAAAATATTAGAATTATTAAATAGACATAAACTTGTTTAAATTCAAATTTGTTTTATTTTGAACTTGTGTAAGTACAAAATCCAACACCTATGAATTTCTACAAGTTTAATTTAAATGGTAAACCAATAATTCGAATATAATTGTAAAGTCGAATGACAAGTTCGAAACAACCATGTCTTCGAATTTAGTATATGCTTCGAGTTTAATGACAAACTCGAAGCCAAATTCGAAGGTATGATCAAATTGGAAGGAATGAACAAACTCGAACATGTTGGTTTGAATAACAACAAAAATCCAAGATTTTAACCATTTTAGACTTAGAAAATTACATTCATCAGTCCTAGTAGGTTATAATCAAAGATATTTGTGGTCAATTTGATGTTTCACCGATTCAAAGTATGTCATTTTGAAATCCAAACTTTCCACCAATAAACTTCAAAATTCATTGATTTTGCCTCAAATTAAGTCTAAAACCACCTAAATCTTGTATAATACAGTTGATTATACCTAGATTTGCTAGTAGAATCGAACACAAATGGACAAAAGTCGACAAATAGTGTGAAACTCGAAAACGGCAAATTTGAAGGAGTAATCTCGAGATCGCAGGTGATAAACTCGAAGGGTCAAAGTCGAAGATATGTAATTAATGACTATCACTGTTGACCTATTTATACCAACCGTCTTCGAGTTTGATACCTTTCTCGAGTAAACTGTCAAACTCGAGGCCCTGCCAAATTCGAATGTATATTCGAATTTAGCTTAGACTCGAATTGAATCTGAAAATTTTTGAAAATTTCGAAAATCTTTGAAATACATTCAACTTTTTCAACCTTTTCGGGTAACGGACTAAACTATGCCAAATCTTCTACCCTAAGCACAGGATTTTCACGCAATGTTTATTTTATTCAACTAGGAATGCACCCTCAGTAAATTTTGACCATTTTCCTAAAAAATTAAAAATTAAATTAAAGTTAAAATTTTGAACAAAAGAATAAACTTTAGCCTAATCTATATTATTTTAAAAATTTACAACCTAGACTTAACATTAAACAGAATATTTTTTTGACGAGTATAATCAAAGAAAAGTTCAATCAGATAGCAGTGTCAAATACGCACTTTCAGTACTTAAACTTTCACACTTAGGAATTTATGATTCCTTTGATTGTTTGTCGTGACATACATTTCTAGCCGATTGTTGGTATTATTTTCCGTTTAAATATGTTACATTTCGGGATATCCCTTGGCCTTTTTATTTATCATTAAATTATCTTACGTGACTCATACATAGACATACTTTTATGATCAAGGCATACACACAATGATTATAACTTTTTGGTATTCGCAAACTTTATTTAAAAGGCAAACATCGGACACAGGTCTGTATTTACATACAACAAAGTGTCTTAGTTTGTCTTAAGGTTTATTTTTAAAGCTAGCAAGACAGCGGTGACAGGTCTGTACCGACGTACAACAAAGCGACTTATCTTGCTAACTCGAATAAAAACAGAGGCAACAGGTCTGTACTTACGTACAATAGAGTTACTTGTTTTGACTCTCAACTCAGTATATGGTTTTTTTCTGTTCTTTCCATTTTTAGATGTATCTGATGTTGCTATACATCCCCAGAAAGTTTGCATACCTCATTTACAATCAGAGTCTGTATGTCTCTAGCATAAAAATAAAGACCGATGGGTCATACATCTAAGTTAGTGACACGTTTGACTTTTCCTTGAGTATTTTATTAGCCTTGAGACTCCCTATATGTATTATGCCTACCAACATATCTAACTAGATAATATACAACACTTAGAATTTTAGGTGCATTATGTGTGAAAGCTAAACACTTAGAGTTTGTATTAACTGTGCTAATTCTCGTCACTTTGAACCTATGCATCTAAGACTTTAACTCTTTTTCTGATATTCTCTTTTTTTTGAACTTTTTATGGTCTTCTTTTTCCTTTTTTTTTCATAAGTAAAAGTAAGAGAATATAATGTCCTACTAACTTACTATAAAAGGAAACTATCCTAAGTTACCACACTTACTATAAAAGGAAACTATACTAAGCTACTAAACTTACTATAAAAAAAAAAGAAATACTACTGCTATAAAAAGAAATAGAACTCTACTAAGGTCAATTCACTCTGGATTACGCATTCCGTTTAGTTGAATCAAATACTCAAAACGTGACTTATCAAAAGCTTTGGTAAATAAATCAGCATTATTATCATCCGTTGCCACTTTTACCAGCTTGATTAAGTTCTTTTCAGCACAATCACGTATAAAATGATGTCTTATGTCTATGTGCTTGGTTTTATTATGTTTAACTGGATTATTAGTTATAGCAATTGTTGACTTGTTATCTATCCCAATAGGAGTATGAGTATAAGTCAAACCGTAATCCCGCAATTGTTGTTGTATTCACAGAACCTGCGAACAACAACTACCAGCAGCAACATATTCGGCCTCGCATGTTGACACGGCTACCGAAGTCTGTTTCTTGCATTGCCAGGAAACGAGTCTCCCTCCTAGGAACTGACAACCTCCAGTTGTTGACTTGCGCGTCAAGCTGCATCCTCTGTAGTCAGAATCCGTGAACACATCCAATTCCAGATCGCCTTCCGCGTGATACCAAAGTCCCAGCTTCGGTTTCAACTTGAGGTATCGTAGAATCCGCTTCACAGCTTTCATGTGCATCTCTTTCAGATTAGCTTGAAACCTAGCACAAAAACAAACAGCAAACATAATATCAGGTCTTGAAGCAGTTAAATACATAAGTGACCCAATCATAGCCCAATATAAAGTCGGATCCACATCGGTATCACTTTCAGTACCCGGTCCGAGGTTGTGATTCACTTGAATCGGAGTGCTGAAGTGAGCTGTCAGTTTTGTCCCTTCCATCCCGAAGCGCTCTAATATGTCATAGACATACTTCGTCTGATGAATAAACATGCCTTCCTTCTTTTGGTCAACTTGCAAACCCAGAAAGAAGTTCAACTCGCCCATTGCACTCATCTCGAATTTTGACTTCATCACCTTTTCAAAGTCCTTGCACATTTGCTCATCTGATGATCCAAAGATGATATCATCGACTTACACTTGTACCAAGATAAAGTGTTCTCCTTTTCGCTTCACGAACAGTGTACTGTCTATCCTTCCTCTTTCAAACCCATTTTCTAACAGATGGTTGGACAGAGTCTCGTACCACGCCCTTGGTGCTTGATGCAATCTATACAGAGCCTTATCTAATTGATATAGTCTGTCTGGATATTTCGGATCTGTAAACCCGGGCGGCTGTTCCACATAGACCAGTTCCTTCACTTTCCCATAGAGGAAAGCAGTCTTAACGTCTAGCTGATAAACCTTAAAGCCTTTGAAGGAAGCAAAAGCCAGAAACAAACGAATTGCTTCCAACCTTGCTACTGGCGCGAACACCTCATTGTAATCGATTCCCTCCTCTTGGTTGAAACCCTTTACAACTAACCTTGCCTTGTTGGGAGTGACTATACCTCGATCGTCTCTTTTGCACTTAAAAACCCATTTGGTTCCTATTGCTATTTCCCCTCGAGGTAATGGAACTAACTCCCACACTTCTAGCTTCTTAAATTGAGAGAGTTCTTCATGCATCGCTTCAACCCAAGAGTTATCTTTTAGTGCCATTTGCACGTTTTTCGGCTCTACTTGCGAGATGAAACAGGAATAGAGGCAGGTATGAAAGGCCTCGGAGTCATTTATCATCGCCAACAACACAGTGTTGTTATTTAAACTACTCCTAGTCCGCACACCCGCATTAGGATTTCCTATGATGCTTTCTATAGGATGGTTTTTGTTGATCCTAGATGTCTCTATCTCGTCAACTCTCAGATTATCTCCTAAATTTGATCCTATTTCACCTAACGGGGGAACGACCTCAGATTCCACATTTCCTTCCTCGTGGACAGTTTCCTCAGAGTTGGAAGTTGTTCTATGAGTTTGATTCTCATTTGTAGGTGCTTCTGAATCAGTAACTTCTGGAGATCCATATTCATTGAAGTAGGCTCGGATGTTGATTGAAATGTGGTCCTCGGAAAGCTATGACCCTCGTCATTCAGATTCAGCTTCGCCATATCCTTTTCGATGGTACCTGCATTTTCATCCAAAGGAATGTTAAATGACTCAAACAGTTTGTCATAGTCAAATATCCATTCCGGACCTGTTTGGGGTTCATGTGTATAACTTGTGACTTCAATGTTATACACAATCTCTACTGTACCATTTGTTTTGTTAAAAACCCATTTGTTTGGTGAATTCGGCACATAACCTAGGAAGTATCCTTCGTCAGCCTTTTCACCAAACTTAGGTTGATGTTTTGTTCGCAATAAAGTACATGGTACCCCAAATGGTTCGAATCCAGTTAAATTAGGTGGCCGTTTATTCAAAATTTCATAACAGGTTTTGTAAAGATTTGACAGTAAGGACCCGGTTTAAAATATGGCATGCGGTATTCACTGCCTCCCCCCAAAACATGGTAGGAAGCTTTGAATCCGAAAGCATGGTCCTTGCTGCCTCAATCAATGTCCTGTTCTTTCGTTCGGCCACCCCATTTTGTTGTGGCTCATAGAGCCAACTAAATTGATGCACTAGGCCCTTTGATAGGCAATATACACCAAAAACAGTGTTTTTAAACTCTGTTCCATTATCACTACGAAGTCGTTTAACCCTTGTTCCATAGGAATTTTCCACTTGGTCTAAGAACCCAATGAGCTTGGAAGTCGTCTCGTCCTTTGTACCTAGAAAGAAAACCCCAAGAAAAGTGTGAGTAATCGTCAGTGATAACTAAACAATACCAACTACCACCTATACTCCTTTTGTTGATTGGTCCGAAGAGGTCCATATGCAACAAATCAAATGTGGTAGAGATAGAGTTCTGAGTCTTGGACTTGTGTGCCTTCTAATGTTGTTTGCCCTTCTTGCATGGTAGACACTTATCCTCGAACTGAAAACTCTTCATAGGCACACCTTGCACCAATCCATTTTTCGTTATATAGTTCATTTTCCTCAGGTGCAAATGTGCCATACGTCTGTGCCATAAGCCTACTCAGTCTCCGAAGCTTTAGATAACAGACAGATTGGACCCATCGAAGTTTCCAGCTTGTTCATATCGAGCATGTACAAGTCATTCTTCCTTGGTGCCCTCATCAGAATCCACTCTTCAGGTATCTTGAAACCCGGTTTTAGCACCAACGCCTCAGTATTAGTGAACAGCACTGAATTCTTCTTATCACAGATTTGAGATACACTAACGAGATTGTGAACCAGTTTATCAATGTGATAAACTTGATCCAACTTTATCGTCCCATTAGTGACCACTCCAGTACCCGTGATGTTCCCTCCCTTATTGCCCGCGAATGGTACAAATCCCCGATTCCCTCCCTTGAAGTCTGTAAGTAGACTTCTTTCCCCTGTCATGTGCCTGGAGCACCCACTGTCGACGAACCATTTGTTGTTTAGACCTGTGGTTATCTCCTGCACATGAAAGAAGATAGGTTAGTTATCACAGGGAACCCAAGCCATAACTGACTTGGTAATACCATTCTCGTCACATTCTGAAACTCTTTCAAAAACCCATCTCTCCTTTCGGGTGACTTGGGTCTTTGAACTGGAGTTTGTTGTGGTGCCGAGTGATTTAAATTCACTCTTCGCCTTTGTGTAGTCATTTGTTGTGGAGCTCTTGAATAAATACGATTATAATGCATTTCAGACTGATATCCCTGAGCTCTACCCGGTGTGTGATGTCTAACAGGAGTGTGTGACCTAACCGGAGTGTAAGCTCTGCTAGGTGTTGTGCTCCTATATTGTTGTTGTGGTCCAGACCTAGATTAATTAGTGACTCGATTTGGTGAATTAGTCCTAATCACTTCTTTTGGTCCACTTTTTACCGGTATTTGTTTCACAGCAGTTTTTGGTGTAGCTTGCACAGTTTTCTCGGTATTCTGAGAACTACTAGTGCTCGCAACACTTGTAGAAGGCTTAACTTGTTCTGGCTTTCCTGTCTTAGGTGTATTGTCTACTTTCCTATACGGACAGCTAAAAGCAACGTGCCCCCTTTCGTGACATCTAAAGCAAGACATTTTGTCAATAGACTTCTTGTGTGTGCCCTTTGACTTAGGTGTCTCACTAGTGTCTGGTTCTTTTGGTGCACCTATAGTGACTGGTTCATCATCCTGATCATTAAAGTCAATTTTGTGTTTTCCTACAGGTGTGTCACTAGAGGATGGCACAAATTTAACTTTCATTTTGAGCAGATATGGTTTGATGTGATTCTAGTACTAAATTTAACCTATCGTTAGAAGTAGCACATAAAACACACAATTCATGGATAAGAGAAAAGTGCAGACTTACCTTAGTATGATCTGATTCCACGTTGGCCATCTGAGCGGCAAACTCCAAAATCGTCTGATCATCTGAGTTCTCCACCCACATTGGACTTCTTTCAGTGCGACTGCTGTCCCCTGTGTTCTACTCTGCCCCGTCACATCCAGCGTCAGTCACTTCAGCCATAAAGGCTCTAGCATTCGTTTCTGGATGTGTACTCCAGTCATAAGTACCGTCTAGCTTTCTGTCTGATGTGACGTTAGATAACAGACCAGCTATATTTGCTTGACTAGTTGATGTACTCGGAAGATATCGCTGTTGAGATTTGTTCTGATACTGTCCTTGATTCTGATTCTGTCCTTGGTAATTCTCTACCTTCGGTCTCTGACACTCTCTGGCGAAGTGTCCTAAACCTTGGCAGTTGTAGCATTTTACCTTGGACTTATCGAAGCCAATCCTGTTGTTACTCATATTCATATTTTTTCCAGTCCGTTTAATGAACCTCTTAACCCGTTGGGTTACCATGGCCAGTTGCCATTGGAGATCCATCTCTTCAAGGTCATCAGGGTCTACCTGATCGTAATCCTCATCCCAGAGTGCAGGATCGATGATTTTGCCCTGAACGCAATTTCCGTATACGGCCACGAATGAAGCCAACAGATTAAGATGGTCTTCAGCCGATTTAGCGCTCATAGGCATCTTAGAATATCTCTGAGTTGTAGATGCCGGTGTAGCCTGAAGCTGCTGTTCTTCTGGTCTACTAAACCCTAAGAAGGCCCTACTCTGTGCGTCCTCTGGCTCAGCTCGTGACGATGTTTCTCCCGAGAAGAAAGCTGTAGATGTCTTCATTTCAGCGGCCATTGAAGGTTTTGATTTTCCAAAATACATTGCTGGATTTTGAACTTGTTCATAATCCGTTTCGGCCTTCAGTAACTCAAAATGATACGCCCTCAGTGTTCCCACCACATTCTCTAGAGTCAGAGTATAGTATTTATCCTCATCATGCTTAATCAGAGCCACGTACATCGCCCATTTGGCCGGTAAAGCATCCAGAAGCTTATTATTCTTCTCAGTGTCACTATACTCAATATCATGACTGTCTAACTCAGTCAGCAGATGATAGAAACGCGTGATAGTGTCTTCCAGCTTTTCATCCTTCAATGCTTTGAAGATCGCAAACTGCTGCTTGAGCATCTCCATACGTTTCCTTCTTACCCTCGGGTTACCCTCACACCTTTTTTCCAATGACTCTCGCAGCTCTTTCGCTGTCTTTTGATTTCGGAAAGTGTGCAGTATGTCCTGAGGTAACGCCATTCTTATGATAGCGTATGCACGGTTCTCTGCTTCAAATAGCTTTTTGTCATCCTCCTTCATTACAGAATAAGTAACAACCTTTTGTCGTCCTTCTACCTCAGCTGTCGGTGGAATGTATCCCTCGTCGATACAGATCCACATACGCATATCATTGAATCGCACGAAGTCGGCAAACCGATCCTTCCACCAGTAATAATCTTCAAGTTTCATCAATTTAGGCGGAGTATTTGCTTTTCCGACCTCGTGATCCATCTCCAGAAACCGTTGTAGATTTGTCATTGTTTCAAAGCTAATTGAATTTAAACATAATTAATTTAATTCGAAATTAATTTAAATTGATTCTTTCGAATTTAGGTAAATTCGAAACTAATTAAATTTAAACCTATTTGGGATAAAATTCGAGTTAAGTTCTTTAATCCAATTAAATTCGAAAGTGATGACAAATTCGAAGATCTCTAAAGTCGAAATTCCAGGTAAACTCGAACTCTACTCAAACTCGAAACCCAGATAAACTCGAATCCCCCCTATTCGACTTTAGTGCAAAGTCGAAACCTAAAGTAAATTCGAAATGGCCAAACTCGAAACCACTTTTTAGGAAACTCGAAAGGAGAGTATTTTGGTCAAACTCGAAAATGAGGAAAACCCTAATTCTCCTTAACAAAGTCGAGCGCCGCAAATTCGAGAAACGGCTAATACCTCGAGATTTTCACGTTTTTCAGATTAAATCAATATTTTTACAAGTAAAAATATTGATTATGATCAAAAATGTGAACTACAACAAAGTATTTCCCGGATTCCAATTTGATAAGCTCGAAAAATCCAAAAACAAGTGAGATTAACCGTCCAAAAGCGTCAAGAAACCTAGGATGTATCTTTATGAACACGAAGAACACGAACAACACCAACCTGTCTCTGACACCACTTGTAAGGTCTTGAAACGGCTAATACCTCGAGATTTTCACGTTTTTCAGATTAAATCAATATTTTTACAAGTAAAAATATTGATTATGATCAAAAATGTGAACTACAACAAAGTATTTCCCGGATTCCAATTTGATAAGCTCGAAAAATCCAAAAACAAGTGAGATTAACCGTCCAAAAGCATCAAGAAACCTAGGATGTATCTTTATGAACACGAAGAACACGAACAACACCAACCTGTCTCTGACACCACTTGTAAGGTCTTGCAACTACACGGATCTATCTAGACGCGACACACACCAACGAGTGCGGAATCCTCGTTAGCGGCTTGACGGATATAACACTCACACGAAACACGGAGACTACCACAACGCTGTACGGTCAACGACGAACGAACCTACGTAATGATTCTCTCCGAACAAACACACTATCAGCTGATAAACTCGAGATCGCCTTTTGTTATTTACTCACACGAATTCTGCAAAAAGTCCCCTAATGATTCGAGTTAATCCCTAATTATAGAGGTCCATTCGAGTTTATCATTGGATAAACTCGAATCCAGGCCCAAGGCCCATTCGATTTTGTCTTCCAGACACATTCGAATTTACCTTCCTTGTTAAATTCGAATTTAACCTATATTCGAATTTCTCATGTTCGACTTCTATTTGAATATATGTTTTAACTTATGTTTGAATTAATCTTTGGACTTTATGTTTGAACTTCTTGTAATACATTACATCAAGTTCAAACATACAATCAATAAATATCAAACACACTGAATACATATATCAAACACTAGATAGTATTCAAACCTTGTAACATGACTAATACAAAATGCTAACACACCTTAGACTGCTATCGTCACACAGGGTGTACCAACAAGTGCAAGCATTATGTAAATAGATGCACTTTCAAATCAACGCTGGCTACATGTGTGTTACATGTCAAGTACGAGTGTGCATCATAACAACAAATTAATCATGAGTGCCAATTGATGTAATGAACAATGTGAACATGCCATTGAATTTGTAAGCGTGAATGCAAAGACAATAAATGTTAGAATGATAATCTATTACTCACAGTGATTGGTATAGTGTGTCGTGTCTCTGAATCAATGTGTGTTTTGATAACACCACAATGATCTGTCAAGTAAGTGTAATAGTGATTTAATGTCAATAATTGCTTAAAACATAATTTCTGAAATTTAAATGAAATTCCAATTGAATTCGGACCACATCCGAATTCGGATGGTCCGAAATCCGGATGGCCCCTTGGTCCGAATTGGGGTGGTCCGAAGTGGGTGACAGTCCGAATTTGAGTGGATCCTGAATTGAGCTATTGGTCCGAAATGGGTTTCTGGTCCGAATTAGGATACTGGTCCGAAATGGGTTTTGATCCGGATTGGAACATTGGTCCGAACTCGGATGCTGGTCCGAACCCTGATGGTCCGAACCGAGTTCATCAGTCGAGTTCATACTTAGTAAATTTTCCAGATTTTCATTTTTTACCATTTTTGCACTTTTGAAGTCTAATATTGAAAATATAAGCTTAGTAATACTATTTATCACTTTATACTTTAACATACAACCTCAATATACCAAATTAATTCATTTATGTCCATTGTTCATCCAATATCGATGAACACAGACACTAAAACACCCACTAGTTTCCAAAATCATACTTAGAGTGTGAATTTGATTTTGAATTTTGTATACTTCATCATCAATACTCGATTTAAACGTTACAACAATAATATACGACATGCACTAACATTTGCATCACCAATCTTAAAAATCGGTTCCATAAAAACCGAACCAAAACCATCAAAATTGCAAGTTTTGAGTGAATCTTACCTCAAATCGTTTGTTGCAGTTGTTATAGTTCCTAATTTGCAACTTAATTCCAACTTTTGCACTTCAAATTTGATGATTTCTTGTGTTCCTTGGATTGAAGCCGAGAGAGAGAGAGAGAGAGAGAGAGAGAGAGAGAGAGAGAGAGAGAGAGAGAGAGTACAGTTAGAGAGAGAGAGTGGGTTTTGAAAAATGAAGGATTTCCCTTCTTTTATTTTCTATTTTGACCCATTTGCATAATACACCCCTCAACTTCGTATTTTTCTTATTTAAACCAATATTATGATCAAAATTAACTTAAATTGATATAATAATCCATTAATACAATAATTGAGTCCTTAAAATTGTAAATTACATGTACTTAAAAATTAGGGATGTTACAGCATGGGCTCCACCACGCCTATACTTCTTCCGTGAAGTCATGCTGTGCTAAACAGACTAGTGTACTTAGTCTTCATATCTTCTTCCGATTCCCAAGTGTGATTAGCTCCTTTATGATGCTTCCACTTGACCAGCACCATCTTGATTTCCTTGTTCCATAGTTTCTTGATTTTTGTTTCCAAAATGCACTCTGGCCAATCAACGAACCTTAGACGTTCGTCAATCTTTAAATCTGAATGATCTTTCCATGGTTCCCTTTCGGGCACCAGACTCTTTCTTAAATATCCAACATGAAAGACCGGGTGAAACCTGACAATTCCTCCGGCAAGTCCAAATGATAGGACTGATTCCCAACTCTTTTTAGTATTTTGAAGGGTCCTATGAACTGAGGCGATAGCTTTCCTTGCTTTATGAATCTTGTAACATCTTTCATTGGGGATACCTTCAAGTAGACCCAATCATCCTTCTGAAACTCTATCACTTTGTGACGGCGATCGTGATAATTCTTTTTTCGATCTTGTACCGTTCTCATGTATTGTCTAATGAGTTGGATCTTTTCATTGGTCTCTTGCAATAAGGCAGGACCAGCTATTGGAGTTTCTCCTGTTTCCCTCCAACAGGTTGGAGTCCTACATTTTCTCCCATACAGGAACTCGAATGGTGTCATTTTGATTATGGAATGGTAACTGTTGTTGTAGGAGAATTCAACCAATGGGAGGTGATCGTCCCAGTTACCACCCAAATCCATGACACAGGCTCTGAGCATGTCTTCTAGAGTTAAGATCGTTCTTTCACTTTGCCCGTCCGATTGAGGTCTATAAGCAGTACTCATTGCGATACGAGTACCAAGACCGTTTTGCAGAGCAGCCCAGAAATTGGATGTGAATCTACTATCTCGGTCAGAGACAATAGACTTAGGTACACCATGCCTGATGACGATTTCATTAACGTAGATCTGGGCAAGACGGTCCAGTGCATAGGTTTCCCAGATTGGAATGAAATGTGCAGATTTTGTCAGACGGTCAACAATGACCCATATGGCATCATGTTGACGACGTGTCTTGGGTAGCTTTGTTATGAAATCCATAGTAATATGGTCCCACTTCCATTCTGGGATAGGAAGAGGTTGCATACTACCATAGGGTTGCTGGTGTTCTGCTTTGACTAATCGGCAAGTTCTGCACTTTTCCACGTATTGACCAACGTCTCTTTTCAACCCTGGCCACAAAATCCGCTTTCAGGTCGTTGTACATTTTTGTGCTTCCAGGGTGAATTGAGAATTTAGATTGGTGAGCTTCTTCAAGAATTACTTCTTGCATGTTCCCGAACTTAGGAACCCAAATTCTGCCGTAAACACCCTTCAGTCCAGTTCCATCATCTTACATTAAAGGTATTTGAATGCTGACATCTTCATTCTTTACATTCTCCTCCTTTAGGGCCTGCAACTGAGTAGCCCTTACATCGTCTATGATTGTTGATGTCAGTATCGTGGAGGTCAAGGCATAACAATACGCCTTGCAGTAGGCTTTTCTGCTTAGAGCATCAGCCACTACGTTGGCTTTCCCTGGATGATAGAGAATCTCACAGTCGTAACCTTTGATCAGCTCCATTGACCTTCTCTGCCTCATATTCAAGTCCTTCTGACTGGTACTTCAAACTTTTATGATCGGTGTAGAGCTGACACTTGGTTCCACACAAGTAATGCCTCCATAGTTTGAGAGCGAATGTCACAGCAGTTAGCTCCAAGTCGTGAGTGGAGTAATCTTTCTCGTGCGGTTTGAGTTGTCTAGACGCATATGCTATGACATTTCCTCTTTGCATTAACACTACTCCCAAACCCATGCCTGATGCATCTGGGTAGACTACAAAGTCTTCGTTCCCTTCAGGCAGGGCTAAAACCGGTGCTTCACTTAGTAACTTCTTCAGATTATCAAAGGCAGCTTGCTGTTCTTCTTTCCAAAAGAAGGTTGCATTCTTGCGAGTAAGCTTTGTAAGCGGAACGGCGATTTTGGAGAAGTCTTTGATGAATCGGCGGTAATAACCAGCCAATCCCAAAAAGCTTCGAATCTCGGAGGCGTTACGAGGTGATTCCCAGTTCTGGATAGCCTCGATCTTTGCAGGATCAACAGCAATCCCAGCACCAGATATAACGTGCCCAAAGAATTGGATCTGAATTTAATATTGAGTAGTTGCAAGTTAATAAAGAGTTCATAAGTGAGTATAATGATCATGCAATTTGTTTCACATGTTGAGACGTACCTGCCTCAACCAGAATTCACATTTCGAGAATTTGGCATAAAGTCGTTGTTTGCACAGCAACTCTAGCAATTCTCGCAGATGTGCAGCATGATCCTCTTTGGTCTTTGAATAGATGAGAATGTCATCGATGAACACGATGACCGATTTGTCGAGCATTGGCTGGCAGACTCTGTTCATGATATCCATGAAAGCAGCCGGCGCATTTCTAAGACCGAATGGCATTACCAGAAACTCGTAGGGTCCGTAACGAGCTCTGAAAGCCGTCTTTGGAATATCGTCTGGATGTACTTTCAGTTGGTGATAACTCGATCGAAGATCAATCTTCGAGAAGTAGCTTGCGCCTTGTAACTGGTCGAAGAGATTATCAATCCGGGGCAACGGATATTTGTTTTTGATTGTGACTTTATTGAGTTCTCGGTAGTCGATGCACATACGCAATGTGACATCTTTCTTTTTAACAAACAACATAGAAGCACCCCATGTAGAAGAACTTGGGCGTATGAAACCCTTATCGAGCAACTCCTGTAATTGTTTCATCAGTTCCTGCATTTCAGCAGGGGATAATCGATAAGGAGCCTTTGCTATTGGAGCAGCTCCAGGAATGAGATAAATGTGGAATTCCACTTGGCGATCAGGTGGCAATCCCGATATATCTTTTGGAAAGACATCTGGAAACTCAGAAATAACGAGAACGGTGGAAGGAGATTGAATTTCAGCCTTAGCATCGACAGCGTAGGCTAAGTAAGCTGAACAACCCGTGGCAACGTGCTTTCGGGCTTTTGCAATTGAAATAAGCCATAAGTCGCCTTTGTGTCTATCACAATAAATGCAAATATCTCGACCCTCGGGAGTGGTAATCTTGATCATTCTTTTCTTGCAAAGGATTTGGGCCTCGTTATGAACCAACCAATCCATACCTACTATAACATCAAATTCCCCAAACTCAATAGGGATCAGATCTATATTGAATACTACATCTTCTACCAGCAATGTGCAATTCCTATATACCTTGTCTGCCTTAACTAACATGTTGCTAGCAGTCTCAATATCAAGTAGAAATTGCAGTTTGGAAGTAGGCATATTTAATTGATGAGCAAATGTTGTGGAGACAAATGAACGGTTGGCTCCGGAATCAAACAATATACGTGCAGGAATAGAATTAACATCATTACGTACCAGTGACCACCTCCGGGTCATCTTTTGCTTCTTCAGCTGTGATTCAGAATGCCCTTGTTGGAGCCCTTTGAGATTGATCCCTGCGAGCAGTGGAAGCTGCAGAAGATCTTGTTGTTGATTGCTGAACACTTTGATCTCTTGGGGGTTTTGGGCAGTCCCTTGCAAAATGGCCAAGTCTGTGGCAGTTGTAGCACGCATCATCTTTTCGAGGACAATGCTCCCAGTGATGGCCTTTCTACCCACAGTAGAAGCAGTACATGTCTTGAGTCTTGCACTCCCCAGAGTGTGCCTTTCTGCATCGCCTGCAGTCCCTCATTTCTGAACTGGCCGAAAAGGCCCTTCCCTTCTTTGGTGATGATGATGGTTGATTGGATTGAGGAGAGAATCGAGATGATCCAGACTCCCGCTGCCTTTTTGGCGGCGACGGTTGAGTCGGTGCTGCGGCGGTTGAACCAATGACATATCTGGATAACAGAAAGATCTGCTCCACATTTCGAGCAGCCTCCAGTAAACCGGCAAATGTTGTATACCGAACCCCACTCATGGTTCGGCGAATCTCATAGTCTAAACCGGCCTCAAACCGGGCTATCTTTCTTTCTTCCGTGTCAACTTGATGGGGTGCGAACATGCTTAATCGGGTGAACTCAACGGCATATTGTGTAACCGTCTTTGTTCCTTGGGTTAGGTTCAGAAACTTCGCCTCTAGACGGCGCTTCTCATCGGTAGGACATTATTGCTGAGAGATTACTTCCTTGAACTCGTTCCAGGACATGTGTGACACTACCTCCATCGTCAACACATGTGTCATTGCATCCCACCACATAATTGCGTCCCTTGCAAACATAGCGGTTGCAAAGCGGACCATGTCCTTTTCAGCGCAGTCGCTGATTCTGAAAGTTCATTCGGTGGTGGTGATCCATTCCAATGTCGTGATGGCATCTCCAGTTCCATCAAAAGTAACCGCTCCGTTACTTTTGTAGTCCTTAAATCTACAACCCCTTGATTTGTTGGAAGACCCGGTGTCTCCTTGTCTTTCCTCTTGATCATTCTTTTGTTGTTCTTTATTCTTTCGTTTATCAGCTTTACGTTTCGCTTCGGCCTCATCCCTGGCCCTTAATTGGTCGGCAAATGACTGAGCCTGTTCAACCATTCTTTTGGATTGTAGTTCATTGTTCTGTTCCATGAGAGCTTGCATCATCTGGAACATCTGTTGAGGATTCATATCGTCTCCTGACATGTTCTGAAATATAACAACTTATATTTAGAACATTTATTTGTAAGCCCTAAGTGTTTACAGTTACCCTTTATTTGTCCCTGTGTGCATGTCAATCCTATCTTAGTTCGGATCATTTCCTAGGAGTCCATTCTAATATCATAACCTAAGTTTGAGTCCAAGTCCTCGCGGACACTTGAAACCTCAAACTAATGCTCTGATACCAAACTCTGTGACGACCTCATATTTTGATAGTATAATTTGAATCACCAGGATCAACACACAACCCAATGAATATCATGATAATAAAATTGAATATTTAATCAGATTTAAGCAGTTCCACACTAAAACAATAAAAGTATATGTCTACAGTGATTAAGTCTAACTATTAAAACATCATAATTGTTTTAAAGTCATGTAATCTCAGCCCCAAAGTTATATCGTCCATGTACCAAAGTAGCTTCTAGAACACCGAGATGTGAAATGAATTTCTTATGTAGATGGTCCAGCTACACCTTTGCCTTTGCATGAAAACATTGTGAGTCAACAATAAGCTAATTTGCTTAGTGAGATAACAGATTATGCAAACAACAAATATTTCTTTACAAGCATTGCGTAACCATGGGCAGTGTAAGCCCCAATGTATGTGTGTACAGGCAGTGTAAGCCTCGTAGTATGTGAAAACCATGCAGTGCAAGCATGGGTTGGCAGCTCAAATGCTGATTGGGGATGTGCCGAACCTGACCAGGATAACGAGTGGGATGATCAGTCCCCGACAGTGGCCTGCTGTCAGCCCCAGTCCAGGTCGCATCAGATTGTGAAGTAATGATCATGCAGTGCAAGCATGATGTAAATAGATGCACTTTCAAATCAACGCTGGCTACATATGTGTTACATGTCAAGTACGAGTGTGCATCATAACAACAAATTAATCATGAGTGCCAATTGATGTAATGAACAATGTGAACATGCCATTGAATTTGTAAGCGTGAATGCAAAGACAATAAATGTTAGAATGATAATCTGTTACTCACAGTGATTGGTATAGTGTATCGTGTCTCTGAATCAATGTGTGTTTTGATAACACCACAATGATCTGTGAAGTAAGTGTAATAGTGATTTAATGTCAGTAATTGCTTAAAACATAATTTCTGAAATTTAAATGAAATTCCAATTGAATTCGGATGGTCCGAATCCGGATGGCCCCTTGGTCCGAATTGGGGTGGTCCGAAGTGGGTGATGGTCCGAATTTGGGTGGATCCTGAATTGAGCTATTGGTCTGAAATGGGTTTCTGGTCCGAATTAGGATACTGGTCCAAAATAGGTTTTGATCCGGATTGGAACATTGGTCCGAAATCGGATGCTGGTCCGAACTCGGATGGTCCAAACCGAGTTCATCAGTCTAGTTCATACTTAGTAAATTTTCCAGATTTTCATTTTTGACCATTTTTGCACTTTTGAAGTCTAATATTGCAAATATAAGCTTAGTAATACTATTTTATCACTTTATACTTTAACATACAACCTCAATATACCAAATTAATTCATTTATGTCCATTGTTCATCCAATATCGATGAACACACACATTAAAACACCCACTAGTTTCCAAAATCATACTTAGAGTATGAATCTGATTCTGAAATTTTGTATACTTCATCATCAATACTCGATTTAAACATTACAACAATAATATACGACATGCATTAACATTTGCATCACCAATCTTAAAAATCGGTTCACATAAAAACCGAACCAAAACCATCAAAATTGCAAGTTTTGAGTGAATCTTACCTCAAATCGTTTGTTGCAGTTGTTATAGTTCCTAATTTGCAACTTAATTCCAACTTTTACACTTCAAATTTGATGATTTCTTGTGTTCCTTGGATTGAAGCCGAGAGAGAGAGAGTACGGTTAGAGAGAGAGTAGAGAGAGAGTGGGTTTTGAAAAATGAAGGATTTCCCTTCTTTTATTTTCTATTTTGACCCATTTGCATAATACACCCCTCAACGTCGTATTTTTCTTATTTAAACCAATATTATGATCAAAATTAACTTAAATTGATATAATAATCCATTAATACAATAATTGAGTCCTTAAAATTGTAAATTACATGTACTTATAAATTAGGGATGTTACAGATTTATCTTTAAGTTTGAAATTTTGTTCTCGAATAGAAAACAATGTTTTTGCCTCGTTAAAATCATTTTCTTTTCTTAAGAAAGTGAATCTGTCGGCATCAAACAAATCTTTGGTTTCCGTCAAGGCTAACTCAAGGACATGAATTTTATCAGTTAGTTGTGAAGTGTCGCTAGAGAAGAATTAAGTTGAACAATTTCGGCTTCAAGATCTGATATTTTCTATTTAAAATCTATCCTTTCTTGCTCAAATGTCATGATGTAGTTTCCAAAATTTGTTCTAGATCAGAAGCCCGTTGTTCTAGAACAGAATATGGTACATATTCACGAGGATTTGGCAAGGTCGGATCAGGTGTATTTCCTTTAGTTCAACAAATTCGTCTTTTCTAAAAGATTTTTCTAATTTTCATTGAAGAGAGTCGTAGTTTAACTAGTCATAAACAAATTTAATTTGTTTCATATCAGGTTTTGCTCGTTTTTCTTCTTCTTCGGCTAGCACTTCTGGCCAAGTTTTGTTATAGGGTATAATGTATCGCCAACCCAGGGTATCAAAATCAAAAAAAAAAAAGCATGTGGTTTTTGTTGACCATTTCTTCCATGACTCTAGGACCAGTAAACCCTAAACCATCTTTAGACTTCAATTCTCTAGGATTATACATATTTATGGTTTGATCAGTTTGACCAGGTTTGTAAAACTTTTCTTCCATGTCTTTGAGTTTTTCTTTTAGTTTCGTTCTCTCAACCAATACATACTCATATTTGTAGTCACTGTTAGATTTATCAGACTTAAGCACTTGATGATCCTATTCTAGCTGAGACATTTTGGCAAACAAATTATTTCTCTCATTATTAGCCTTAGACACTTCTTCTTGTAACACTAAAATGTTTGTTCTCAAATCAGACTGTTCATTTCGAGCATCTCAAAGGGCTGTCTGAAATCAGACTGTTCATCTAACTTCTTAGCTTTGTTTCTTAGTAAATTTCATTTTGCTAGAACTTCTTTAGGAAAAAAGACTTACCTTAGTGTCGTATGCGGAGTGTGCCTTGTCTGAAATCTTCTCGTTCTGTCCAGACATCTTTGGATGCTTGCTTAAATGGATCTTCAAAATGGTAGTGATTGACTTGAGCTTATTCAACACTTAGAAAAATAACTTGAAGAAGGATCTGAAAGTTGCAACTTTCGAATCAGTATGATCTGAGAGTTATGACTTTCGAATGGAATGAAATACCCAAGTTGAAAATTTCTAAGTTTGAAAAATTTTGGAACCAAAAGTCTGACTAACAATGATTCGAATATTATAAATTTCGAATGCTAAGGATCGAAAACTTTCAACTTTTGAATGGAATGAGTAGAAACACTTAGTCAATAATTTCAAGTCTAACTTTTGAATCAAGAAGGATTAGAAAGATACAACTTTCTAAGGATTCAAAAATTTAACTTAGAAAATTTTGATTACAATGGTTCCACAAAATCTAGATCAAATCTTTTGCGAATTGATTGCGAAAACTGAATGTTGTTCACCCGAAGGAATATAGTACAAACGAATTTTCACAACCAATCACTTGGAATTAATCTTTGATTTTAATTTCCAAAGAAATTCAACGAACCCAATAAACTTTTGAAAAATAATCTAAAATTAAAAATTGGGACCGTAAGTAAAAAAAATGGAATTGAGACTTTTCTTCTAAAGTTGGATCCGATAGAAAAAAATTGACAAATAAAGTTTAAAAAGAATAAAGGGTAAATTACAAATTTTGTCCCTGTGGTTATATGGAAATTACGGATAAGGTCTTTCTATAAAAGAAATTACAAATTCAATGTCTGTGGTTACCTATTTGTTACGATTTTAGTCCTTTGACCAGCCATTTTTTTAAGTATGACCATTTGCCCTTGACATAATTATAAAAACAGGTAATAAACTTTCTTTTTCATAAAATAAAATAATAAAAATCCAAAGCCTAAATTGTTTTTCATTTTAATTAGTAAAATAGGATTTCTAAAAAATCAAAATCTCTCTCTCTCTGTCTCTCTCTCTTCCATTCAAGTGTGTGTGTGTGTGTGTAAGATGGCTTTTCCTACGGTGTGGCAATGACACCACCGCCAGCCTTACCCATGTGTTCAGTGTTTCCTTCGGTCAGCCACACCAAGAGTCTCACCCACCGCCAGGCAACAGCTCGACCCTGTGGTTGCACCACCAACACCCTCCCCTGCACCAGTCAACGCTCCAGCTCCGGTTCCCGTCTCTTGACCATCCCCGGAGGCGGAGGCGCATGCGGCTTCGAGTTTGTTCGTGACAATTATGTTCAGGTTGTGAGATCCAGACATCGTAATTATTAGCAACGCCCATTGGGAATTTAGGTATACGCATGGGGCGTGTTAAAGCATTATATTCAGGAAGACTAGCAGAAGGTGGATCACCTGCAATTACATCAGCAGCATCTTCGTCTTCATTATCTGAACAAGAGGAATAAGAGGAAAAGGTGGTTGAAGAGAGTATGCGATCAAGAGACTCGTAGAAACAGTCGTCGTTATCTTGTTCGTCTTGGTGGCGGTGTTTGGTCATCGTTCGGGCATTCCCATCTGATAATGAAAATGCCCGGCCGGAATCCGATCCAAAACAATAGTCCACGAAGCAAAAACAAGAGGTCGATCTGGCTTGAATGAAAAAGAAACAACAGATGATCCAGAAAGGAAGTTGCTTTATGTTAATGGAAACTCAGATCCAACGAAGGAAAGGAAACCCTATAGAGTGGAAGAGAGACGATGAGAAGAGCAAACAGTCGGAGTGTGGCAGAGAAGAGAATGGTGTCGCCCGGTGTACTGTATCCCGTTTTTGAGAGAGAGAGTGAGAGAGAGAGAGATGGATTTCTTTAAAGAAAAAGAAAAAAAAAAACCTTTG
Source organism: Centrapalus pauciflorus (assembly GCA_020465985.1). Lineage (NCBI taxonomy): Eukaryota > Viridiplantae > Streptophyta > Magnoliopsida > Asterales > Asteraceae > Centrapalus > Centrapalus pauciflorus. The sequence goes on from JAANYP010004306.1 coordinate 493,919, forward strand.
TTAATAGTTAAATAAAAAAGTTTTCGAGTTTTTTTTATTCTTTTTACTAAAAACAAAGTTCATTACCTATTTTTATAATACTCTCAAGGGTAAAATGGTCATTTAAAAACTAATGACCGGTCAAAGGACCAAAACCGTAACAAAATGTTAACCACAGACATTGAATTTGTAATTTCTTCTATAGAAGGATCTTATCCGTAATTTCCCTATAACCACATGGACGAAATTTGTAATTTACCAAAGAATAAATGACCAAATTGAGGATCCGAGAGTTGGGAAACAAAGATTAAATGGGATCCGTGAGTTGACTACCCATTCACAGTATCAATTTCCTATTCAATTTTGACCCTCGAATTATGATTGACCATGAATACAACATCAATAACAATGTAGCCAAACACAATTCTTAGCCTTACTGGACAGAAAGCAACAAAATTTGACCGAGATTGTCAAATTAATTAAACTCGGAGGTTTGCTTCTTCACAGTATCAAAATTATACCCAAATAAATATTATTTGACCAACCAATCACAATCAATTACTCAAATCTCTTATTTTACCCTACGTGCGCAAAAAAAATCAATGTGACAGAATTGTAATTGGAAAAACTAATGATCGAGATGAACGAATAAAAATCAAACCAATCTTTCTGCTCTGATACCAATTGTAGGTCCCGAATTAATCAAGCGAACATATAGTCAAACAAATATAATAATGATTACGAACGAGAATAATAATAAAAGCCGAATATATTAAACATTGAACGAAGAACACGAAGAACAAAGGTTATTTTCTCGAAGACTGACACACACACTTCTAACACCTTCAATAATTGACTTGTATGTTTCCGATAAACCCTAAATAAACCTTTAAATAATAAACCTAATGAGGCCTATGCCCGTGGGTTAAACTATTAAAGCCCGTACATAAACAACCTAAGAACTATTAAATAAGTACAAATAAACCCCTAGACTTGATTACAATAAATAAGGTCTAACAAAAATTTCACTAGTTATTTATTATGAGTTCTTGTAATATTATTCAGATCCATTCTGAATTTATTTTCAAATTTATATCCATTACCTTCTATTGAACTGGTAAATCGTTTATAAAGACACCAAGATTAAAATTTTGGAGCTCTAGCAATTCAGATTAATTGATATTAGTGATACGTTTAGATGTTTAATCTTGAGACTGACAGTATGCGGGTTTTCTATATCTTAACAACATATCTCTATTTAATAACCACTACTACAAAACACACCAAATAGCCCCCGAAATAGAGTTGTGTTTTACAAAATACACCAAAAAAACCGGGCTCTATTGTCTATGTCTTTTTTCTAATGGAATCAAGCTAGGTTTTATATGTAAATAACCGAACTCCTTTGCTCCCGTCTTTTTTTTTAAATCAAACTCGGTTGTGAATAGAAGAACCGCGCTTCACATCCTCAAAATGATATGCCTTCCAGTTTTCATCTCCCGCCCCTACACTCCCCAAAATTTTCATCTCCCGCTGCCCTCCTCCTCTTGCTTAACCCTAGAAAGAAAGCATAACCCATTCCTCTCCTCCTCTGCTCCCGTACCGGACCACGACCACCTCCGACCTCCACATCATCGCCATGGCTACCTGTATATGCCCTCTGACTTCGACGACACTTCAACGCAGGCACCGGCCTTCCACCAACCACTGCCTTCTCTGGCGATTTCAAGGCTACTTCACACAAAGATTTGAAGTCTATCACTCCCACAATGATTTCAGGTTAGGTTTCATGCTTCTAACGATTTTCATCTTTGATTTTGTGTGGGATTGACTTTTTCCATTTTGATTTTATTTTGTTCTTCTTGATGCAGGGCAGATGTAGGGCATGCTTACTACGATTTTCATTATGTTCTTGCTGTTTTAGGATTTCCATTGTGTAGTATTTCTCCCTCTTTCATATTGACCTAAAATGATGCAGGCATGGTTAATGTCATCCTCGAGAGGTTTGGTTTGCTTTTTTGTTCGTATTTCTATTTTGGCATTTGTGGTTGGGGTAAGTCCATCTTTAAATCCTCTAACTAAACTTGATAATCTTTAGATCCAGCTCTCTGATCTCGTTAGCTTGTTGGTTGCTCTATAGCACAAGTTAGACCATAACTCCACTAAATCTATTTCTTTGACTTTCTTACATATTATTTATTGGAGATACATGTTACATTATAATTCCTCATACACAGATTATTTGACTTTCTTACGTATTATTTGTAACTTGAATTTGACTTTTCAAATTGCAGAACTGCATGATAAAACACTAGGTCCACTCAGCAACTGCGTTCACCATTGTTGTAGCTACTGTAATTGTATGCTTACTCATTAGTTATTCGGAATCTTATATGGGTTTTCTTGTGTGTAATGATAAACAAGTGATACTTTAGTTATAATTTTCTTGTTCTTAGTTTTAAAACATATGTACAATTTCTCTCTTGTATTTGGAATTTATAAGATTCGAAGTCCTATTTAATTAGATATAGTTTATTATCATATTCTGGAGTAATTGTGCAAAAATAGGTTATATAGTTTAGAAATGATTTTTTTTTAAAAAAAAATAAAGAATCGGACCCGGTTGTTTAGTACACAACCGGGCTATAATATTTTTTTTTTCTCAATGAAACACTTTAAATCCGGTTCCTTCATAAAAATCGGGCTATATAGTTTTTTGGACCCGGTTAAATAACCGGGCTATATTTGGATTATAATCAAGCCACCCCCTCTTCAGACCCGGTTGCAAAACCGGGCTCTATTATGCATTTTAACCGGACTTGATTTGCCTTTTTGTAGTAGTGAACTTTGTGTTCAATATTTGTGATACAAATCCATAACCACTATCAGTTAGTTATTTATAAGTCTTCGTTGTGGTGTTCCATAAAGTTTGTTGACGAGTGTTTAGACAGGTCAAAAGTTATTACTTGACTAACCATCACCACAATTGTATACATTTCACATCTACTCTTATAAAACACGGTTGCTTATTGTCTAAACATTATAGACTTATCACGTCTTTATTTGTATTTGACAAGTTAAGTGAATTAAGCACCATGTAACTCCTTTACATTTGATTCTGCATTTTATTATGTAACATCCTAAGATTTAAATTGTTGTAATCGAGGATATTTAGTTTAAATTTTATACTTAATGTAATCAAGTTGGATTATTAATGAAAACTTTTTTATTCGGAAATTTAAAAGTTGGTTGTTATGTTAAATAATTAAGAAATTTTAAAATTCCAAATTATAATTAAGTATGATGAAATTTAAATGTTGGTGGTGATAAAATAAAGAATGAAACTTCATTTAAAGAAGATGCACAAGTGGAGGGCCACTTGTGTCAATAACCGAAAATGGAGACATAAAAAAACTCTTGAGCCTTTCAAGAGTTCATTTACAACTCCTCATCTCCAAAGCACACACACAAATTCTCTCAAGAAAATCTGCTAGAGATCGAAATTTTGGAAAAAAAAATTGTGGATTAAGGCTGATATAACAAGATTCAAGTTAGACTCAAGGTAACATAAGTGATTTCTAAGTTTGAGGTTTTATTTGGGACAATAAAATATAAAAATTGGAATCATAAATATGAGAATTTGTTGTTGCATGTATGTTTTTATAGTTGAAAACATCACTTGAAGTTCCTAGAAGCATCTAAAACAAAAATCATCCACGAATTCAACCTAAAAGGTAAAAAATACGGATCTTCATGAACTTTTGTGTTCTTGAGCTTTTTCCCTATTTTTTGGTCAAATCTGGATCAAACTGAGTGTTATTGATAGGGAAAATGGTTTAAAACCACTTCATATATTTTAACATATCATCTGTATGGATTGCATGTTACTAAAAATGAGTTTGGCAAGTATTTTGGGTAAAACCCATACCTGCGACCTGCTGAACTACAGGTCGACTTGTCGAGACGGGTGGCATGACTCGGCGAGTCGGCCTCAGTTCATTCGAATTTCGATTCTAGTTCCGAGGACCCGAACTTTTGGACTAAAAATTAGATTTTTGAGATAACTTTGGCATTATAATGGGACATTTAATGATGGGTTGTTCGGACCTAGTAACGATCCCAACCTTGGGTTTTAAATATGAATTTCAGACGGAGAATCCAAAGATTGAACACTTTAACTTGTAAAGCTTGATAAAAAAATAATTAAACAAGCTTTGATGGTATTTTGCTATTCAAATGTAACAGGTCCCTTGTGGTGTTGTTAAACACACAGTGTGGTAATTTGTGATTTTCGGTTGAAAGCTCGAGGAGAAATAATATAATTTGAAGTTACTTAATGCACCTACTATGAGTATTTAGGATTGTATATGTCTACATTTGTTTTATGCTAGTTGTTGTTCATTGAGGCATGTTGATTCATTTTCGTTTGACACTCTATAAACTTGTGTTTTATTAGGACGCACATTGTTGCTTGCTTACATGTTATTACATGGTCTGTGTTCTTTGTTGTGCTTCATGTGATGGCTTTCGAGCTATAAATGGTAAATCGATGCAACCAACGCTATATGACATGGATCTGTTCCCTCTATGGTCCCAAAGGGCATGTGTAGCATCCTCGATGGTAAATTCCGACTCAATCGAATGTGCTATTCTGTGCAATGACACAATGGAGTTGCGTGCTCATATTTGTTACCGTACTTCATGTGTGAAGAGGTGCACGACGTTTGTTATTGGTGTTACTCATTGTGTGCTGCATAAAGACTTCTAGAATGTATAATCTCTGTACTCACTAAGCTTTGCTTATCCTTTAGTTGTTTACATTTTTCAGGAAAGGGTAAATCCGCATTTGGACCTTCTAGATTGGTCATATCTTGAAGTATTTGAGGATCTCTATTACTCAATCAGTAACTGATATGGGGACATCATTATACTATTTGGGATGGTTGTAATAAATATTGAGTGTGTAGAAACTAGATTGGAAACTTGTAGCACCATAGGGTGTTTTCACTTTTATTTTAATTATGTATTTTCAAGTTCTTGTAACGTACTATGAGTTTCAGATCAATGGTTCATTATGAGTTGTGATTAATCTTGGGATGTAATTGTGGTTATTGTGGCAAGGCTGTCACAACGTATGGTATCAAAGCAGCAGTTTGAGATTCAAGTGTCCGTGAGGTCTTGGACTCAAACATAGGTAATGACATGTTAGTGAGTATAAGTGATGATCTGAACTAAGATAGGATATGATCTAGTAATTATAGGAAATTCACTTTCATACGGGTCAACGGATGGTGTATTTAAATAAATGACATGATTACTAAACAAGTTATATGTTTAAATTTCAAAATATGTCTGGAGAAGAAATGACACCACAAGAGACGAGGGAAATGATGCTATCAATGATGGATGAGCAAAACAAAATGATTCAGGATCAATTTCGGACTCGAGATGAGGCCGAATCTAAAAGAAGGGAGGACAAAAGAAAGAATAAGAGGAACGACGGTGATGATGATAATCAAGATGACAACACTGGGTCATCAAGTAAGCCCAAGGGTTGTGGATTTATGGATTTTAAAGGAAATGGAGCTGTGGAATTTAATGGACTGGGAGATGTTGTTGCTGCACTAAAATGGATAACAGCGACTGAAAGGACTTTCGGAATAAGCGATTGTGCTTAGAAGGACATGGTTCGATTTGCAACCGCTATGTTTACTAAAGATGCGGTCATGTGGTGGAATTCCATGGTTAACGCTTTAACCTTGGAGAAGGTGTCTGTTATGACCTGCGTTGAGTTCACAAAGATATTCATTCAGCAATACTGCCCGGCTGATGAATGTGGTAGATTGGAAGCCAAATTCATGACACTGATGCAAGGAACCAAGACTGTGTCCCAATATTCTGTGGAGTTCACGAGCCTAAGTTTGTTTGAGCCTCATCTAGTTGATATTGAAGAGCGAAAAGTGGCCAGATTCGAGGCTGTTCTGGATTTTGAATTCAGTCGGGTTATGCGCAATGTCCTCTACCCCGCATTTGCTGGGAAACTGAAGGCTGCCAGAAATGTCGAACAAATTTTGATTATGTCTGGGTATACGATTGGGTCTGCTGCCGCCTCTGCTAATCCTACCCAGCCGTCACCGCCGAAAAGCCAATGTGAGGGAGGCTGCTCAGGTTCATCTCGTTCGTCTCAGTTGCCTTCGCAACAGTCTTACCGTTGAACTTCTGCTTCTTGAAATCGGGCTCGTGCATACTCCATCAACACGGAACCGTAGTACTGTAATAAATGTCGACTTGAACATTTTGATCGATGCACTAATGGACATGCTTGCTTTTGTTGTGGAGAGTTGGGCCACTACCAAAATGAATGCCCACGAAAAACTGATGCCTGCCATAACTGTGGTATATGGGGGCATTATACTAGGAATTGTAGAAAGGAAACTTCAGCTGCTCCATCTTCGACACGATCTTCTGGGGGATCAAGTTGTGGTTCAGTCAGCCGCTAGAACCAACCACCAAGGGCACCTGCTCGAGCATTCCAAATCACTGCGGAAGAGGCTAGGGAAGACCCAGAAGTGGTCACGGGGTATAAGAATAAGTTCATGAGACATAGGCTACGAACTTAGGGCCAATAAGTTCGTATGAACTTAACCTTGATAAGTTCATACGAACTTATCTGCATGGGCTTTAATCGATAAGTTCGCGGGCTTGGGCCATGCATGAACTTAAGGGTTATATCATGAACTTATCTTTGCAAATTCATTAACACTTCGAGAATTCACTTTTAGAGATTCGTGAGAGCTTTCAGACGAACTTGGAGAGTTTCATAGCAGTCCAACGGAGCAATACATCGTGCAGGGTCGAAACGTGTTCGGCTAGCATCTTGTTCGGCTCCGTGTTTCCGTGTGATCGATCCATCAACGCTAAACAATGATTCCACACTCGTTTGACGCTGTTCACGGCTTGATAGATCCGTAGAGGGTGGACCTTATTCCACACTCGTTTGACGCTGTTCACGGCTTGATAGATCCGTAGAGGGTGGACCTTACAAGTGGTGTATGTTCTTCGTGTTTCGTTGAACATTCATCGATTTCCTTGCGTTTTACCGGATATATCACATTTTCTCAAAGTTTTACGGTGTTTTGAGCAGTTATTCAAGCCTACAATCATCTTAGTTCATCTATTCAGTGGAATTCATTGTTTTTAGCCTTAAAAACACTAATTTAATATGAATTTTTGAAAAAGTTAAATTTTGGGCCGTTTCGCGAACTTGCGGCGCACGAACTTAGGAGGAAGTTTTGGGCATCACGAACTTGTCAGATACGCTCCTCCACGACCTTGCGGCACACGGACTTGTCAGGATTTTAGGGTTCTACGAACTTACCTATAAGTTCGTACAAATTTAAACCTCGGACTTGTCCTTCACGAACTTGTCTGGAACGAACTTGTCAGTATCAAACTAGGGATTCACGAACTTAAAGTCAACGAACTTAATTCAAACATATTTAATTTAGCAAAACGAATTTAAATTAAATTCGTACGTACTTAAGTCCGTACGAACTTGTTTCAAATTTATTTTAAAAATTAAATAATTTAAGTTCGTGAACAGAAAGTTTTACGAGAATGTCAAGTCTACATAAGTTTTTGGAAATAGATCATGAAGTAGGCTAATCCAATTCACCACCTAAGCTCATGAAGAATGAGGATTATTATTGGTGGAAGGATATGTTTGCGGACTTCGCTCGATTTAACGATATGCGTATGTGGATACGCATAGATGAAGGGTATGTCCCCCCCCCCCCCCCCCCACATAGGAGCTCGAGGGCAAGATGAATGTTCTATCCTATCAACAAATGAAAGATGAGGATAAGAAAGTTTATGAAGCTGAAAATCGATCTTTGTCTTCTATCAAAATGGCTTTACCGTTGGAGATTCTACATACATTTAAACATCACAGAACTTCTAAAGAACTCTGGGAGGCTCTAGATAGAGAAGAGGTATGAGAGAAATCCAAGGGTGAGGACGGGGAGAACTGAGTTGTTAAAGCAACAATTTGCGTTCTTTAAGGGTTTGAAGAATGAGAACTTGGAAGAGATAGTCACAAGGTTCTATCATCTGTTGACCGAGCTTGATAATTACATGCTTGATTATCAAGAATCAGAAAAGATCTACAAACTTCTAGATGCATTACCGGCAAAGTGGGAAATGTACATGGCGTTGATCAAGCATGATCAAGATAAGTTGGATACTCTCACTCTTGAAGAAGTTATTGGAACACTGAGGGCTTATAACTTTAAGATTCAAAAGAAGGAGATGGAATACGATCAGGTACAAGATCCTGAAATGTACTTCGGAAAGTCAAAGCCATCAACTTCTAGTGTATCTAAGTCGGGGGCTACAACGTTCTATTCTTGAGAAGAAGAAGGCATACCTGTAGAAGCTGAAGAATCGAGTGGTAGGGCCTTTCTAGTTTTTTCAAAACCAGAAGATCAACCACAAAACTCAGGATCATCTTCTCAGGGATACACCAAAATTCCTATGAGTGCTAAGACAGTAGAGGAGCAACTAAAACTTCTTGCATCGTTTATGGCAGCATACGTCAACTGCATTTAGGTAAAGATTAACGATCCAACTCTATGGGATGAAGATTATGATCAAGTTGATCCCGATGATCTAGAGCAGATGGACCTGCAATGGCAACTGGCCATGGTCACATGGAGGGTTAAGAGGTTAACGAAAAGAACTGGGAGAAACCTTAGTGTGAGCAATGTAGGTTTTGATTAATCGAAAGTAAAGTGTTACAACTGTTACGGGTTGGGACATTTTGCTAGAGAATGTCAGAGGCCAAAGATGGATAACTATCAGTATCCAGGATGACAGAATTCAACCCATTCAAGGAATCAAGCTTCAGTGGCTGGGTTGTTAACAAACGTATCTTCTAACAAGCAGCTAGATGGTACTTATGATTGGAATTCTCATCCGGAGTCAAATGCTAGAGCTTTTATGGCCGAAGTGACTGAGACTGATAGTGGAGCTGGAGAGGAAAAGCAGAAGGATACCAGTAGTCCAACACAAATCCTTTGGTACTGGAAAAGTCTGAGGAGCTGACTACTCTGGAGTTTGCAGCTCAGATGCCTAACGTCGAATCGAATCGGACAAAGGGAACCCTCAACTTTTCTACTTTTCATGATTTATATGTTTTATGCACAACTTTAAATGATAAATTGAACTTAGTGCTAGAATCACATTCATCTGTGACAGCTCAAATTCAAGCTTTAAAATATGATAATGCTAGTCTATTAGACATTAAGGAAGATCTTAGGGTTAAAATGAAAGTTGATGCTCAAGATGTAATAGTTCTGAAAGACAAATTGAGCGAACAATGTGTCAGGATGGAACTAATCTATGAGCATGTAGAATCATTGACTAAGGAGATCACCCTTAAAGATGTAGAATTAGAAGAAGCTAGGGTTAAGGGTGTTGAGGCTAATAGTAAAATTGAGAAGCTTAGGAACTCATCCTTGAACTTAGGGAAAATCTTAGATTGGCTGAGACAGTCTAAGAAACCAATTGGCCTAGGATATCAGGATGTGCCTCCACCTTTCAACAACAACTATGTTCCTATCCCTCAAGATGGACCAAAGACACGACAAAATTAGAGGAAGTAAAAGTAACTAAGACGGATAACGTGTCAACAACTGCCTTTCAGGTTAAGAAATCGGTAAAGTTTGTGCAGTCTGATAGTGTGTTAAAACTAGAAGAAGATAAAACTGTTAGTGATAATAAACAAGAGGAGTTGAACAAAGTTGTTGATACAAACCAACATTACATTAGTGAGACCCCTAAGTCAAAGAGTGCTTATAAGAAATCTATTGACAAGATGTCTTGCCTTAAATGTCATGAAAAAGGTCATGTCGCATCAGGTTGTTCCTATAAGAAACCCGAGTCTACACCTATCGTAGGGAAACAAGAACAACAAACCTTGAACAGTGCCTAGTAATGCAAGCACGAGTAGTTCTCAAAATCCAGAGAAGAACTCGAATGCGACATCATGAGTAGGTACTAAAAAAATACCGGTGTCAATCAGACAAAATGAAGGCATTAGGAATAATTCACCGAATAGATTCCCTAGTCAATCAAGGTCTGGCACCCAACCTGTCATTAGGAATTATACACCTAAGAGGCGTTATACTCCAGTTAGGTCTCCTACTCCTAACAGACATCAGACACCTGGTAGAGCCCAGACTGAAATGCATTATAAAAAAAATTACTAGGGCTCCACAGCAAAAGACAACCCAAAGGCCAAGAGTGGATATTAATCACTCAGCTCCACAACTAATTCTTGCTCAAAAACCCAAGTCACCTGAAAGGAGAGATGGGTATTTGAAAGAGTTCAAGTTTCTGGATGAGAATGGTATTACCAAGTCAGTCATGGCTAGGGTTCCCCGTGATAACTAACTTGTTTTGTTTCATACGCAGGAGTTAACTACAGGTCTAAACAACAAATGGTTCGTAGATAGTGGTTGCTCTCGACACATGACTGGGGAAAGAAGTCTACTAACATACTTCAAAAGTGGGTACACGGGATTTGTCTCATTTGCTGGGAATAAAGGAGGCAATATCACTGGGTTAGGAACAGTCACTAATGGGAAAATCACACTCGAGCAGGTCTACTATGTAGATAAGCTTGATCACAATCTCTGTTAGTACATCCTGTGTGACGATAGCAGTCTAAGTTTAGATAGCATTTTGTGTAATTCAAGTTACTTGGTATTGAGTATTAACAAAGTGTTTGATATATGTTTGATTATGTGTGTTTGATATTGATTGTTTGTATGTTTGAACTTGGTGTAATGTATTACAAGAAGTTCAAACATAAAATTCAAAGATAAATTCAAACATAAGATAAAACATAAGTTCAAACATAAGTTTGAAAGGTGAAATTCGAATTTAGGTAAATTCGAATTTGTCATTGAGGACAAATTCGAATAGGCCTTGGGCCAGATTCGAATTTTTCCTAGACAAACTCGAATCTGTCAGTATAATTAAAGGTTAATTCGATTAATTATCAGACTTTTGCAGAATTTGTCAGACGATTAGCAGAAGGCGATCTCGAACTTGATTGCAATTAGAGAGTTTCGTGAGGAGAGAATCATCGTGTCGGGGCGTTCTAAGTAGTACGTCTATCACCGTGGTAGTCTCCGTGTTTTGGTGTGTGTAATCTTACCGTCAAGCTGCTAACGAGGATTCCGCACTCGTTAGAAAGTGTCGCGTCGAGATAGATCCGTAGTGTCAAGACCTTTCAAGTGGTATCAGAGACATTGGGTGTTCGTTGGTGTTCTTCGTGTTCACTAAGAAACATCTGTGGTTTCTTGACGTTTTGGACGGTTTTCATCACATTTTTGGAGGATTTTCGAGTTTATCAAGTAAGATATCAGAAAATACTTTGTATTAGTTCAATTTTTGATCGAAATCAATATTTTTAATCTAAAAACTTGAAAAACTCGAAGTATTAGCCATTTTTCGAACTTGCGGCGCTCGAGTTTGCCAAGGAGGTATTAGGGTTTTCACAAAATTCGAGTTTGTCAGAGAATAGGGTTTGATTCGAGTTTGGCAACTTCGAATTTGCCCAGATTCGATTTTTCATTAAAGTCGAATTCATAACTTCGAATTTAGTACAACCTTCGAATTTGCCATTAATTTCGAATTTAGTTGGATTTCAAACTTAATTTCGAATTTAATTCCAAACAAATTTAAAATTATTTAGATTCGAATTTACTCAAATTCGAATGAGTTAATTTAAATTAATTTTAAATTAAATTAATTAAGTTTAAATCCAAAAATATTTGAAACAATGACAAGTCTACAGAGGTTTATTGAGATGGATCATGAGGTCGGAAAATCGAATTCTCCACCTAAGTTGATGAAATTGGTAGATTACTATTGGTGGAAGGATAGGTTCGCCGACTTCGCAAGATTTAATGATATGTGGATGTGGATTTGTACAGACGAGGGATACATTCCACCGACGGCAGAGGTTGAAGGAAGACAAAGAGTCTTATCATATTCAAAGATGAAGGACGATGATAAGAAACTTTATGAAGCCGAGAACCGGGCATTCGCTATCATTAGAATGGCTTTACCTCAGGAGATCTTGCACACTTTCCGCAATAAGAAAACAGAAAAAGAGCTGTGGGATGCTTTGGAGAAACGGTGTGAAGGTAACCCGAGGGTCAGGAAAAATAGAATGGAAATGCTCAAGCAGCAGTTCGCGATCTTCAAAGCCTTGAAAAATGGAAAGCTGGATGAGACAATAACCAGATTCTATCATCTACTAACTGAGTTAGACAACCACGATGTGGAATACAATGAGTCAGAGAAAATTGTCAAACCTCTAGATGCTTTACCTGCCAAATGGGAAATGTATGTGGCGCTGATAAAGCATGATGAAGACAAGTTCTATACTCTAACTCTAGAGACTGTTATAGGAACGCTGAGGGCCTATAATTTTGAATTGCTGAAGAAGGAAAGGGATTATGAACAGGTACAGGATCCGGACATGTACTTTGGGAAGTCCAAATCTTCAGGGGCAACTGACATGAAAACGGCTACAGCATTCTGTTGGGTACAATTTATAATAGAGTTAAAAACAATTTATATTGTATAAAGTACAGGGGTTGGTTGTGTAAATACTCAATACTTTGTATTGAGTATATATATAGGAATATAGGATAAGGATGATGGAGGTGGACAGGTGAATGCATGTTGAGAGAAGATTGTTTAGCAAGAAACCGTGAACTCAATGTAATATCTTTTCTCTCTTAATACAAGCATTCGGTTTTATGTGTTTATGATAATTGTTCATATGATTGTATTAATGTTGATTGAATTGCAAAATGAATTTTCAGATTCAAAAATTCACTCAAATTCAACCATATTTGGCTCTGATACCAATTGTGAATTCATAATTCATGCAACTCAATCAACATTAATACAATCATATGAACAATTATCAGAAACACATAAAACCGAATGCTTGTATTAAGAGAGAAAAGATATTACATTGAGTTCATGGTTTCTTGCTAAACAATCTTCTCTCAACATGCATTCACCTGTCCACCTCCATCATCCGTATCCTATATTCCTATATATATACTCAATACAAAGTATTGAGTATTTACACAACCAACCCCTGTACTTTATACAATATAAATTGTTTTTAACTATATTATAAATTGTACCCAACAAAAGAGTTGAAAAGATCAAAGAGAGACAATAAAGAAGAAGATTTTTTCAAAAAGCTAGAGTTCAGAGACAACGGTTGAGTAGATTGACGACAACTGAAGACAACTGCAACAACTTTTTATGAACGATTTAAGGGGGAGTGTCCTATCAAGAAAAGAGAAGATCAGAAAAGAAGAGATGAAAAGATCAAAGAGAGACAATAAAGAAGAAGATTTTATCAGAAGATTCAGATATCAAAGAAAAGAAAAAGATTCAAGAAAAGAATCAACCTGAACAGAGAACTTTATTTGAAAATTGTTTTCATCTCTAAGGGGGAGATTGTTGGGTACAATTTATAATAGAGTTAAAAACAATTTATATTGTATAAAGTACAGGGTTTGGTTGTGTAAATACTCACTACTTTGTATTGAGTATATATATAGGAATATAGGATACGGATGATGGAGGTGGACAGGTGAATGCATGTTGAGAGAAGATTGTTTAGCAAGAAACCGTGAACTCAATGTAATATCTTTTCTCTCTTAATACAAGCATTCGGTTTTATGTGTTTATGATAATTGTTCATATGATTGTATTAATGTTGATTGAATTGCATGAATTATGAATCCACAATTGGTATCAGAGCCAAATATGGTTGCATTTGAGTGAATTTTTGAATCTGAAAATTCATTTTTTCGAACACTGTTACAATAATTTTTTTCGAAAACAGAAAATTAATTGAGGTTTTTGATTCTGTGGATGAATTGAAGTGAAAATTGGAACGAAGGTGGAGCATTTAAAGTCGAATCTATTGTGATAAACATCAGATTTTAATTCCAAACACACAAGATTTAATTTGGATTTTACTGAATTTTTTAAAAAGTGTGTGTTCTTGAGGTTTTTGATTTATTTTTGGATTTTAATCTGAAATTAACCAAAGTTGTTTCACAAAAAGTGTTTGTGTTAAAAACGAACATTCGATTTTAATCTGGAATCAATTTGTGGATTTTTGTTGAAAATTGAAATTTTGAAGTTGATATTTGAAATATTCTGTTGAAACTCGGGCAAAGTTACAATCATAGTGTTAATCGAGTTTTATTAGAAAGCAATCGAGTTTCATTTATATGTTATTCGAGTTGCATGCTTTTATGATCGAGTTTATTTCGTAATTGATCGAGTTTGATATATGCTTATTTCGAGTTTGATTCATTGTGTATCGAGATTGATAAAGCTTTGATTCGAGTTGAACATACATTTGTTCGAGTTCAACATCACTTAATTCGAGTTGAACATCATATCATTCGAGTTTGATTATACATTAATCGAGTTTCATGCCTTATGATTCGAGTTTTAAGCCTTAATCATTCGAGTTTCATGTTTACTTGATCGAGTTTCAAGCTTAATTGATCGAGTTTAATTCCTTCTTCATTCGAGTTTCATACTTAATCATTCGAGTTTTATACTTCTTCATTCGAGTTTGGTGATTCTTTATTCGAGTTTGAGTCTTCATCAATCGAGTTTGATTCTTATACATTCGAGTTTCATCCCATATCATTCGAGTTTTGACTATTTGACCTTTGCTGCTTAAATTGACCATAACTTTTGACTGGAATATCGTTAGAAGGCCTACCATACATCAAATCGAAGCTTGAAAAAAGATCTACATTTCTAGAACAGGCTTAGGCGGTTCGGTAAATTTTCGAGGCCCAATTCCACTCCAGAAAAAAGTTACGGGTAATTTTATGCAGAAACGCTGAAATTTTAACGTCAAAAAGTCATTTCAGAGCTGATTTTTCACAAGTAATTATTAACTGAAATAATTTTTCAAAGTTTTATCAAAATTTATTCAGTTTTTCCATAAAAGATCTTGGAAGATTCATTTTTTGCAATTCATAATGGCATATGAACAATTTTCAAAGTCTGAGCTGACTGTCAAACTTAGTGAATCTGAAAAGATTCGTAAGAACAATTACAACATTCTCATTCAGTTAAATACTGATAAACATTTGGCGTTACGTGACGTACAAATACTGAATGAAGAAATTCAGAGCTTAATAGAAAAACAAAACTCTGAGAGTTGTGCTCATCAATTGAAAATATCTGAATTACTTAAAGAACTTGATGAGCTGAAACAAGAAAATTTTCAGACTGCAACTCAACTCAAATATCTTTTGCCTGAAAGATCTGATCTTTACAAGAAAGTTAAAGATCTTGAAGAATTACTTTCCAAAACAAATCATACTCATCAAAATTGTGTTTTAAAGAAATCAGAAGAATTTTTTGCTCTTGAAAAAGAGTTATCTTTGACCAAAGATTCTCTTGAGAAGGAAAGACATATGTTCTTACTGAAAGAACAAGACTTTAAAACAAAATCTAAGTTGTTTGAAGATGAAAGAAAGATGTTTTTAATTAAAGAACATTCTTTTAAAACTGATTTCCAATCATTTGATATTGACAGAAATTCATATTTGGTCATTATCAAAGGTTTAGAAGATCAGATACTTCATCTTACCAAACAACTTAGTGATTCTCCTTCTTCAAAAGAATCAAAGGTTGAGATTTCTTCAGTTTGTTTAAAATCCAAAGTTGATCATTCTGATTTATCTACAGAAAGTGAAAATAATCCAACTGAATATTATAAATGTGATTCTTCTTCAGATCTTAAACTTAAGTATCTGTTAAAGATACACAGAGGCAAAGATAAAGTTGCTGAACAACTTCCGATAAAGATTTACACCGGTGAATCTTCAAAGTCAACTTTTCTTAAAGTTTCTGGAAATACTTCTCATTCTTCACAGAAAAGAATTTCTCAGAAAAACACCAAATATTACCAGAAACAGGCCAGAACCGGACAGTTGTTCATAAAGAAGAGTTTGAAAAAGTCTGAACATTCAAACTCAAGTTTCTTTAGAAATTCAGATATTCAATTTTCAAATACTCAAAGAAATTTGTTTTCTGCTTTTGAAAGAGAAGCTGATAGTTATACCTTGCAATGGGTACCTAAAACCAAGTACAAGTGGGTACCAAAACCTATTTTGAAATGGGTACCCAAGAGCGCTAACAAGTCTGGATCCAAATCTGTTTGGATACCAAAGACATCTTAAATTTTGCAGGTTATAGGTTTCTTATCATTTCAGATAAGGACCCATTCTTCATTTCTATAGGCTCTTGATTACATCAGATCAAGACCCGTGTTTCAAATCAAGATGGTTTTTAGTCATATCAGACTAGAACCCGGACTTCATCTCAAGAGGCTTCTACTCACAACAGAGTAGAACCCGATCTTCACTGAAATTGGATTTTGTACTTTTCAGTACAGAACCCAAGCTAATGGTTTTCAGTTACTTCAGACTGAAACCCGAGCTTCCGCGACACATGGCTTCTAATCACCTCCGATTAGAATCCGAGTCTGAGAGACAAATCTTACTGGAATTCCTGCCCTGAATTCAACTCCGAAGCTGAAATTGACAAGAGGGAGTTTTATTTTTATAATTTTTTGCTCCTGATTTCATTTCTATGAGTTGACTAACTGTGTGTGCTTATTTCCAGGGGGAGTTTCAGATGCACTTTGACGATGACATTTTCAAAACTATGTGTGATTTTTCACGAAAATATTTGCTGCACACATAAATTTTTTTTTTTGAGCTGAAAAGAAAATTTTTCATCTGATTCTCTAAATCTCTCATTGAGGTTAATTGGTCTAATCTCTTTGTTTTTCATAATCTCATTTTTTCTGAGATTTCTTCTTTTGTCTCCCATATATTCTTGATTTTCCCAATATTTTCTCCTGTGCTTATTCTTTCATGAAAATCTGATTCATTTCATATCATATATCAGATTTTTCATTTCATTCTGATATCTTCTATCTCATCATTCAAATTTCATTCTGAATATCATCTCCTAGATCCTTAGTGCTGTGCTGAATTTCATGATATCCCATGAGCTTCAAAGCTGAAAATATTTCTGCTGACTCTGATTTTGCACCAAATTTGTGTGGTAGGCATAAATATCACCAGAACCGGAATACCTACCCAAGAAGCAAACCACTTATAGTTTGTGTGGGTAAGGGTTCTTTAGGTCTATTAGTTGAGAAGTGTCAGTTATCACGGGATACTGACTGGGTCGAGCAGAGTTAAAATGTAAGTAAGAGGGGTATATTTGAAAGGAGATAGTGGTGCATCAGATAATGCTTTCACTATAACGCTGACTGTTTTAGTTCTCAAAAGTGAGACGGAGGGAGCTTAGTTGAAAAATGCTGCGAGCTGAGAGTTGAGAAAGGATTTAAAGAAAAGAAAATCCTTCCTACACTGTGTCGGCTGGCTAAACCACATAATCTATCAAGCTCTAGGCGACTTGATATTGAAAAAGACGTCATGGACCCAGTGACGGATGCACTTAACCCCACCAACTACTCAGTTATCTCTCAAAAGATTTCTGTTTCAATAATCACGGAGATATATCACATTTCTATCAATATATCATTTGGATATTATTGATATTGAAACAAGGAAGACATTTGCTCCGGTCTCCAACTTCATTTGATGCACATTGTGTCTAGAGCTGATTATATACACTTTTAGGACACATTGAGTCTAACAGTCTGTGTGACTATAAACTGCTAGTCCACAGTGACTAAGCCAGAACAAATACGAGTGATTCTTTCATGATAAAGGATCTCACGATGACTATTTTGAAATCCTACCAGTGTTAACATCACGCCAGCGCTGAACGTAGGTCACATAGATTATGTCTATTGTGCAAACAGGAATTCTATGTGGACCTGGACTTGTTTTCTAACAAAATGAATGTGTTTCATTTTCCCCAAAGTTGTAAAGCTTTGTTTTTGTTCTAAAAGGATATAGTATCAATTCGAGGGAGAGTGAAATTTTTTAGGAAGAGTGAGATAGGTTGGTTTTGTGTAGGGGGAGAAATATCAGTTTGAGGGGGAGAAAATCATTTTGTAATAATTTCTGAGTTGTAATTGTTGTCGTATTTCCTCTACTGTAAAATCACTACACTTATGTCTCTGACGACTTTGCATGATGTTCATAATTCTTATGATCATCATGAGGGGGAGAAAAGCTAGAGTTCAGAGACAACGGTTGTACCCAACAAAAGAGATGAAAAGATCAAAGAGAGACAATAAAGAAGAAGATTTTATCAAAAAGCTAGAGTTCAGAGACAACGGTTGAGTAGATTGACGACAACTGAAGACAATTGCAACAACTTTTTATGAACGATTGAAGGGGGAGTGTCCTATCAGGAAAAGAGAAGATCGGAAAAGAAGAGATGAAAAGATCAAAGAGAGACAATAAAGAAGAAGATTTTATCAGAAGATTCAGAGATCAAAGAAAAGAAAAAGATTCAAGAAAAGAATCAACCTGAACAGAGAACTTTAATTGAAAATTATTTTCATCTCTAAGGGGGAGATTGTTGGGTACAATTTATACTAGAGTTAAAAACAATTTATATTGTATAAAGTACAGGGGTTGGTTGTGTAAATACTCAATACTTTGTACTGAGTATATATATAGGAATATAGGATACGGATGGAGGTGGACAGGTGAATGCATGTTAAGAGAAGATTGTTTAGCAAGAAACCGTGAACTCAATGTAATATCTTTTCTCTCTTAATACAAGCATTCGGTTTTATGTGTTTATGATAATTTTTCATATGATTGTATTAATTTTGATTGAATTGCATGAATTCTGAATTCACACATTTTTTTCAGGAGAAACATCGACACCGGTTGAATCCGAAGACTCAGTGAATCGGGCTTTCATAGGGTTTACTAGACCAGAAGAAAAGCAAACTCAGGCTACGTCTACATCTACATCTCAAGGGTATTCAAAGATGCCGATGAGCGCAAAATCAGCTGAGACCATCTGAATCTGTTGGCTTCATTTGTGGCCGCCTATGGCAATTGTGTTCAAGGTAAAATCAATGATCCTGCGCTTTGGGATGAGGATTACGATCAGGTAGATCCTGATGATTTAGAGGAGATGGATCTGCAATGGAAACTGCCCATGGTGACTCAGCTAGTCAAGAGGTTCATCAAGAGGACGGGCAGAAACCTCAACGTTAGTAACAATAAGATTGGGTTTGATAAGTCCAAGGTTAAGTGTTACAACTGCCAAGGGTTAGGACACTTCGCTAGAGAGTGTCAGAGACCGAATGTAGAAAACTACCAGTACCAGTATCAGAATCAATCTCAAGGGAGATATCTGCCGGGTAGTTCAACCAGGCAGGCAAATATAGTTGGTCTGTTATCCAATGTCACATCAGACAGACAGCTAGATGGAACATATGACTGGAGTACACATCCAGAGTTGAATGCTAGAGCCTTTATGGCTGAAATAACCGAGACTGGAAGTGACGGAGCAGAGGAAAAGACAAGGGACAGCAATCAGCAAGATATCAGTCCTATGTTGGTAGAAAAGTCAGAAGATCAGACAATTCTGGAGTTCGCCGCACAGATGACCAATGTGGAATCTGATCACGCCAAGGTAATTCTGAATTTCTGTCTTTTCCAAAATTCATGTGTTTTGTGTGCTATGTCTAACGATAGGTTAAACTTGGTACTAGAATCACATCAAACTATAACTGCTCAGAATGAAACATTAAAATCAGACAACGCTAGCCTATTAGATATCAAGGAAGATCTTAGAAATAAGCTTAAGGCGGATGCACAAGATGTCATAGTTCTAAAAGACAAGCTGAGCGAACAGTGTGTTAGATTAGAACTGATGTATAAACATGTTGAGGCATTGACCAAAGAGCTTAAAATCAAAGAAGTAGAGCTAGCTGAATCTAAGGTAAAGGTAGCTGAGGTAAACAGTAAACTTGAAAAGTTTAGGAACTCATCACTCAACCTAGGAAAGATCTTAGATGCACAGCGTCAGTCTAAGAAGCCTGTAGGTCTAGGGTATCATTGGAGTCCTCCACCTTTCAATGATAACTATTTACCGGAGCCTCAGGAGAAAACTGAAAAATCAGTTGACTCAGAGGTAGAGCCTGAACCTATGTCTGAACCAGTTAAGGAAAAAGAAACTAAGGTGACTAGTAATAATGTCAAGATTAAGAAAGTCAAATTTGTGCCATCCTCTAGTGATAAGCCTGTAGGACAACACAAAATTGACTTTAATGATCAGGAGGAGGAACCAATCACTATAGTTGAGACGCAAGAACCAGACACTAGTGAGACACCTAAGTCAAAGGGCACACATAAAAAGTCGATTGACAAAATGTCTTGCTTTAGATGTCATGAAAGGGGGCATGTTGCTTCTAGTTGTCCACATAGGAAAGTAGACTCCACACCTAAAATTGGAAAGCAGGAGTAACATAAGCCTTCTACAAGTGTTGCAAGCACAAGTAGTTCTCATAATACCGAGAAAACTGTGCAAGCCGCACCAAAATCTGTTGTGAAACAAACACCTGTGTCAGGTCGACCCAAAGAAGTGATTAGGACCAATTCACCAAATAGAGTTACTAATCAATCTAGGTCAGGACAGCAACAAAATTATAGGAGTACTACACCTAGCAGAGCTTACACTCCGGTTAGGTCACACACTCTTGTAAGACATCAAACACCAGGTAGAGCTCAGGGATATCAATCGGAAATGCCTTATAATCGAAACTATTCAAGATCTCCACAGCAAATGTCTACACGAAGGCCGAGAGTGAACTTAACTCACTCTACACCACAACAGACTCTAAATCAAAAACCCAAGTCACCTGAAAGGAGAGATGGGTATTTGAAAGAGTTCAAGTATGTGGATGAGAATGGTATTACCAAGTCAGTTATGTCTTGGGTTCCCCGTGATAACTAACTTATGTTCTTTCATGTGCAGGAGATAACTACAGGTCCAAACAACAAGTGGTTCGTCGACAGTGGTTGCTCCAGGCACATGACAGGGGAAAGAAGTCTACTTGCAGACTTCAAGGGAGGGAATCAGGGATTTGTATCGTTCGCTGGTAATAAAGGAGGAAATATCACCTGTACTGGAGTGGTCAGTAATGGGACTATCAAACTGGATCAAGTTTATCACGTTGATAAACTGGTTCACAATCTCATTAGTGTATCTCAAATCTGTGATAAGAAGAACTCAGTACTTTTCACTGATACTGAGGCGTTAGTGCTGAAACCGGGATTCAAAGTACCTGAAGAATGGATTCTGATGAGGGCTCCAAGGAAGAATGACCTGTACATGCTCGACATGAACAAGCCGGAATCTTCAAT
This sequence comes from Centrapalus pauciflorus, assembly GCA_020465985.1. Lineage (NCBI taxonomy): Eukaryota > Viridiplantae > Streptophyta > Magnoliopsida > Asterales > Asteraceae > Centrapalus > Centrapalus pauciflorus. Next base: position 515,356 of record JAANYP010004306.1, read on the forward strand.
GGGACCAATTTGTCTACTATCAAAAGCTTTAGAGACTGAATCGATTTTATGGCACAGACGCATGACACACTTGCACCTAAGAAAAATGAATTACATAACGAAAAATGGATTGGTGCAAGGTGTTCCAATGAAGAGTTTTCAGTTCGAGGACAAGTGTCTACTGTGCAAGAAAGGAAAACAATACTAGAAGGCACACAAGTCCAAGACTCAGAACTCAATAGCTGCCACGTTCGATTTGTTGCATATGGATCTGTTCGGACCAATCAACAAAAGGAGCATAGGTGGTAGTTGGTATTGTTTGGTTATTACTGATGATTACTCACATTTTTCTTGGGTTTTCTTTTTAGGTACAACGGACGACAAAGCTGCAAAGCTCATCGGGTTCTTAGACAAAGTAGAAAACTCATACGGGACGCGGGTTAAATGAATCAGGAGTGATAATGGAACAGAGTTTAAAAACACAGTTATTGGTGTATATTGCCTATCAAAGGGCATAGTGCATCAATTCAGTGCACCATATGAGCCACAACAAAATGGGGTGGCAGAATGGAAAAACAGGACTTTGATTGAGGCAGCAAGGACCATGCTTTCGGATTCAAAGCTTCCTACCATGTTTTGGGGGGAGGCAGTGAATAACGCGTGCCATGTTTTAAACTGGGTCCTTACTGTCAAATCATTGAACAAAACCTGTTATGAAGTTTTGAATAAAAGGCCACCAAATTTAACTGGTTTTGAACCATTTGAGGTACCATGGTTTTGAATAAAAGGCCACCAAATTTAACTGTCAAATCATTGAACAAAACCTGTTATGAAGTTTTGAATAAAGGGCATAGTGCATCAATTCTGAAATGCCTACAAACGAAAATCAGACAACAAATTCTAACTCTGAAGACAGTGTCCATGAGGAGGAAAATGTAGAGTCTGAAGTCGTTCCCCCGTTAGGAGAGATAGGATCAAATTTGGGAGATAATCTTAGAGTTTACGAGATAGAAACATCTAGGATTAATAGGAATCATCCGATTGAAAGTATCATAGGAAATCCTAATGCTGGTGTCAGGACTAGGAGTAGTTTGAATAACAACACAGTGTTGTTGTCGATGATATCATTTTCGGGTCATCAGACGAATAGATGTGCATAGACTTTGAAAAGGTGATGAAGTCTAAGTTTGAGATGAGTGCGATGGGTGAGTTAAACTTCTTTCTGGGTTTGCAAGTCGAACAGAGGAAGGAGGGCATGTTTATTCATCAGACGAAGTACGTCTACGACATCTTAGAGCGCTTCGTGTAAGGTCTTGCACTACACAGATCTATCTAGACGCGACACCGTCAATGAGTGCGGAATCCTCCTTAACGGCTTGACGGATAAAACACTCACACGGAACACGGAGACTACCACAACGATGTACGATCGACGACGAACGAACCTACGCAATGATTCTCTCCGAAACAACTCAAACAATACTGATAAACTCGAGATCTCCCTTTTGCTTAATCTCACACGAATTCTGCAAAAGTCTACTAATGATTTGAGTTAATCCCTAATTATAGAGGCTCATTCGAGTTTTTCATGCGCCAAACTCGAATCAGGCCCAAGGCCCATTCGAGTTTGTCCCCTTGACACTCTCGAATCTGCCTTATGTTGCACATTCCAATTTACTATAAATTCGAATGTCATTTAATAATGAATTCAAATTTATTCTAAATTCGAATTTCACATATTAAACTTATGTTTTAACTTATGTTTGAATTTATCTTTGAACTTTATGTTTGAACTTCTTGTAATACATTGCATCAAGTTCAAACATACAATCAATAACTATCAAACATATATAAACACATATATCAAATATTCAATACATTGCAATATCACTTGAACCAAAATGCTAATACACTTAGACTGCTATCGTCATCCAGGGGGTACCAACAGACTCCCCCTTGACGATAGCTTCTAACTATTTACATTTTGAAGTAAGTACTAGACTTATATATACTACTTCCTGCGTATAAACCTGCATCTATACATACTCTGAACACCTTCTGGAACTTTCTGGCTTCAGATCTCCATCCTTCATGAAAGAAGATATGTTGATCATGTAGCTGCTTCAGATCGTCCTTCGATTGGTTTATTAAATGCAATGGATCACATACCTTCAAGATAACCTTCTCGTCTTGATCCTCCATGATCCTCAAAATCAAATTCAAGGTCGAGTGGCTCTTCCTCAATATCCATTAATGCTTCAATCATCTCACGTACTTCACTTTCTGTGACCTTTGAGGAACTAGTCTCACCTACTGCAGCTCCTGACTGACTCGGCTCCCCCTGAACCTCAGCATGCTGAGCATCAGAAAAATCTACTGGCTCATTCTCTTTCTGTGCATTGGGATCATCGCCTTCATAATCTCCACCCCTTGGCTGCTCCTCCTGATCCCGACAACTCGTCTCCCCCTGAGCTTTTAGATTTTTCAATAATTGCTCAATAAGGGATCGCATTGATCGAATCTCGGCAGCTTGATCGGAAAAAAACTTTTTAAGCTCCAATTTTCTTCCTCGATCTTACCCACAACTTCTTTAAATCAGCGTTCTCTATGTCAACTTTGGCATTACGCTGCTGTACTTCACCGAGAGCCTTTGTTAACTGAAAGAGTTGGACTTGTTGGAATTCAACCTTGCTTCGAAGCTCAGAAAACCTTTGATTGTCTGTGTAGGTTGATGATGTGGATGGTATGGATTGTATGGGAGTTGGAATGATTGGCGAGGGGATCGATGGTTGAACAGGTGGTGGTGGTGGTGGAATGGTTGTTTAAACGGGTGGAGGTTGAGGTATTTCTGGCTCAGAAGCAGAGGCTGAAAAAGCTCCCTGCATGAACCTATGTCGTTTGGCCCTTTGCCTGGTCACCAACGGAACGACTTCTTCTTCCTCGAAATCTGAGTCTTCTGACTCTCTTGAAGCTCTTCTCATTGTAGCTTCTTCATTTATCACCACTATCCTTGATCTATATGTCCGTATGTGGATGAACGGATCTTCTGTTTCTTTTTCAACCTGTTTTTCTTCCATTTCCTCGGATTCGGTATCTGAAGATGACTTGTCATCACCTGCAAGCTCAGGTTGATACTCATCTATTTGTCTAAAAACATCAACTTCTCCTTCTGGAGGTTCCAGAAGTTCTCCAACCAGCTCAGCAGTGATTTCCTCATTAGCATTTGGACCAGCTGCCCAAATCTCTTCCGACGTTTGTAATGTCGGATCAGATACAGATGGTGCACTTGAAGGACCAGCCTCTTCCTGCTCTTGAGTTTGGCTAGTAGAAGGCCTATCAGCCTGAATTTGTCTCGCGGATGGGGTTTGCCTCCTTCTTTGTTGTTGAGGCCTTGGTAGCTGCGGTCGCTGTTGCTGTGGTTGTTGTTGCTGTTGATGCGGAACCTGCACATCCCCTGCCCAGTTGGCATCTTCAGGGACTACAAAATTAGGATCAATTACAGCACCAAACAATGGTCCCTCCACTGGAATAGCTAATCTTCCTCGATGAGAGGAGCAATCAGCAAATATTCTTTTGTCTATGACCGCAACACTCTGAATTTCATTGAGCTGTGGCAGAGTTGGCAAGAAGTGTCTGATTAGCATCATCACAAAGCGTGGATATAACAAACATCTTTCTCTTTCTGGAGCTGTTATTTGATGAACAAACTCAGAAAAGAACATTTCCGAATAGCTGAATTTTTGATTGTAGACTAACGCAATCATCCTTGACTGGATCTTTGATACAATATAATCAAAACCGGCCTTCTTTGCTGCAAAACATACCATGAAGACATGAGCTAGATATCACCATTGGCCGATCAGTCCGCTCTTCATGTAAGAGGATTTCGTCACGTCTAAGCTATATCCCATTCTGACAAAGGCTGCTTGCCTAATTGCTAATGGGAAGTCTATCGGCCCATTCTCCTGCTCTTGAGTGCCTAGCTGTAGCACTTGGCGTAGCATGTCAGCTGAAAATACCAAAGGATGACCAGCAATCCTTGTCCTCAAAACTGTTGTGGTAACAGTACAGTCAATTTGAAGGTGATCCCAGAACTGACTAACATACGGGATGACGATCTGGATATTGTGAGACAGCGCGTACGAGATCCTAGATCCTACCAAAAAATCCACCATTTGGCGGTAGGCTTGAGCCTCTGGGATAGCATGGTCAGGAGAGATGACCATGTTATGCTTAGGAACAAAAATTCTGTCAGCCATGTCTGCACAATATAGCAAATAAAATATTAGAATTATTAAAAAGCAATAAACTTGTATAAATTCACATTTGTTTTATTTTGAACCTGTATAAGGACAAAATCCAACACTTAAGAATTTCTACAAGTTTAATTAAAATTTTAATTAAATAATTCGAATATAGTGTCAAATTTGAAAAACAGATTCGAATGACCACTCATTCGAGTTTAATAACCTTTTCGAGTTTAGTGACAAACTCGAAACTGGCCAAGAACAAACTCGAAGGAGTCGGTCACATGAATCACAATAATCCAAGATTTTAACCATGTTAGACGTAGAAATTCACATCTATTAGTCCTAATAGGTTCTAATCAAAGATATTTGTGGTCAATTTGATGTTTCACCGGTTCAAAATTTGTTATTTTCATACACAAACTTGCCACCTTCGAAAACTTCAAAATCCCATAATTTTGGCCTAAATTGAGTATAAAACTACCTAAATCTTGTATAGATCACTTGATTATACCTAGATTTACTAGTAGAATCGAACACCAACCAACAGATTTACTAGTAGAATCCCATAATTATGACTAAATTCGAAGTCTCTGCCAAATTCGAATATATATATATTCGAATGTGGTTAAACTCGAATCTGAACTTTGAAAATTTCAAAATTTTTGAAATAAATTCAACTTTTTCAACTTTTACAACCTCTTTCGTGTAACGGAATAAACTATGCCAAATCTTTTACCCTAAGCACAAGATTTTCACGCAATGTTTATTTTATTCAACTAGGAATGCACCCTCAGTAATTTTTGACCTTTTTCCTAAGTAAAAATAGAGTTAAATAAAATAAATTAAAGTTCAAATTGTGAACAAAAATTAAACTTAGACTAAACTACATTATTTAAAATTTACAACCTATACTGAACACTTAACAGAATATTTTTGACGAGTATAGTCAAAGAAAGGTTCAATCAGATAGCGATGTCAAAAACGCACTTTCAGTATTTAAACTTTTACACTTAGGAATTTTTGATTCCTTTGATTGTTTGTCGTGACATACATTTCTAGCCGATTGTTGGTATTATTGTCCATTTAAACATGTTACATTTCGGAATATCCCTTGGCCTTTTTATTTATCATGAAATTATCTAACGTGACTCATACATAGACATACTTTTATGATCAAGGCATACACACAGTGATAATAACTTTTTGGTATTGCAAACTTTCTTTAAAAGGCAAACATCGGACACAGGTCTGTATTTACATACAATAAAGTGTCTTAGTTTGTCTTAAGGTTTATTTTAAAGCTAGCAAGACAGCGGTGACAGGTCTGTACCGACGTACAACAAAGCGACTTATCTTGCTAACCCGAATCAAAACAGAGGCAACAGGTCTATACTTACGTACAACAGAGTTACTTGTTTTGACTCTCTACTCAGTATGATTTTTCTATGCATTCCATTTTAAGATGTATATCATGTTGCTATACATCCCTAGAAAGTTTGCATACCTCATTTATTTTCAAAGTTTGTATGTCTCTAACATAAAAATTAAGACCGATTGGTCATACATCTAAGTTAGTGACACGTTTGACTTTTCCTTGAGTATTTTATTAGCCTTGAGACTCCCTATATGTATTATGCCTACCAACATATCAAACTAGATAATGTACAACACTTAGAATTTTAGGTGTATTATGTGTGAAAGCCAAACACTTAGAGATTGTAAAGACTGTGCTAATTTTCGTCACTTTGAACCTATGCATCTAAGACTTAACTCCTTTTCTGATATTCTATTTTTTGAACTTTTTATGGTTTTCTCTCTTTTTTCTTTTGTTTTTCATAAGCAATAGCAAGAAAATAATATAACCTACTAACTTACTAAATATAGAAACTATCCTAATTTACTAGACTTACTATAAAAAGAAAGAAAGACTACTACTATAAAAGGAAATAAGTATCTACTAAGGTCAATTCACTCTGGGTTGCGCATTCCATTTAGTTGAATCAAATACTCAAACCGTGACTTATCAAAAGCTTTGGTAAATAAATCAGCATTATTATCATCCGTTGCCACTTTTACCAGCTTGATTAAGTTTTTTCAGCACAATCACGTATAAAATGATGTCTTATGTCTATGTGCTTGGTTTTACTGTGTTTAACTGGATTATTAGTTATAACAATTGTAAACTGGTTATCTATCCTAATAGGAGTTTGAGTGTAAGCCAAACCGTAATCCCGCAATTGTTGTTGTATCCACAGAACCTGTGAACAGCAACTACCAGCAGCAACATACTCGGCCTCGCACGTTGACACGGCTACCGAAGTCTGTTTCTTGCATTGCCAGGAAACGAGTCTCCATCCTAGGAACTGACAACCTCCAGTTGTTGACTTGCGCGTCAAGCTGCATCCTTCGTAGTCTGAATCCGTGAACGCCTCCAATTCCAGATCGCCCTCCGCGTGATACCAAAGTCCCAGCTTCGGTTTCGACTTGAGGTATCGTAGAATCCGCTTCACAGCTTTCATGTGCATCTCTTTCGGATTAGCTTGAAACCTAGCACAAATACAAACAGCAAACATAATGTCAGGTCTTGAAGCAGTTAAATACATAAGTGATCCAATCATGGCCCGATATAATGTCGGATCCACATCGGTATCACTTTCAGTACCCGGTCCGAGATTGTGATTCACTTGAATCGGCGTGCTGAAATGAGCTGTCAGTTTTGTCCCTTCCATCCTGAAGCGCTCTAATATGTTGTAGACATACTTCGTCTGATGGATAAACATTCCCTCCTTCTTCTGGTCAACTTGCAAACCCAAAAAGAAATTCAACTCACCCATTGCACTCATCTCGAATTTTGACTTAATCACCTTCTCAAAATCCTTGCACATTTGCTTGTCTGATGATCCAAAGATGATATCATCGATGTACACTTGTACCAAGATGAAGTGTTCTCCCTTTCGCTTCACGAACAGCGTACTGTCTATCATTCCTCTTTCAAACCCATTTTCTAATAGATGGTTGGACAGAGTCTCGTACCACGCCCTTGGTGCTTGATGCAATCCGTACAGAGCCTTATCTAATCGATATACTCTGTCTGGATATTTCGGATCTGTAAACCCGGGCGGTTGTTCTAATACACCAGTTCCTTCACTTTCCCATAAAGGAAAGCACTCTTAACGTCTAGCTGATAAACCTTAAAGCCCTTGAAGGAAGCAAAAGCCAGAAACAACCGAATTGCTTCCAACTTTGCTACTGGTGCGAATACCTCATTGTAATCGATTCCCTCCTCTTGGTTGAAACCCTTTACAACTAACCTAGCCTTGTTGCGATTGACTATACCCCGATCGTTTCTTTTGCACTTAAAAACCCATTTGGTCCCTATTGCTATTCCCCCTCGAGGTAATGGAACTAACTCCCACACTTCTAGTTTCCTAAATTGAGAGAGTTCTTCCTGCATCGCTTCAACCCAGGAGTTATCTTTTAGTGCCATTTGCACGTTTTTCGGCTCTACTTGCGAGATGAAACAAGAATAGAGGCAGGTATGAAAGGCCTCATAGTCGTTTATTATCGACAACAACACAGTGTTGTTATTTAAACTACTCCTAGTCCTCACACCCGCATTAGGATTTCCTATTATGCTCTCTATAGGATGGTTTTTGTTGATCCTAGAAGTCTCTATCTCGTCAACTCTCAGATTATCTCCTAAATTTGATCCTATTTCACCTAACGGGGGAACAACCTCAGATTCCACATTTTCTTCCTCGTGGACAGTTTCCTCAGAGTTGGAATTTGTTGTCTGAGTCTGATTCTTATTTGTAGGTGCTTCTGAATCAGTGACTTCTGGAGATCCATCGTCAGTTGAAGTAGGCTCGGATGTTGATTGAAATGTGGTCCTTGGAAAGCTGTGACCCTCGTCATTCAGATTCAACGTCGCCATGTCCTTTTTGATGGTACCTGCATTTTCATCCAAAGGAATGTTAAATGACTCAAACAGTTTGTCATAGTCAAATATCCATTCCGGACCTGTTTGGGGTTCATGTGTATAACTTGTGACTTCAATGTTATACACAATCTCTACTGTAGCATTTGTTTTGTTTAAAACCCGTTTGTTTGGTGAGTTCGGCACATAACCTAGGAAGTATCCTTCGTCAGCCTTTTCACCAAACTTAGGTTGATGTTTTGTTCTTAATAAAGTACATGGTACCCCAAAAGGTTCGAAGCCAGTTAAATTAGGTGGCCGTTTATTCAAAATTTCATAACAGGTTTTGTTCAAAGATTTGACAGTAAGGACCCGGTTTAAAATATGGCATGCGGTATTCACTGCCTCCTCCCAAAACATGGTAGGAAGCTTTGAATCCGAAAGCATGGTCCTTGCTGCCTCAATCAATGTCCTGTTCTTTCGTTCGGCCACCCCATTTTGTTGTGGCTCATAGGGTGCACTAAATTGATGCACTATGCCCTTTGATAGGCAATATACACCAAAAATAGTGTTTTTAAACTCAGTTCCGTTATCATTACGAAGTCTTTAACCCTTGTTCCATAGGAATTCTCCACTTGGTCTAAGAACCCGATGAGCTTGGAAGCCGTCTCGTCCTTTGTAACTAGAAAGAAAACCCAAGAAAATCGTGAGTAATCATCAGTGATAACTAAACAATACCAACTACCACCTATACTCCTTTTGTTGATTGGTCCGAAGTGGTCCATATGCAACAAATCGAATGTGGTAGAGATGGAGTTCTGAGTCTTGGACTTGTGTGCTTTCTTATGTTGTTTGCCCTTCTTGCATGGTAGACACTTGTCCTCGAACTGAAAACTCTTCATAGGAACACCTTGCACCAATCCGTTTTTCGTAATGTAGTTCATCTTTCTCAGGTGCAAGTGTGCCATGCGTCTGTGCCATAAAACCGACTCAGTCTCCGAAGCTATAGATAATAGACAGATTGGACCCATTGAAGTTTCAGGCTTGTTCATATCGAGCATGTACAAATCATTCTTCCTTGAAGCCCTCATCAATATCCACTCTTCAGGTATCTTGAAACCCGATTTTAGCACCAACGCCTCAGTATCAGTGAACAACACTAAATTCTTCTTATCACAGATTTGAGATACACTAATGAGATTATGGACCAGTTTATCAACGTGATAAACTTCATCCAATTTGATCGTCCCATTAGTGACCACTCCAGTACCCGTGATGTTTCCTCCCTTATTTCCCGCGAATGATACAAATCCCCGATTCCCTCCCTTAAAGTCTGTAAGTAGACTTCTTTCCCCTGTCATGTGCCTGGAGAACCCACTGTCGATGAACCATTTGTTGTTTAGACCTGTGGTTATCTCCTGCACATGAAAGAAAGTAGGTTAGTTATCACGGGGAACCCAAGCCATAACTGACTTGGTAATACCATTCTCGTCCACATACTTAAACTCTTTCAAATACCCATCTCTCCTTTTAGGTGACTTGGGTCTTTTAACTGGAGTTTGTTTTGGTGCCGAGTGATTTAAGTTCACTCTTTGCCTTTGAGTAGGCATTTGTTGTGGAGCTCTTGAATAATTACGATTATAAGTCATTTCAGATTGATATCCTTGAGCTCTACCTGGTGTGTGATGTCTAACAGGAGTGTGTGACCTAACCAGAGTGTAAGCTCTGCTAGGTGTTGTGCTCCTATAGTGTTGTTGTGGTCCAGACCTAGATTGATTAATGACTCGATTTGGTGAATTAGTCCTAATCACTTCTTTTGGTCCACCTTTCACCGGTATTTGTTTCACAGCCGGTTTTGGTGTAGCTTGCACAGTTTTCTCAGTACTCTGAGAACTACTAGCGCTCGCAACACTCGTAGAAGGCTTAATTTGTTCTGGCTTTCCTGTCTTAGGTGTATTGTCTACTTTCCTATACGGACAGCTAGAAGCAACATGCCCCCTCTCGTGACATCTAAAGCAAGACATTTTGTCAATAGACTTCTTGCGTGTGCCCTTTGACTTAGGTGTCTCACTAGTGTCTGGTTCTTTTGGTGCATCTATAGTGACTGGTTCATCATCCTGATCATTAAAGTCAATTTTGTGTTTTCCTACAGGTGTATCAATAGAGGATGACACAAATTTAACTTTCTTAATCTTAACATTGCTATCAGCCACCTTAGGCACATTTTCTTTTACGGATTCAGACACAGGTTCAGGTATTTCCTCTGAGTCTACTGATTTCTCAGTTTTCTCCTGAGGTTGAGGGACATAGTTGTCATTGAACGGTGGAGGAATCTCATGAAATCCTAGACCTACCGGCTTTTTAGATTGCCGTTGTGCATCTAAAATTTTCCCTAGGTTAAGACTTGAGTTCCTAAACTTTTCAAGTTTACTATTTGCCTCAGCTACCTTCACCTTAGATTCATCTAGCTCTATGTCTCTTGTTTTCAGCTCCTTGGTTAATGCCTCAACATGTTCATACATGAGTTCTAACCTAACACACTGTTCGCTCAGTTTGTCCTTTAGAACAATAACATCTTGTGCATCAGCCTTCAGCTTATCCCTAAGATCTTGCCTTATATCAATCAGGCTAGCATTATCTGATTTTAAAGACTCATTTTGAGCAGATATATTTTGATGTGATTCTAGTACTAACTTTAACCTATCGTTAGAGATAGCACATAAAACACACAATTCATGGAAAAGAGAGAAATTCAGACTTACCTTTGTATGATCTCATTCTACGTTGGCCATCTGAGCGGCAAACTCCAAAATCGTCTGATCATCCGACTTCTCCACCCACATCGGACTGCTTTCTTTTTGACTGCTGTCCCCTGTGTTCTGCTCTACTCCTTCACCTCCACTCTCAGTCACTTCAGCCATAAAGGCTCTAGCGTTCGTTTCTGGATGTGTACTCCAGTCGTAAGTACCGTCCAGCTGTCTATCTGATGTGACGTTAGATAACAGACCAGCTATGTTTGCTTGACTGGTTGATGTACTCGGAAGATATCGCTGTTGAGATTGGTTCTGATACGATCCTTGATTCTGATTCTGTCCTTGATAATTCTCTACCTTCGGTCTCTGACACTCTCTGGCGAAGTGTCCTAACCCTTGACAGTTGTAGCACTTTACCTTGGACTTATCGAAGCCAATCCGGTTGTTACTCATATTCAGATTTCTTCCAGTTCGTTTAATGAACCTCTTAACCCGTTGGGTTACCATGTCCAGTTGCCATTGGAGATCCATCTCTTCAAGGTAATTAGGGTCTACCTGATCGTAATCCTCATCCCAGAGTGCAGGATCGTTGATTTTGCCCTGAACGCAATTTCCGTATGCGGCCACGAATGAAGCCAATATATTTAGATGGTCTTCCACCAGTAGTAATCTTCAAGTTTCATCAATTTTGGCGGAGTATTTGCTATTCCGACTTCGTGATCCATTTCCAGAAACCGTTGTAGATTTGTCATTGTTTCAAAGATAATTGAATTTAAACTTAATTAATTTAATTCGAAATTAATTTAAATTAATTCTTTCGAATTTAGGTAAAATCGAATTTAATTAAGTTTAAACCTATTTGGGATTAAATTCGAGTTAAGTTTTTAAATCCAATTAAATTCGAAATATATGACAAATTCGAAGGTCTCCAAAGTCGAAAGGTTTAGGAAATTCGAAACCTACTAGATTCGAGACCTGGTAAATTCGAAATACCTCTATTCGACTTTAATGCAGAGTCGAAATCCTAAGCAAATTCGAAATGTTCAAATTCGAAACACCTTTTAGGAAATTCGAAAGGAGCGTGTATTGGTGAAACTCGAAAAATGAGCAAAACCCTAATCCTCCTTAACAAATTCGAGCAGCAACAAATTCGAGAAACGGCTAGCACCTCGAGTTTTTAACGTTTTTCAGATTAAATCAATATTTTTACAAGTAAAAATATTGATTTCGATCAAAAACGTGAAAAACAACAAAGTATTTCCCAGATTCCAAATTGATAGGCTCGAAAAATCTAAAAATAAGTGAGAGTAACCGTCCAAAAACGTCAAGAAACCTAGGATGTATCTTTATGAACACGAAGAACACCCCTTAGGCTCTGATACCACTTGTAAGGTCTTGCACTACACAGATCTATCTAGACGCGACACCGTCAACGAGTGCGGAATCCTCGTTAACGGCTTGACGGATAAAACACTCACACGGAACACGGAGACTACCATAACGCTGTACGATCGACGACGAACGAACCTACGCAATGATTCTCTCCGAAACAACTCAAACAATACTGATAAACTCGAGATCGCCCTTTTGCTTAATCTCACACGAATTCTGCAAAAGTCTACTAATGATTCGAGTTAATCCCTAATTATAGAATCTCATTCGAGTTTGTCATGGGCCAAACTCGAATCAGGCCCAAGGCTCATTCGAGTTTGTCCCGTTGACACTCTCGAATCTGCCTTATCTTGCACATTCGAATTTACTATAAATTCGAATGTCATTTAATAATGAATTCGAATTTATTCTAAATTCGAATTTCACATATTAAACTTATGTTTTAACTTATGTTTGAATTTATCTTTGAACTTTATGTTTGAACTTCTTGTAATACATTACATCAAGTTCAAACATACAATCAATAACTATCAAACATATATAAACACATATATCAAATATTCAATACTTTGCAATATCACTTGAACCAAAATGCTAATACACTTAGACTGCTATCGTCACCCAGGGTGTACCAACACTTCGGGATGGAAGGAACCAAGCTGACAGCTCACTTCAGCGCGCCGATTCAAGTGAATCATAATCTCGGACCGGGTACAGAAAGTGATACCGATGTGGATCTGACGTTGTATCGGGCCATGATTGGGTCACTCATGTATTTAACTGCTTCTAGACCTGACATAATGTTTGCTGTGTGTGTTTGTGCTAGGTTTCAAGCTAATCCAAAAGAGATGCACATGAAAGCTGTGAAGCAGATTCAGAGATACCTCATGTCGAAACCGAAGCTGGGACTTTGGTTTCACGCGGAGGGTGATCTGGAATTGGAGGCATTCACTGATTCAAACTATGGAGGATGCAGCTTGAATCGAAGTCAACAACTAGAGGTTGTCAGTTCCTTGGAGGGAGGATCGTTTCCTGGCAATGCAAGAAACAGACTTCGGTAGCCGTGTCAACGTGCGAGGCCGAATATGTTGCTGCGGGTAGTTGCTGTTCACAGGTTTTGTGGATACAACAACAATTGCGGGATTACGGTTTGACTTATACTCATACTCCTATTAGGATAGATAACTAGTCAACTATTGCAATAACCAATAATCCAGTTAAACACAGTAAAACCAAGCACATAGACATAAGACACCACTTTATTCGTGATTGTGCTGAAAAGAACTTAATTAAGCTGGTAAAAGTTGCAACGGACGATAATAATGCTGATTTATTTACCAAAGCTTTTGTTTGATAAGTCACGTTTTGAGTATTTAGTTCAACTAAACGGATTGCGTAATCCAGAGTAAATTGACCTTAGCAGAGTTTATTTCCTTTTATAGCAGTAGGATTTCTTTCTTTTTATAGTAAGTTTAGTAGCTTAGGAAAATTTCTTTTTATAGTAAGTTAGTAGGTTATTTTATTTTCTTACTCTTAATTATGAAAAACAAAAGAAAAAAGAGAGAAAACCATAAAAAGTTCAAAAAAGGAGAATATCAGAAAATGAGTTAAGTCTTAGATACATAGGTTCAAAGTGACGAATATTAGCACAGTCATTACAATCTCAAAGTGTTAAGCTTTCACACGTAGTGCACCTAAAATTCTAAGTGTTATACATTATCTAGTTTGATATGTTGGTAGGCATAATACATATAGGGAGTCTCAAGGCTAATAAAATATTCAAGAAAAAGTCAGCCGTGTCACTAACTTAAGATGTATGACCAACTAGTCTTAATTTTTATGTTAGAGACATACAGACTTTGATTCTAAATGAGGTATGCAAACTTTCTGGGGATGTATAGCAACATCAGATATATCTTAAAGAAATTAAAAGAATAGAAAAATCATATACTGAGTTAAGAGTCAAAACGAGTAACTCTGTTGTACGTAAGTACAGACCTGTTGCCTCTGGTTTGATTCGAGTTAGCAAGATAAGTCGCTTTGTTGTACGTCGGTACAGACCAGTCACCGCTGTCTTGCTAGCTTTAAAAATAAACTTTAAGACAAAACTAAGACACTCTTTTGTATGTAAATACAGACCTGTGTCCGACGTTTGCCTTTTAAAGAAAGTTTGCAATACCGAAAAGTTATAATCATTGTGTGTATGCCTTGATCATAAAAGTATGTCTAAGTATGGAGTACGTAAGGTAATTTCTTGATAAATAAAAAGGCCAAGGGATATTCCAAAGTGTAACATGTTTAAAGGGAAAATAATACCAACAATCGTCTAGAAATGTGTGTCACGACAAACAATCAAAGGAATCAAAAAATTCCTAAGTGTGAAAGTAAAATACTGAAAGTGCGTATTTGACACCGCTATCTGATTGAACCTTTCTTTGACTTTCTCGCCAAAAATATTCTGTTAGTATTATGTATAGGATGTAAATTTTAAAAAAGTATTATAAATTAGTTTAAGTTTAAATTTTGTTCAAAATTTTACTTTACTTTATTTTATTTTATTTCTTTTTATTTTATTTAGGAAAAAGGTCAAAGTTATTGAGGATGCATTTTTAGTTGAATAAACAAACATTGCGTGAAAATCTTGTGCTTAGTGTGAATAAATTTTGCATAGTTTGTTCCGTTACACGAAAAAGTTGGAAAAGTTGAATTTTATTCAAAGATTTTCAAAATTTTCTTTTAAATTCGAATTTAAGACAAAGTCGAATTAACATTCGAAATTGTCAGTAAAGTCAAAGTTGAAGACAAATTCAAATGTGCTTAGTATATAAAGGTCAACAGTGAACATTCATTGTCAGCTACCTTCGATTCTAATCCTTCGAACTTGCTCAGAGCGATTTCGAACTTGTTACTTCGAGTTTACCGTTTTCGAGTTTTCATCTATTCATCAAAGTTTTGTCCTTTGTATTCGATTCTTTAACCAAATCTAGGTATAAATAACATTATTATACAAGATTTAGGAAGTTTTACACTCATTTTGGGCAAAAATCGACTTATTTTGAAGTTTTAAGGGTTTTGAACTTTGTGATTCAAAATCACAAAGTTTAACCGGTGAAACTTCAAATAAGTGACATATATCTTCGATTAAAACGTACTAGGACTAGTGAATGTTATTTTCTAGGTCTAATATGGTTTAAATCTTGGATTTGTGTTTGAAAGTGCCGACTTCGAGTTTGTTCATATAGTTCGAATTTGTCAGTATATTCGAACATGTCAGCAAACTCGAATTAAACTCATATTCGAACATGTCAGCAAACTCGAATTAAAGTCAAATTCGAACATGCCAGCAAACTCGAATTAAAGTCAAATTCACACATGTCATTCAAGTTTATTTTTAAAATCGAAATGTTTGAATAAGTTTAATGTCAAACTTGTAGAAATTCATATGTGTTAGATTTTGAACTTACATAAGTTCAAAATAAAACAAATTTGGATTTAATCAAGTTTCATTTTTATTTTGTACCTTCTAATATATTTTATTCTATAATGTGCAGATATGGGGGAAAGAGCTTTCTTTCAAAAGCATAATATGGTTGTTTCGCCGGATCGTGAGCTTCCTGAAGCTCAAGCGTTTCGACAAATGGTGTATTTCTTAGCCAATTCCAGGGTGTCGTATGCCCTTTCTCACAATGTGCAGATCGTACTGCCTTATGTCAGACAGTGTTGGGATCACCTGCAAGTTGATTGCACAGTGACGCCGACGGAGTAGAGAACTAGAATCGCCGGGCAGTCCCTTGTATTTTCTGCAGATATGCTTCGAAGAGTTTTGCAGCTGCGATCAGTCGAACAGGAAGCTGGGCCTATTGACTTCACATTGGAAGTAAGGAAAGCAGCCTTTTTAAGGATGGGGTACGGCCTAGATATAGCTAAAGCGTCATACATGAAGAGTGGTCTCATAGGCCAATGGAGGTACTTGGCTCATGTCTTTATGGTGTGCTTTGCACCTAAGAAGGCCGGATTTGATTACATAGTGTCAAAGACGCAGTTGGCGATGATCGCATTGGTTTATAATAAGAAGTTCAGCTACTCTGAGATGTTCTTTGCGGAGTTTGTTCATCAAATAACTGCTCCAGCAAGAGAAAGGTTTCTGATGTATCCGAGGTTTGTAATGATGCTGATACGCCATTTTTTGCCAAACCTGCCGCAGTTACCGGATATCCAGAGTGTCGCTGTTATCAATAAGCGAATTTTTGCGGATTGTCAATCACACAACGCCCGTAGGGTGACGTGGTTAGACCACTGGATGCACCTCTTTTTGGTGCCGTGGTAAATCCAGATTTTGAAGCCCCAGAAGGTGCGAATTGGGCTGGGGAAGGGCCACAGCCACAGCAAGTATAACAACAGCCACAACACCAGCAACAACAGCAACGTCCTCCAGTACAACAAAGAAGGAGGCCTAGAGCTCAAGATAGATCTACTCAGGCGTCAAGGCCAAGCTCTAGCAGGATACAAGATTCGGTAGAAGCATGTCTGTCATCGGACGCTGCAGGTCCTTCTGATGTGCCACCAGTAATAGATCCTCGAATGGAAACTTTGGAGGAAATATGGGCACAGGGTACTCAGGCCCAAGAAGAGATTACAGCTGAGCTAGTTGATA